>OU343221.1:7684618-8284618 GCA_910596185.1 Chrysanthemum makinoi | reverse complement strand
AATGAATTTGAATTTTGTTGACCTGACAAAAGATACCCCGAGGGCATGTCCTCGAGTAAAATATGGTCAGAAATTTGAGGACATTTGACTGGAAAGTGTGTGGGTCCCACTTGGTCGTTGGGGAAACTTGTCGTTATTGTGATTATCGACTAGGCATGGCTGATGACTGTAGCTCGATGACATGCCTCGGCAATAAGTTTTCCAAAAGACAAGTCCACGTCAAAAGCCTAAAAAATTCGTCGAGAAAAGCATTGTGGTGCAACTAGTTTTCTAGATCAATTTAACAGACTACTTGCAAAGTACCTATATGTTGCGACAGTGGGTACTGTATAATTAAATTTTTCAGCAAACTAAATCTTTATATTATATATTTTCCGTTAAATTTACATTTGTCGATCCTTTTAGCTTGCAATGACTTAAAACAATAACAAACTATTTTATATGAAAATAGTTATAAAAAAGTGTAACTAGTCATAAACTTTAAACATAAGGGGGACCTTCGGCGGGATAAAAGAAAGTGCGGGAAAAGTAGCTACCGATACAGGTCATCAGATCAACAGGTTTACGGAACAAGGATTGAAGCAAGGCCTAGGAGATTGATGAAAGAAAGAGGCCAAAAGTCATGTCTATCAATAAAAATTAATATAAAATATTTTATAAATGTTTAATATTATTTTTCTGACACTACAAATTATTTATAGAATTCATATAAACTTATACCACTGATTTTTAATTATTTTATTCCACATGTAACCCAATGTTTGAAAAATAAAATCATTGACGTTTGAATTTCATTAGGTTGGTAGTCTGAATTCTGCTAAAGTGAAGGTTGTCCAATAAGTTTTAGTTACGATACAATTCTTTTTATCTTTACAATTTTCTTGTCTTAACCATGTTAAAATTTTAGCTTGTCCCTTTACAAAATGTAAATCCAACCGAGAGAACCCAATTCTTATGTGCATATGTATGTCAAGATCGGGATCCTACCCAGGATCGTTTTCGTCTTTGCAAGATCGTGATCGTAAGATCGGATCGGGATCTTAAGATCCTACTCTAATGTTATTTGTTAATAGTTTATGTAATTTTATATAAATCTACAAATTATAATACATTATAACCACAAAATACTATGAATGTTTCATATAAATGTTGTCCTAAATTATAATTATAAAATGTTTAAAAAGATTAACATGTTGTTTTTTGAATTCTACAAACAAACAACCCATAAATTTGTAGTTTATTAGTTTGTAATCCGAGGAAAGTAAGATCGGATCGGATTAGATCGTAAGATCGTATGGTCAAAATCGGGATCCTATAAGATCTTAAGCTTGCAAAGATCCTATATAGGATCTGGATCGTTTTTGCTTTGCAGTATCGTAAAATCGTAAGATCCTAAGATCAGGATTGGGATCCTGACAACTATGACTATGTATACTTGAAAGCCGAAAATATAAATTTTTACTTTAATGAAATGGATAATATGTAAGAATTGTACCATATAAGCATTACGTCATTTCATATAAAGTATACTCGATGATATTCATGTGATATTTTGTGACATAAACAAGGACAATAAAAAAGAAAAAACAAAGGTTGGTCGATTACATAGAATGCAATTATTATTTTGTTCCTTTTTCACTGCTCTAATTTGTAAATACTAAAAATGATCTATTAACCGGTATCAATAGCCATTTTGGCGTCTAAGGCTCTAAGCATGGTATCCACTATTTTCCTGTTTTATATATACGATGGATTAAAAAAGGAAAGCAAGACTAAAATGAATAAGGTCATACATTCACTTTTCATATTATTATGGGCCTCTAATTTTACCCTCTCTTAACCCATCCAAACATTTTTTTTGCCCTAAATTCTTATCAAACAAACGCTGCTTATTTACACTATTATTTCTAACACAAGAAGGACCCAAAACCCACTACCCCGTTCATGACCATCATTCGTGTCCCATCACCATCGACCATCAAAGATTTGTCATGTACATTCCTTCACCGTTGCTACATATGTCAAGCTAAAAAAGATTTGACCGCAACCATTCCATGCACGTGTCACAAGCCTTATTAACAAAGACTCGCTCGCAAGTACCACATATATGACCATAATAATAATCCACAACAAAACATCTTCTTCCCTTCTATCGTCGTTAAAGATTTTGACGCATCTCTTCTAGATAAAAATAGATTCCGATCATATCTCTTTTTAGGATTGTGTTGTATTGTTTTTGCGTTAAAAGAGTCTTTACCAAGAGTTTCGTATATATCTTTTATGGGTGCCTGGTAAATAGTGTAACTGTTAAAGATTTGTGATTTGTGTTATAAAAGTTTGTACAACTCATACCGAGAATGTAATTGTAATTTTTCTTGTGAATGCTACAATAAAGCTTTTAATTTTGTTGGAAACATTAAATGATAATTAAATATATGTTGTAAACATTAAATGATAATTAAATATAGGCAAAATGGCAAGAAAATTAACTAACTTGTAATTTTTTGCTTTCTGGTCTAGCCATCTACATATTCCCTTATTGTATTGGTTATAACAATTTTGCCCCTACCTATTAGTAAGAGTGTTAATAAATAAGAATGGTAAAATTGTAACAAAATGCATATAATTGACGAAATTCGAAAGTATAATATATAGATTTTACATAAGATATATACATTTTCTTTACAATGACAATCTAATTATTTCATAATATTTACACCACATAATTATTATATGATTATACAAAACATATTTACAGAATAGTTATTTTAATTATTATTTTATAATTATAAATACATGCATTTATTGCAAAAAAAAAACTCATATATATTAAATTTATTATTTAATATACATACATTTATTTAAAAAAAAAAACTCATATCTATTATAGTAATTACTTTATAATTAAAAAATGCATTTATTGCAAAAAAAAAAAAAAAAAAAAAAAAAAACTCATAATTAAAAATTTATAATTATAAATATATGCATTTATTGAAGAAAAAAAATTTATTGAAAGAAACTCATAATTAATAATTGAGTTTTGCTAAACAATGTTTATTGGATAATGAATAAGCCACATTAAATAGTATGTTCTTTCCATATTTAAATTCGTTATATATTTAATGCGTAATAAATGAACATAAAAAATAACTTAAATATATGTCATTTTCAATTTAACAAAGTCAAGTTTCTTTTATATTCATATTGATTGTTGGCTTAAGTATTGCCCAGTGGGCATTATTATTTTATAGTTATAGATGAATATGAGTCTCTCTCATATGTAAGCTTACATGTGAAACTACTCAAAATCACCATAACTTAGGCCGCTTTGATTATTTTTTTTCAAATTTTGAGTAGTGAAACTAATGTATGAGTAGTGGTAGTACTTCCTATTGTAAATTAGATCAAATCATAGTTCAATTCGCAACTACTTTTTTCTATAATATAAAACATTCAAGAGTGTGATGTAGAAAAACGTATATTAGAGTGAACACCCTTTAAAATGTATGTTCAATTAAGAGAAAACACTAATATTATGATAGAACATAATTAAAGTGATGTTATTTTGACATATTTTTGTGGATATGACGTAATTTTAGTCGGTTTCACATATAAGCTTGTATGTGAGACAACCTTATATCACTTTTCTCATTATAAATACATGTATTTATTGCAAAATAACTCAACTTTCTACGTGCATTTATTAAAGGAAAAAAAAACAAAAAAAAAACAAAAACTCAATCCTTATATAAGAAGGTTTTGCTAATCTCTGCCCACTGGCCATTTGTTTAGCTAATATATAAGGGATATCGTAGTTAATTAATATTAAAATGATGATCAATTACGGTAATTTCAGAGATCAATAAATATCCATTGAATGCAATTTTTGATTTAAAGGAAATTTTGTAATCATTAATTGCTCTCAATGGTTTTCCCGATAGTCTGAGATTAGCAAAACCCATATAAAAGTAGCAATTATATCTACTGACAACTAAACTACAAATTACTTTTTATATTTATCAAAGTTATTGGTTTAACCATTGCCCGGTGAGCAATGTTTAACAAAACTCTTTCACTTTTATCGATTGTCAAAACACTGGTAGTTTTATATTTTCAACTTTTCACCTTTAACTCTTTATATGTTTTCCTTCTGCGTTTAAATTTGCATAATCTTTTTATTTGCGTCTAAACTTATACAAGTTAAAATTTACATATACATTGGTCTAATCGTGTTCCAACTCGCAGGCAACATAACCTTGTTTTACGTTATTATCGATCACTTAATTATTAAATTTATGAATATAGTTTTTCGATCAAGTTATAATCAAATGGGAAAATAATTTAAATGAGGAGAGTGAGAAAAACTACAACTACAAATTTTATATGCATTTACAAAAATAAATGTATTTCTTTTTAAACAATTTCCATTCTATTTGAAATATGTAATTAGATATCATTCTTATTTTTCCTATTTTAGTTTTCATAGAAAACATATTTAATATATTTGGCTATTGTTATATTAAAATTCACACGTTTGTTTTTATTTAGTATATCGAAAAATAAGATATATATCATATCAAGAGGAAGCATATATATATGAAGAGACTATAAACAAAACTAAAAAAAGACTTCAAACAAAATATTCATCTTCTCCCTACATCCAATGAATTTTCCGGCAAATACACAAAAAACACTCTTTTGTGTCATCATTTTTCTCATCATTTTTCCAGATTCATCACTTTCTCAAAATGTTACTAAGTCTTCGAATTCAACGGATTCGATCTCTAAACTCAAACCAGCTATAGCACTAGTGGTTGGACTTATTTTTTGCATAGGGCTTACCTTAATATGTGTAATCTTAATTTATATAAACTGTTGTCACATATCGAATTCTATTCGCATGGAGCACTTTGGTAATCTTCCAAGAGCAAGAGCAAGATCAAAGTCCTCAGGGATTGACAAAAAGATCATTGAGTCACTTCCATACTTCAAGTTTTCGACTTTAAAAGGATTGAAAAACGGGTTGGAATGTTCCGTTTGTTTGGCGGCTTTCGAAGATGTTGAAGTTTTAAGAATGTTACCAAAGTGTAAGCATGCTTTTCATATCGAGTGTATCGATAAGTGGTTAAAAAAAAACTCAAGTTGTCCACTTTGTAGGTTTGAAGTCGTCATGGATGATATTGTCCTTTTTATGAACTCGAATTCTTTAAGATTTAAGTTATCCGGGCCTTCAAGTCTTGGGCTTTATATAGAACGAGAAGGGTCTGCAAGATTAGGAACAAATATAGAAAATGATGAAATCTTGCATAAGTTTAATCATCGGATCATGGTCTGTGATGATGGCTATGCAGACCATGATTCATTGATGCATACCAGATGGAGCAATTTGAGCTCCTCTGATCTTTCATTTCTAAAATCAGATATGATTACTTGTGAGTCACGTAACCGAGTTGATCATCACATCTCTGTAGAAATCGAGGGATTCCCCGGTGGCACACGAGAAAGCGAAGCGGGGCCCAAGGTATCTTGCGGGAGAAGATCGGTGTCAGAGATTACGGTTTATCCCAGAGTTCTTCAAGGTGAAGCTACAGTCCGTGAAGAAAGATTAAGGAAATTACGTTTGTTCATTGCTGGAAAAACACTTGATCGGTTTGCTAATAAAGAAATCAGTTCATGTTCTTCATCATGATGTTTATATCGGAAGCAGAAAGTTAGAATGATAGAACATTACGTTTGTTCATTGCTTTTTATTTATTTTTTATTAGTAGTATATCTTTTCTCAAAAAAAATTAAACCCGCTGCACTTAAACCGAGTAATGATTAAGACCACTCAAACTTTGTTTGCACCAAATATGGTTTGAACTTATGACCTCTCACACTTAGTCGAGATAGTCACAAGCCCCTTTCTATTTGTCGCTGCTAGATAGTTATGGTTTAGTTGTGGAAACCGATAGATAATGGCTGCATAAAAGATATATACTCGATAAGTCAAAACCTGAAAATCCACCTCAAATATAAGAACCTAAGGGGGTAGCGGTAAAATCGAAAGGTCACGGCTACATAAGAGATGCTAAAAGAATGAAAGTGATAGATAATACTACAAACTGTTGGAGTGTTGGTTACAAATCCGGCCCTGCTGTTGGTTACGTCCATGTTTCATTAAATTATCACACATTGAATATTTTGGTAACAAACTGTTAATTAAGTTGTAGTGGCGGACTTGCCGTAAATGATTTAAAAAGTAAGTTTCGTTCATAGATAAAAGGTGAAATACAGCTACACATAATCTTCTAAAATATGTTTAAATTGACGGGGACACCTTTATATCGTGTATTTCTTATAGGTGCCGATTGTCCCAAGAACTTAGCCTCTCCAATGACCTTTTAGCCAGGAGTTAGGATTGAACCCACCACCTATTTCTACAAAAGCCTTCATTTACCGATCAACTGAACGTTTGTGGCGGAGGATGAATGTTCTGAGGGCACCGAGCGTTTTTCGTACAATTTGACCTTCTTTTCTACGTGCTTGTGTGCTTGCAACAACATGGCATGCCCCCCACTACTTTATACGTGCCTCTGCTCTGGTATACAAACATATCCCACAATATCTCACAAAAACACAAAAAATAAAAAGATGGCAAACCGTTCGGCGGTCTGTACCAAAACCAGTGCACAAAATTGAGGTTTTCCTCTTTTAGTTGATGGTTCTGGTGATGGTGTCACGAGTTCTATTGGTGAAAAGATACGTGACATGGAACAGAAAATGATTGAACGCAAGCTGGTGTTCGTGGACGATGATGGGGTTCCGTTACCTATGAATGATGGGGCTCCTCATGCTGTTGCGCCTTATTCCTTTGTTATTGCTGTTAATAATAAGCGCACCACAAGGAAGGTTAATTTCAGTTTGTTGATAAATAAGCATCAGGTTGAGAACCATGATACGATATAGGCCTGCATCAGTGGAAAATGGAACTATCGAATCACGGGTGACTCCCTTTATCAGGATGAGAGGATTTGCTTCATCGACATTTTTGTCAATCCGGGGAAGATGGGTATGACCTCTCCGACTATTAGACTTGATACCGTTACGTTCTGCTCATGCTCCTTGAGAGGAAATAAAGAGCTCGACTGTAAAGGAGAGGATCTATTATTCAAGATATTCTTGAAAGGCGGATTGACAAGTGCAACGAGGGGATGGAGATTCCCGAAAAGTCTACGAATAAGTAAGTGAAGGCTTGGCTTACGTGCTCAGCTCAAGCAAGAAGAATCTTTAATGAGCCAGCTAAAACTTTGTTTCCGTTACAGCTTCTATTATTTTCTAACTCCTTCGTGTCTTGTACCTCGAATTTCGCTACATATACATGTGTTGCCTAAGGCTAGCATGTATAAGGTTTTGAGCACGTATGACAATACCCTTGATGGGTATTTCATTGGAAAAGCTACTACTTTTCCTATTTTTCATAATTATGTCGTCCTAGGAAGTAATTTTCTTTCGTTATATCCTATGTTATCATTTGAGTAGTGGTTTGTTTTCTTGTTTAGAAAATAGGTAGTATCTTGTTATGTAAGCTTTATGCCTATGTAACGGGCTGAGATATGGGATTTCACTCATATCCATTGTACTTAAACGTTTTTGGTTAATATATTTACCAGGGTGCAGGATTACTCCCCTTTACCAAAAAAAAAAAAAACACCTGGGGGAAATTTGGTTTGCAAAAGTTAATAAAGAATGCGGCTGGTGCGTTCCTATTTAAGTTTGCTACTAAGGATGGTGTGGAACGTGTGTGGAACGAGTTTGCTCCTAATATGTCATTAACCGAAAATGAGGTAACTAAGGTTCTGGTTTGGATTAAAATGCATAATGTTCCTTTAGTTGCGTATTCGGAGGATGGTTGAGTTTGATTGCTACTCAAGTAGGGTAACCAATAATGTTGGACGCTTTTACGAGTTCTATGTATGTTGATTCATTGGGGTCATATCAGTTTTCCTCGTGCTTTAGTTGAATTAAGTTGAGATTCTAAATTGAAGATCCATGTTACAATGGCCATTCTGAAAGAGGACGGTAGTGGATATTCTATGGAAATTATTAATGTCGAATATGAATGGAAGCCTCCTCATTCTGGTGAATGTAAATCATTTGGGCATGCTCTTATTAATTTTCAAAAAAGTGTCAAGGAGATTGTTCACAATGATATTTTTGTGGAAGCTAAGGGTTTCAATCCGCTAGATAATCATGAATAGTTTTTGATTGAGGTAAGGGATCGAAAAAACAAGGGGAAGAGTGTGGCTGCTTCTTCTCAATCTCGGCTTAAAGGGGGTGTTCGGCTTAGTAAGCAGATAACGCTCAAATTATGCATGTTTTTAGTAGCGTTATCTGTGATTTTATGTATGTTATTTGGTTATAATCATATGCTTTTGTTTCTTAATCGTATAAAAGTGTGTATGCTAGTTCATTTGTAGCCAAGTACAAGTAAGTGGAGAAAAAGACAGAAAAAAAAGTAAAATACGAAGATTTATCCATGTACGAAGAATTCCCGATAAAAGCAAGACTTGTGGAGTATATTCAAGAAGATAAAGTCATCAAGATGGTGGTGTAAAGACTCAAGAATAAAGTTTAAGAAGGGAAACGAGAAAGAAATGAAGAAAAGAAGCTAAAACGAAGAAATATTGGAAGCCTCGTTGATCCCGACACACCTTCACTATTTTGGCTATATCTTAAGCATACAAACTCTAATTTAGGTGACTCAATCGGCCATGGAACTGGAAGAGAAAGGTCTAAAACTTTCATGCTCACCACTTTCTATCAAAATGCTCCATCCGATCGGCAGGGCCCCGCTGCCGATTCGGCTGGAGGGCTATCATAGAAGACCAGCCGATCAGCTGGTGACCAAACCGATCGGCTGGGAGGCCTGTGGCTGCTATTTCTTCATCACTAAGGCTCCATACTTACATACAACAATTATAGGTCCTTCCTACATGTATTCTATGTCCTTCTAAATTCCTTGGAGGCCAAGTTTAGCATTTATAACCCCAAGCCTTTGAAATAGTATAAATAGGACCATTTGCAAGCATTTCTAATCATCCCTATCCATTCCATCTCATCTCATCCCATTCTAATCCAACTCTCATCTCTCTCACCACCATTCAACCTTCTTCCATAAGTGTTGGGGGGTTGGTTGGGCGAAGTTCATGGGAAAAAAGAAGAAACCATCAAATAATTCATACATCTTCATCAATCCTTGTTACCAAACACTTTTGCCTCTTGTTACATGTTGTTAGTAGAGATTTCCAGAAGTTGTGGGATGTAATAGAAGGTCATTATTGGCTGTGGAACATTGGAGGATTCATGTACTTTGTATTTCATTTTATGAACTTTGGTATTTTCTCTTTTAATATTAATCATGTTTGGTTTCTTTGATTGTGTTGATTATTTGATTCTTGTGATGTGCTCTTGTCTTATGAATGTTGGTTTTATATTTGTTTTGTTCATATGATAACTTGTGATAAAGGGGTGTTTGGATATTTGTAGTGTTTGTTTGGAGTATGATGATAACATCATATTTGGTTAAATTGGAACTTGTCTTGTTTATTGTTTTGGTTAATCATTGTTGAGTTTAATGCCCGAAAAGATTTTCAATAATGGTTAGTTCCAATTCATTAGTCAATGAATGATTTTGGTTTTTTACTTTTTGACGATTGCGCAAGAGAATTAATAAACATAACAAGTGAAAGGTTTAATTTAGATTATGGGTCGAAAGACAACTTTTGAATATGTGTTCTAATCATCTTTCAAGTTAATGAAACTTCATGAATTAATAACATCAAAGTCTAAAGGCCGAAAGGGATTCTTTGTTGTTGTTGGTGGTTTAGGCATAAGGCTCATTACATGACCATTTGATTGAGGCTTATGCATATTTGATTTATAAAACACTAATCTATTATTATTGGTTCTATAGGTCGTAAGGATTACCTTTGATAATATGTCTTCCAACTAAACATCCTAATATCCTTGTGATCATTTGTCCAAACATGTATGTTCTTTGCATGCTTGTTCTCATATTGCTTTTCTTGTTGGTTTGATCCATGACGATCATAACCATCAACTTGTGACTTGCTTAAACAAACAAACGACACTTGAAGTGCAACCAAGTCTCTTGGGACGACCTTGACTTACAAAACCCTATACTACATCTTGACTAGGGTATACTTGCCCGAATATGTTCCTTATTAACCAGTAATTATTGTTTATAAATTTAAAGCTCGGTGTGAACGCATCATGTTTTTGGCGCCACTGCCGGGGACTTGCGTTTGCATTCTTTTGTTTGTTTGTTTGTTAAATTGTTTGCTTGAATTGATTGCTTGGTTGCTAGTTTGTTCGAATGATATATTGTTCTTGCTCATAAATGATTGTTTATTTGGTCTTGTTTGATTGCTTTTGATGTTTGCTTAATTGCACTTTTGTGTTTTTTTTCGAAAAATTTCTAATTTCTCATAGTTGCTTAAATGATCTTGGCATCAAAATCAAGATTTTGATGTTGGGATTTTATCTCATTTGTTCTGAAAATGCTCATTTCAAATTTTTCTATCTAAATGTGTTCAAAAGTTCTTGCGAAATAATCACCAAAACTGACCAACTCACTCCAACCGATTCAGTTGGAATCCCAACTGATCGGTTGGAGCTCTCGTTAAATATTTTTCAAAATTGTTTTTTGTGTTTTCTTTAATGTTTTATCATTAGTAATTGTTAGATTAAGTCTATTAGATCTTAATAATGATAATTTGCTTATTCAAATGTTATGTTTAGTTATTTTTCATTTTTTGCTATTTGATGTTATTTTGCTTTATTTAATATTTAGTAATCTTGTTATTAGTTTAAATATGTGTTAATGAGCAGTTTAAAATTGATTTGAGAGTCGTAAAAAAAGTTCTCAAAAAGTCCCCTCCAGCCGATCGGTATTATCCCGTAACCGATTCGGTTGGAAGGTTGGTCACATTTGGTGCATCCCAACCGGTCAGTTAGAATCCCTGACTGATTGGCTGGACCAATCGTTAAAAAAAATTATTATTTTTCCTTTTTTTTTTGTGTGTTCGTGTTTAGATCAAATAAGTTTAAGTGTCTTGTGGGATCATTCCTAAGATACTTGATCATTAGTATTTATATTATTATTCAACATTTTGCTATTTTAAGTTTTGTTAATTTTTAGTACATTGTGAATAAATAAGTATGTTTTTTTTTTAAATAAAATGTGTGGGTATGTTCACTAGAAACCCTCACGAAACTATTACTCGTACACTCGGGCCACCGAGGGCTTTAAAGGCTTGTTGCATACGCTAAATGCAACCGTGATACCTATGAAAGTGAGTTTTAGAACTTTACGTGTTTTTGTAGTTTAGTTTATTTTTGCAGATTCAAGAAGCTCTTGGAGGAAGGATTGGTTAGATTGTAACCTAACACTCTTGATTGGACATGTTTGGTTGAAAGAGAAATCGATTGCTCTCACACTCTTATGCTAGCGTTTGCTTAGCATCTTATCATATGGAGTTCGATCGCGATTTCTTTGGCCCGGGAAGTTTCGTTTTTCTCAAACTTATCTTATTTTATTTTCCCTATTTTACATGCTTCGAAGTTTTCACAATTCCTTTATTTTACTTCCCTTTTTTTTTGGTAGTTTATTTTATAAATTGACTTTTTTTAGTCCCTCGAAAATAAGGATAACCCATTGCAAACAAAATATAAGAGAGGTATAAGGCGGTTCTCCCTGATTCCCTAAAGAAATCGGGTTTTTAATATGCTTCGCGCTGACCTGTTTCCCCGCTTCTTTGTGCCTTTCAATGGAGCTACCGAGAACTCTTGAGAAAAGAAAAAGTCATAACTAGTTTATTTTTCAAAATTTTCTCATAGTAATAGTAATAACAATAATAGCAACATTTTTATAGTCGTGAAGTTATTTTTCTTTTGTGTGCTTAACTTAAGTGTGGGGGGAAGTTAAATATGAAAAACGAAACTAGTTTTTAGATTCCAAATTTTTGGGCCAATTTTTAAATTTTGTATACTTGTTTGCCTCATGATCTAGTTTTTTCCACGCGTATAGGATAATATATTAGAATAACTTGATCAACCCACTGGTGAAATACAGTAAATTTTGCAAAACTTGAGATGTGCCCCGATTAATATTGCAGTCCATTCTGGGATCGATGACATTTGCTAGCACATTTTGTAGCCCTTCCACTAAATTGTGAGGATTTGAGTCTGTTTCATATAAGCATACATCTTTTATGCTTGGATCTTTTGCTACAAGTGTGTTGGTGATTTTATTTATTCTAGAACTTGTACATGTAAATCATTGCCAGACCGCAGTAGGATCACATTCGCGTGATATAAATGTATCTGTGTGATAAAGAGGCACCTTAGGAATAAAACCAAATGACCTTCCATTTTACATCTAATGATATACTCCATCCGTCCCATAATAATTGTCCACTTTGACATTTTTTAATCTTTCTTGTTCAACTTTGACCATTAATATTTTTATTTGTGTTATATAATACTTGATGAAAATTATACCAAATGAAAATAGATTTAAAACCCAATCTATTCATATATTTTTCATCAAGTACTATATTACACAAATAAAAATATTTATGGTCAAAGTTGAATACAAAAGACTTAAAAAAGTCAAAGTGGACAATTATTATGTGACGGAGGTAGTATTAGCAAACCACAATGGTTAGTTAACCACCCACATAGACCCATTTGTTAGCGCTCATCTTTAGCGCTAGGTACCCTTAGTACACCCTTTGAGTCATCTCTTTCTTTTTGTTACATCCACGAAAAAAAGCAAAAAATATTTCACACATTAAACCTTAGCCCTAACTTGTCAATGTCTAAACGGTTGGTTGCTAGTTGCTTGGTAAGATTGCATTGTTTTTGTTGATTATAAGTTAGCTGCACTTTGTCAATCGTATGTGCCATTCCGACAAAGATGAAGACTACAACTTATTATTTGTATTTTTGTGGTGTGTGCTTATACGAAGTTTCAGGGATATATGATGTATGTGAAAAAAAAAAAGAATAATTCATCGAAATAAAAAATAAAATAAAAGAAAAAAATATATGTGATGACAATTATAGCCAATGTGCTATATTATTATGTTGATGAAGGATGAAGAAGTATATTTGAGATATCGATTAGCCAATGTGCTAAGACGTGATATATATTATATATTTGGTGATCAATATTTGAAGAGGAGAAGATTGTAGCTATAATCATTTTCGGGTTTTTGGATTGTTCGGTAACTAGCAATATTGGTTATTAGACTTTTCTTAATTTTTCTTTAACACCGATTTCATAAATATTCCCATGCCTTATCCCTTCCCTTTTGGCTTTGAGAAAATATGAAGTACATGAATATTTTAGTGACCATCCGGTTCTTGAAAGATCGAATGACGCGACAGCGATCTAGTGCATATTTTTTTGTGACTATCCGTTATGCGAATAACGCGCCAGCGATCCATGGTATACTATAGTGACCATCCGTTGTTTGACTTAACCAAGAATACGCGCCAGCGATCTATTATATTCTTGTATGTAATATTTCAACAAAAGCCCGATAAATCCTTTTAGCCTAAAACCCAAATAAAATCCCTCTTTAAATGTTTACACTTGGCGCTTATGCCACGTCGGTGGAGTTTTGTTTCTCGTATAATCCTATGGTAATATTTAGATCATGACTGAGCAACATGAGTGTATTATTCATTTATACTCCACTAAATAAATAAATGAGTGACTGAGTGAATTATACTTCGTTCCTTTTTCGTGAGGTGTTTAGGCATGTTAATCAAGCAAGAAAATCATTGGGTATTGTCAAAAATCTCGGTTTTTCACCAAAAGCTTAAAACAATGAATCATATCTTGTACTTGTACTTGGTAGATTTGCATCACCCTTTTTCTAATCATATTTCATGCACCATGTGGGATTTATTTTTCTTAATTTCTAGATTTGCTTGAGGGCAAGCAAACCCTTAAGTGTGGGGGACTTTGTGCTCATTTATCGCTTATTTTTATATACGTTAAAAAAAGATTATAAAAAAAACCAAAAAGATGCAAATTTTATAAATTTTTCTTTTTGTTTTGTCATTTAGGTATGTACTTTAATTTTTCTTAGATTTGCTTGAGGGCCATCAAAGTTTTAGTGAAAGGGAGTTTGATAACGCTCAAATTGTGCATGTTTTTAGTAGCGTTATCTGTGATTTTATGTATGTTATTTGGTTATAATCATATACTTTTGTTGCTTAATCGTATAAAAGTGTGTATGCTAGTTCATTTGTAGCCAATTACAAGAAAGTGGAGAAAAAGATAGAAAAAGAAGTAAAATACGAAGATTTATCCGTGTACGAAGAATTCCCGACAAAAGCAAGACTTGTGGAGTATATTCAAGAAGATAAAGGCATCAAGATGGTGGTCTAAAGACTCAATAATAAAGTTCAAGAAGGGAAGCGAGAAAGAAATGAAGAAAAGAAGCTAAAACGAAGAAATATTGGAAGCCTCGTTGTTCATGACACACCTTAACCATTTTGGCCATATCTTGAGCATACGAACTCCGATTTAGGTGATTCAAGCGGTCAAGGAACCGGAAGAGAAAGGGCTACAACTTTCATTCTCACCACTTTCTGTCAAAATGCTCCAGCAGATCGATAGGGCCCCTCAACCAATTCGGATGGAGGGCTGTCAAAGAAGACCAGTCGATCAGCTGGTGACCAAACCGATCGGCTGGGAGTGGGTCTGCTATTTCTTCATCAGTAAGGCTCTATACTTACATCCAACAATTTTAGATCCTTCCTACATGTATTCTAGGTCCTTCTAAGCTCCTTGGAGGAAAAGTTGAGCATTTATAACCCCAAGCCTTGGAAATAGTATAAATAGGACCATCTGCAAGCATTTCTAATCGTCCCTCTCCATTTCATCTCATCTCATTCCATTCTAATCCAAATCTCATCTCTCTCACCACCCTTCAACCTTCTTCCAGAAGTGTTAGGGGGTTGGTTGGGCGGAATTTATGGGAAACAAAGAAAAAACCATAAAATAATTCATACATCTCCATTAATCCTTGTTACCAAACACTTTCGCCTCTTGTTACATGTTGTTAGTAGAGATTTCTAGAAGTTGCGGGATGTAATAGAAGGTCATAATTGGTTGTGGGACATTGGAGGATTCATGTACTTTGTATTTCATCTTATGAACTTTGGTATTTTCTCTTTTAATATTAATCATGGTTGGTTTCTTTGATTATGTGATTCTTGTGATGTGCTCTTATCTTGTGATGTGCTCTTGTCTTGTGAATGTTGCTTTTATACTTGTTTTGTTCATATGATAACTTGTGATAAAGGGATGTTTGCATATTTGTAGTGTTTGTGTGGAATATGATGATAACATCATATTTTGTTAAATTGGAACTTCTCTTGCTTATTGTTTCGGTTCATCATTGTTGATTTTAATGGCCAAAAGGGTTCTCAATAATGGTTAGTTCCAATTCATTAGTCTACGAATGATTTTGGTCTTGTACTTTGTGACGATTGCGCAAGAGAATTAATAAACATAGCAAGTGAAAGGTTTAATTTAGATTATGAGTCGAAATACATCTTTTGAATATGTGTTCTAATCATCTTTCAAGTAAATGAAACTTCATGAATTAATAACATCAAAGTCTAAAGGCCGAAAGGGATTCTTTGTTGTTGGTTTAGGCATAAGGCTCATGACCTGACCATTTGATTGAGGCATATGCATATTTGATTTATAAAAAACTAATCTATTATTATTGGTTTTATAGGTTGTAAGGATTACCTTTGATAACATGTCTTCCAAACTAAACATCCTAATATCCTTGTGATCATTCGTCCAAACATGTATGTTTTTTATATGCTTGTTCTCATATTGCTTTTCTTGTTGGTTTGAACCGTGACAATCATAACCATCAACTTGTTACTTGCTTAAACAAACAAATGACACTTGAAGTGCAATCAAGTCTCTTGGGACAATCATAACCTCAACTATTGTCTAGCATATGTTAGCTCGTAGAAATATTGTTATTTACTAGTTATTTAGTTAGTTATCTAGTTAGTTATTAGTTTATAGCAACACCGTGGAAGAAAGACGGGTCTTTACCCACTATATACCTGATCCATAGTCCGACAAGAGGACGTTTAGGTTGTAACTATAAATACCCCTTCCATCCTTGGAAGGGGTGGTGCTTCTAATCTAACCTTTCATTCTTTTGTTTTAACTCTCTCTCTTGAACACCCTCTCTATTCTCTTCATCTCTCTAAAGATGGAATACTTGTATTATCACCATCCTAGACCACCCGAATCATCAAACAGCATAATATGTATGATCCTACAATTGGCATCATAGCTCAGGTTGTGTTGTTTGTATTGATTCTCGTGTTCGATTCATGGTTTTATGCAGTTCTTTGATGAGGGTTGATATGGTTTGTGTGATGTTTGTTGTGTTTGCTGTTGTTAGATGCTTTTGGTGTTTACGTGGTGTTTATTCGTTGATGAATCCGTTATTATAAGCAGTTTTTAAGATGTTTGGTGAAGTTTGTAAAGCTGCTGCAAATATGTTCTACGTTGCAGTTTGTGGTATACTTTGATACGGTTTGTCATTTAATGTTATGCGTTTTGATACCAAAATGTCCAGATTCGATGTACTCTATTGATACGCGTACAACGCGCGTTCGGGGTTAAAGGAACTTTCTTTTCGTCGAGCAAGTTTTTCAACACCCTAGGCAGTGAACCTAATCGTTGTAGTGTAGTATTATGGTAAGCCTCGGGAATTGATATCGTTCTCTAGGAGAATAGGAATGCAAGTGAGAAGTTACTATGCTAAGGTTGGGGTTGAGGAAGATTACTTTTTTTTATCTTTTTTATATTTTTTAGAAAATTGAAAGGTACGAATCTCGGGGTATTGGATTTTGGGGGTGGTATTTCTACCGATTACTCTACTTATCTAATTATCTAATTAACTAAGCTAAGGGGTAGTCTATGTCTATTGTTGTGTGCTCGTATGATAGTTAAAAATATATTTACCTAGATGCTACTACTCCCTAGTTATCTCCTATTGATGGTTGAATTGTCACATCCTTTATTCTTAACGTGTTGTGTCTTCCAAGGTCGTAGGGTATGCGTTTTTCCCTAACTCTTTGAGACTACCTTAAGGTTATTGCATACGAAATCTCTAGGATTCATTAACTAACTCTAAGGTTACCTTTGGATGTTTAGCCTACAATAACTCTAGGTGATTATAAAATAATGTTCACAAAGATTACTCAAGCATTAAAAACACAACTAATGACCTATCGCAATACTAGGTCAATCACAATTAAGATAAGAGACAAGCAATCAATATTCAATACCTAGGTTTCATATATCTAAGCAAACAGACAAGTAAATTAGCCGGACATGGAAAACATGCAAGCATACACATAAACAATTGAAGACATAATTGAATTAATGAAGTAAATCACTTATCTTGTTGTAAAATAGGGTATGGAACCCTAAGATACTGCCCAAGACAACCAAAGTTCGGTTTAGGTTTTACTCCACAAAACTACCTCCTCAAAAATCTAAAAATTCGAATTCTATATAGAGTTACAACATGCGACGGCGTCACTCTTTATTTGTGACGCCATCGGATCGTAGCCATTAGGTTTTCGTCTTGGCCACGTCAACTTTGTGACGGCGTCACTTTATGGTTGTGACACCGTCGGCTTCTTCTTCTGACGCCGTCGGGATCTGATTCTAGGCCGTCTGAGTTGTGACGCCCTACTCTTTAAAACCTGATGCCGTCAAGTACAAAATAGCAATTTCGCTACTGAGTCGTCACAAAGCATGTTGCGACGGCGTCTCCCTTTGGCTGTGACGCCGTCACCTTCAATTCCAGCAGCTTGAGTGTCTTGATCTTGACTTTGGCCATTTTCTTCATATATTCGCGCCTTTTCGTCTGAATAAGTGTCATTTCAGCAATTTACCTTCAAGAGACCTAAAAAGTGAAAAGGAACAAAATTAAGCAGTAACGGATATAAAAGTGGTCGATTAAGGGCTTAAATGACCTTTCAAAAGTGTACCTTTTAAATCCTTATCAAATATCCCTACACTTGGTATTTACTTGTCCTCAAGAAAATGTGCTTTTAGCCAATTAATTTATAATTTAGGGGTTTGCATTAGTTTAGAACAATTCACAACATGTATAAGCCCCACAAAAGTTATAACAAGCAAGGAAATTACATACTAGCGCCTCACAAGTGGTGTTTGGATACTCTCATCTCTCGGGTGTATATGAAATATATCAAGTTGGAAATGGAAGATAAACACTCATTAATCGGTCCTAGTACATAGATTACCATAGGCTTGAAACTAGATCAAACCTCCATCCCTTTGGCGTAAGCACCTAGGAAAAACTATCCAAGGGGTATTTTAAAGGGTTGTAACGTTAGGCTTACTGTAGGGAAACAAAGGGTTTGATGGGATAGGCGATTTAGTGGTGGCAAGTCAAAAATCTTTATGTTACAAGCATGAGAAGAATGGCGTTGCTATGCCAAGACTCGACACTCTAAACTCTAGATAATTTGAAACAAACAAACATAAATTTAAAGATAGATGTAGGATGGTAGCCCGTATGTGTTTTTTTTAACACTATTTTTTTCTTTTTCACTTTTTTTTGTTTTTTTTCATTTTTTTTTCATACACTTTTACTCTACCATCCTCTACGATAACATCAAAATAATAGGGATTTATAGGCACATCCCTACACTTGAGTTTTTATTATTCTAACACTAATTTGACCTGAATTGAAAATATCAAAACAGTTGGAGTACATTATTACGTAAATAAAGGGAATTTGAATTTAACGTTCCTTCCCGTCACTTCATAAAATTTAACTTTTCCCATGAGTTCCAATCGTCCCAAAACTGTGTACAAAAGGATATGACTCGACTTAGCAACTTATGCAAGTAACTAGATAATTGAACTAAGGGTTTAGTATGATAACAATAATGCACTAAAAGTGAGTGCATACAAGGTAAGATAAGGCGATTTGGGTGTACATTTGGGGGTGGATTGTAAACAATGCTCTTCATTGATATTCCAGAAAACCGAAACATCACGAGAACCGCGAAAAGGATAGGCTCTGAGGGGTTAACTAGGGGTATCGTGTACTAAATATGAGTACAACACAAGGATGTGGGGGAATTACTCAACCGATGTGGAAGAAGTAATTTTTAATACGGGTATCAAACAAGGGTTATCCTAATGCCTCTTATCATTTAGTTATTCCTAACTACAAGTGTAGTCTCACTAGCGATCTCGGAATGCATCACAAAACAAGTTCTAGAATCTATTATACTACCGGTACACTCTCGAAGCATTAAAGTGGAATGCTTTAATTCCTACAAATCTAAGGGCGATCCTCACATTTTGGGTGGAATTTAACTGGTAAAGGGTTTTGTGCTAGTCATATAACTTCCTATCCATGAGACGCTTTATTAAGACTAATGGCCCACTCCTACATGTCATGAAAAATTTTAAATTTGGTGCCAAAATTACCCTAACCAATATTTCTCATGGTTTATTACACAAATGAAATTGGACAAGGCAAATAGTCAAGGATAAGCATAGTTTCAAAGTTCCTGTTTTATTTTCCCTCCCTACGCTTAAACTGAACATTGTCCCCATTGTTCCCCGAAAGTATCAAAGTTATGATAATGGAAGGTAATTAAAAACGAAAGAAAATAATACTCCCCTGATTAGCTCGGTAGGATCCGTGTGAAGTAGTGGTTATATTCTTCTCCAAGAAGAATGTATGCGTGAAAAGCTCCATCAAATCTTATATATCTTCTTCTTGATAAATAAAACCTGCACACTTGAAGAAAACAAACGAAACCTTCGCGTAAAATCAGCGGTAACACTATATATGACTCTACTAAACTAGGATATAATGCTTGTGGAATGGATGTCTACAGATTTTCTGAAAAATTAAGACCTGAGAAATTCTAAAAATTTAAAAGTAGCACAGAAAACAAGAAAAAGTTAGAAGTTGTTTCTACTCATCCTGACGCCATCAGGTTGCGATCCTGACGCCGTCAGGTTATCCTGATAGAAACTGGTCTGCGATTTTCTGGAAAAAAATTCTGGAAATTTTATATCTTTAAAATCTAGAAAAAAATTTCTGCAAAACATCTATTACGACTCGATACAAGCATTTGACTCTAACAAACACACATGTATATCTTTTTAATAACCGTAATTCTCATGTTCACGTTCTTTTAAAAACGTGTGTAATCCTCCCTACACTTATCCCTTTTGTAAAATACCTTTATATGTAATTAAGACGAGGTTAAAGACAAAATAAAGCATTTTTACAAATTCAAACATGAGAATAAACAATCAATAAAAGATATACGACACACAAACAAGCAAACAATTAAGCATTGGTTGCCTCCCACGAAGTGCTTTTCTTTAATTATGAGTCTTGTAGCTAGACTCGAAGTCGTGCCCCTACGTGACTTCATTACCGTCACCTCCTTCCTCATGATGGTCTCTATTGGGTTTTTCCATGTTATACTAATGCTCTATTATGCATCTGTCTAAGAAGTCATCTTCTCCCCAATCTGTTCTATATTCCGGTCCTAGTTTCAAGCAATCCTTATAGAACCCGAAAATCTTATTCATCACATAATCAAATCCTTTCTCCTTATCTTCCTCATTTCTATAGTAGACCGATAGCTTAAGTTCTTTTTCATCATTGGATAATGATGAAAATTTATCAATATTAGAGGGCATTTGGTAAGCTACATCATCGGTCTCATCCTTGAATCTCACTATTCCTAACGACGGATCATAAGTCATCATGTTGTTTTCTATGAAAGGCTTTCCTAGAATAACGTGGGACAAGCTAGGATCTATGGCCATACTAATATCATTCACAACTATGAAATCCGTAGAAAACGTGAAACTACCTACATAGACGGGCAATCCCTTAACTCTACCAAGGAAATTACAACTAACCCAAGGATTATCGGGATCTTGCCTAGTTGGGATAGGCTTCTTCATTACCCAATTATAGTAGGTGCCAGTCATGATATTTATTGGGTACTTGCCATCAATGTAGGCCTTTGCCACATAAAGGTATCCTATGCAACATGGTATGTTAAGATTCCAAGGCTTCCCAAACTTGATCCTAGGGCTTCTCCTAACATACATGTGATGGAGGTCGCGTGCTAAGTGTGGGTGGCGAGAGAGTTCTTCTTTCGTAGGAAACTTATTGAAATAGTCATTGCCTACTTCATCCATTTCATCGGTCGATTCGTTCTTAGGAGTTTCACTAACCTCAAGTACCGTCTCATGGTTCACTTTGTCATTTGTCCTATTAGGTTTCACTAAGGTGATGGTATTGACGAATTGAACGTGCTTAGCTAACTTACTTGGGTCCTTAATCTCTACACCGGAAGCTTCGGGAGTTGAGATAGCATTAACCTTCCTATCACTATTGGTCATGGCTTTTAAAAGGTTATCTATCTTCCTATCCATCTCGGCTTGTTGTTGGTTAAAGCGGTTTGAGAGCTTAGCTATTTGAGCTTCTTGGGATGTAACTAGGTGTTGCAACATCCCTTCTATGTTTTGTTGGCTAGGGCCATGAGATGGGGGCCATGAGAAATCATTAGATGTGATTTCTTTGGTTTATCCCCAATAGAAGTCGGGTTTGCCCTTCCATGCTTCTCAGGCATCATTGAAAGTCCTAGGTCTGGGTGTTGTAGGGAATCTTCCTCCCGTTCCATTGGTGCGCGAGGATGCGTAGTCAACGGAAGCTTGTTCGGGGAGTCTTGTGCAAGTTCGAGTGTCATGAGGACCACTACGTAGCTCACACAAGGAAGAAATTTTTTTCACTTGGCGTGAAGACTTAGGATTTTTGTAGGAGGTCATTAGGAATTTGACTTGATCTTCAAGCTCGAGCATCCTACGGTCGGAAGGTTGTGAGTCAATGGGAGGCAAGGAGATTGCCTTTACGGTTTTGGACAACTCACGAGGGTCATTCCAACTTTTGTTGTCATAGAGAGCAAGGTCTTCTATTATACCCCATGATTCTTCCGCGGTGAGATCACTAAGTTTACCACCGGCCGCTTGGTCAATGGATCTGTTGATACCAGTTGAGCAAACGATCCTTTATAGAAACTGACTTAACAAAGACTTATTAAGTATTACGCGGAATTTAATACTTAATCTTAAGAAGAAGAACAATAAACATTCAACACCTCAATATTATTATTAATACGAATACTCTAACCAGTATTAGGGTTTACAACCTTGAAGTGTATCGACCTTAGATATAGCAAAACACACGTATATCTAATCTAACCTAGGACCTCCTTTTATAGGCTAAGGAGTCCTTTACATAATACAATACGTAACCTACAAGATAAATATCTTTTCTATATTTATCTAATACAAAATATTAAACCGACTATACAAAACTAGCAGTGCTTACAATACATTAGCAGTGGTTCTATATTACTACTAGCCGCGGTTTCACATCAGCAGTGGATTCATTCTTCTGTCCGTGGTTTCATTAACTCTATCCGTGGTTCCAACACTTAGAATATTTCATGATCTGAGGAACCTAAAACCCAACAATCCTCCCCTAAACTTTATACATTCAAATAGAATTCTCAAGTTTCCTTTAAGCTCAAAACACCTGAATTGGAGGATGTACCCAAACACTTACCAGTTTTAAGAATTTGCTCATACTTTAGCAACAAACTGTATGCTTGATCATCATAGGGCTTCAGCATCTTTAAACCACCAGGCTTCACCATCTGAGTAATAATTCCTGGATAATTATTCAGTTGAGGATAATCACCTTCTACAAGCATATGAATAACTTCTCCAGACACAGTTAACACATGAACTCCACAAGATTGATATAAAAACCATCTTGTAACATGACCATTGTAGAGTCCTTTCCATTCAGGTTCATCATGAGTAGGTTCAAACAAGATCTTCAAGTTATGATAAACCATTCTCTCATGATAGTCATCTGGACGTACATCACCAAATTTATTCTTGTAAATCTTCCAAAGATTCATCAAATCATCTCTATCTAGATATTGAAGCATCTGTGAAAATTTCTAAAACTCAAAAACTTCATTACTGACTCTTTGAATTTTCCAACATCCTTCACTTCCATTATGCTCAAATGTATAAGAAATAATTTGATTACCATCTTCATTCACTTCTTTCATTCTTTTAGAACCAGATGTCTCCTGAATCTCAGATTTTCTCTTTTAACTACTTTTGATCCATTCTTCTTCTTTTTCAGAATTCATTAGAATAAAATCATCATTATTAATCCTCATACAGATCAGATAAAGCTCATGAATTCTCTCAAATGAACATTTACTAAGATTTTCAGGAATATGTATGCCTGAATTCTTAATAATCTTCATCAGTGCATTCCTCATCTCACCTTTTGTAGGAGGTTTCTTCCTTTTAACTTGCTTCTTCTCCTTACTGATCCTCCTTGCCCATTCACCCAAGATTCTAGCTCTTTCATCAATAGATAACAATGCCCATTCTTGAGTAGTATACTCATTCTGTATGTTATTAGAATCTTGAAGATAGTTTTGTGTTTGATTCCATTCAGCTAACCATTTCTGAGTAGCCTCCTCTTCTTCTTGCTATTCTTTCTCTGCAGCTGCTTCTTCTTTAGCTAGCAGACCTCTTGTATACTCTTCATCATAAGCAATTTGTTCTTCTTTTCTTTTAAACTTCAAAACTGGTGCTGCAATACCTTTACCCTTTCCAATGTCTGGTTGAGCCACCTTCTTCTTCAAAGGCTCACCAATAACTAAACTTTTACCTTTGGGTTTGGTTGCAGTAGATTTAAGAGATAATGGAACAGGTGCAATGATGGGTGTAGGGTTAGTTGAGGTTTTGCTTAGATTGATCAATGTACTTGCAACTTCCTTCTCAACTTCTTTTGATTTAGGTGGTGATACAGAGGTGGTTGTAATAATTGTAGAAGTGGTTATGATAGCAGTGGGTAAGTTTAAAGTGGGAGTGGTTATGATTACCTTATCTGAAACTGCAGCAGTGGTTTCAAGAACATTGTCCGTGGTTGCAGATACACTGTCAGTGGTTGTGTCCTGCATCACCTCATCTTCTACCACAGTCTTCAAACTTTCAAGAACAGCTTCATTCCCATCTTTATTAGATACCAAAAATTGTTCTGCTTGATCTCCACTATCCACATCCTCTTCCATATGCACATCTACAGCCTCCCCTGAATTCATGCCTTCACTCCTCCCCTGTTTGGGTACATTCTCCATATTCATAGCTGGAGAGGAGTCCGCCTTCTTTTCTCAGCTTTCTCATGTTCCTTAAAACAGCAACCCCAGGTCTCCTCACTTTCTCCAATACACACATCCTGTGCTTCAACCTCCTAATCTCTTTACCCTGAAACACAGCCAACTCTTGAAGACTTGAGATTGTATCATCCATTTTGGTACATTTAGCCGTCAATTAATTTAAGTGTTCAAGATTATCCTCCCCACTTCGACCTGTGCTAACTGGTCCGAGAGGTGGTTCATTGGAAAAGTCATCATGTACCAGTTTAGGATCCGTCAATTCATTTTCATGTTCCAAACTATCCTCATCACTTCGAGCTGTGTTAACTGCTCTGAGAGGTGAATCCTTAGATAAAGTAAACATAGCACCCGACCTTGCCTGATCATCTATGCACCCTAAGTGAGCCAATTGGCTAGGGATTCCTCCACCAGTGTTAAGTTCCAAGGAACTCTCCACATTAGAAGTTACCAAAGGTTGGGTCTTAATGATGTTTCCACTATCCTGACCAGCATCTAAGCATGAATCAGTAGTGGAATCCCTTCCAATCATGTCACCTCCACAACTTGTGACAGGCTCATGAACAACACCACTAACACCAGCCTGATGTAGCTTGGTGCCTTTCCTCCTCCTAGTCCACAGAATGGGTTTAACAGTGGTTTGGGGTTGACTAGCAGTGAGTTGAGATTCACTAACAGTGGGTTCAAGTGTACTATCAGTGGGTTCAGGTTCTATGGGTTGGGATTCAAGACCTTCATCAAACTCAAGAATAGCAGGCAAACTAATCATATGTGGGAATAAGGGAACATCTCTTATTTGAAAATTAGAGTTCTGATTCCTCATATGTGCAAAGACCTTAGGAAGCATATAATGCACTTCATACTCCCTAGTATGCTCAACAGGTTCTTCTATTTGACTTTCCACAATAAGCTGTACAAACCTTAGATATAAATAATATTTACCCTTCTTCCTAATATTTTGCAAAAACCCTTCATAAATCATCCTAGACCAATTAAACTTCCTTCCCTCAGATAGACATATGACAGCAGTAGCAATTTTGGAGGGAAAGTCATCAAATCCAGTGGTCTTATTACTTATACACATCAACAAGGTATGAATCAAAAACTTCCATTGTTGTGAAAACATTCCCTTAAAATTTTTTACCTTGTCTCCCCTGTGAGTATATCCTAGCCTCTTTAAACCTTCAAAAATCTCAGCATCAGAAAGGTTAACTACACCATCAGCATCATCTAACTTCAAAACCCCTCAAATAATCTCCTCATCAACTAAAATCACATTCTCATCCACCACAGTACTAAAAACTTCCACCCCATCTACCTCTTCAAGCTTAGCATTTCCCCAGAATTGATGTATATAGGCTTTAAGGATGGTGGGTGCTACAGTTAATGCAAAGTGAATAGGACTGTGAATAAGGAAATCAATCATTTGATGAAAACCTTCGAATCGATTGTTTTTTTATCAAATTAGCAACTAGGTTATGGGTGTTGGAGTATTGGTTCGGCATGATGATGGATGATGTAAATGACGTGGGATTTGTGCATTGAACAGATGAAAGTGATTTGGGTTTATGTAAAGCGCCAATTGGAAGTGATTTGAAGATCAATTAAATGATCTATCAGTGATTTGGGGATATAAATGTGTTTTCACCAAAGTTACCAAACAGCCCCTCAAGTATCCAAAAATCAGCAATATGCTAGTAGTGGATTGAAAACCTCTATCAGTGGTTTGAAAGACACTAGCAGTGGATACAGAATTACACTCCAATCAGTTGACCAAGAGATACAGTAAGCAAATCTTTGTCAAAAATAGTGATATCACACAAAAATATGAAGGATTACAAAAGATTTGTTTTTTATTTTTTTTAACAAAGCAGGAAAAGCTCCAAAGTATACAACACCTTCATACCTGCATAAACATAAACCAAACACTGAAAAGATGGTTAAGGTTAGCAGCAGTTAGAGAAAACAAGAAATGGTTCCATATACTTAGCAGTGGATAGCCAAGTATGCTAAATTCGAAGTCCATATGGTCAATTTATGTCTTTAATTCCTTTCCCAAAGTCAAAAGACTTCATTTACTCCTCAACCACTTACACCTTCCCCTCATTAACTTCCTGATTCCATCTTAACCTTTATTTAATACATTTAGACTCACATATATCCAACACACCAACACTGATCTCCTACTAAAATATGCTTTACCAAAAATCACCATGAGCAATTCCAATCCAATCAATCTTTCTTCAGACAGTTCATTCTCTGATAGTGCATGGGATGACTTTGTGTTGAACAATCCAAGCAGAGTAGAGAAAAAGGAGTTTGAAGAAGTGTCATCTAGAAAGAGAGCTCATATGACCATGAGTATCACCACTTCTTTTGCTGGTCCATCAACACTGCAACCACTCCCACAAGATGCTATCATCAAGGAAGATAGCTTTGACTCTATGTCAAGCTACATCTCACCATATGAAATCACTGATGATGACACATCTTCAAGAGTCTTGGTTGTCCCTCCCCATGCTGCTGTACTCCCAAATGAAGAGCTCCAAGCACCACCTGCAAGAGCATTGTTAGCAGCATTACCACCAGAGGGTCCTTCATCATCCTCTCCACCTGTTAGAGGAACTGTGTTTGGGCTTGCATGCCCAAAGGTGTGGAGAGTGATTGATAGGCGTGGGGCACCTAAGGTGATGCCTGAGTGGACTTTTCCCAAGAAGCCTTAGGTGGGTGGGGGGTTAGATGTGAAGCTTGTTGTCTGTTTTTGTTGTTGTATGCTTGTTGTGATGTATTCTCCCTTTAGATTGTAACCATGATTGTAACCACTGCATTGCATAATGCAGTTTATGAAATATGAATAAGAGAATCATGGCTTTTTCCTTTTAAGTCTCTTACATCATACAAATAGTGATTAACTTCCATAGCTCTGCAAAATGGTTCGTGGGAACACAAAGAAACAAACAGTGGTTTGAACATAACTAATAGTGGTTAGAACAAAAATAGCAATACTAAGATCACCTAATAATAGTACAATTCTTATACAAACTTTTACAAAACAAGTTGAGATTTAGAGATTAATCATTCCAATACTAACTACAAGGTACTGAAACCTCCCCACAACAAAAGCTTTAGTGAGAAGATCAGCAACATTGAAATCAGTATGGATTTTTACCATTTGAATCAACCTTTTCTCATTAAAATCTCTAAGAAAATGATGTCTTATCTCAATATGTTTAGTTCTAGAATGTAAGACAGGATTTTTAATGATGCAAATTGTACTGTTATTATCAATGTAAATCTTAGTATGCATAAAATTGTACCCAAAATCCAGCAATTGATTCTGAATCCAAAGAACTTGACCACAGCAACTAGTAGCAGCCACATATTCAGCTTCAGTTGTAGAATTTGCCACTATTGTTTGCTTTTTACACTGCCATGAAATTAGTCTACTTCCTCAAAACTGACATCCTCCAGTTGTAGATTTCCTATCCAAACTAGCACCAGCATAATCACTATCTGTATAGGCCACCAAATCAAAAGGTGAATCCTTAGAATACCAAAGGCCCAATTTAGGATGACCTTTAAAGTAACTAAAGATTCTCTTAACAAAATTCATGTGTGATGTATTGAGTGTGACTTGAAATCTTGCACACACACATACTGAGAACATTATATCTGGCCTAGATGCAGTGAGATACATCAAAGATCCAATCATGGACCTATACAACTTCAAATCAACTTTGGGACTTCCATCATCTGGTAGCAGTGGTTTCTGAGTCTCCATAGGTGTACTAGCACTCTTCACATCCTGAAACCTTAACTTCTTCAAAATATCTGCTACATACTTGTCTCGACTAATGAAAATACCATCATTCCTTTGTTGAACCTGTAGCCCTAAAAAGAAAGTGAGTTCACCCATAGAACTCATATGAAACTTATCATGCATAAGTTTCTCAAAATCCTTGCATAGCTCCTTATTTGTTGAGCCAAAGATGATGTCATCTACATAGACCTGAACCAGTAAAATATAATCCTTGTGCTCCCTAATGTTAGACCCGTATCCCGGATTCAAATAGGCCCCACCTTAGATGAAATTGACCAAGGTTTAACGTGATTGGTTAGTTAACGAATGTTATATTGTAGTCAACCCGATAGTCAAACTAATAGTCAACAAATGTTATGTAAATGATTATGGAAAATATGATGTGTCACATTTATAAGGAAAATTGACTTAAGGGACCTAAGTTGCCTAGTGCTAAACATGTTATAAAGTATGTTGTGGCCAAAATAGAAGGAATGAGACTTGAAGGACCTAATGTGCTAATTAGGCAAACATACCACCTACATATGTCTGGAATCCTTCTCCTTGTATCATTAGATTTCCAGAATAATTTAGGTGTGTATGTATGTGTCGTGAAGTGAAAAAGGGGGGAAAAGAACAAGATTCTCCAATGGTTAAATTGATGAAGGATTAATGCTCCAAACCAAGAAATAAGTTAGTGCTAATCATCCTTACAAGTAAGTAATCCTTTACCCTAAGCTAATTGATGAATTATACATTAGGGTTCATATACCTATTTGGGAAAATTGGGTAAATGATGTTTTTAAGCTAATTAAAGATGTTATGATGATGATGGGTCAAGTTTTATTAAGTTAGTAATTTATGGATTGATCATCACATAATCAAGATATGATTATATGATGATTAGAGGTGTGTAAGAAATGGGATATGGTTATATAAACCATTTTCATAATTATTTAATTATGATTATTAAGTGTTATGATAATTGACCTAGGATGTGAAGAAGAGGCTAATGATGGTATTGATGATGATGATTCTAATTGATATCACTATCTTGGAATTAAGGTAAGTAAACCGGTCATTATATGTTGTTATATGATTCTACACATTATATGTTATGTGATTTTGTTATGTTAAGGAATGGGGTAATTGAATATATGTTTATGTAAAGTGTGGTTGAGAATAGTTTGGATTAACTAGTCACGAAGGTTAGTGTTGGGAATTATGCTAAGTTAGAATTCTACTGATGTTTCTGCCGAAGGATTCTGTTGAAGTTCAATGTTTATGCTGAAGAACAGAATCTGCTGAAGTAGTATAGTACGTAGTTTGTTTATGCGGAAATAGTTATTCCGTATATTCTATAGTTAGTTAAGATATGCATGAGCTTTATTAGGAAGTGATTATGTATATCTTATTTAGTTTTATGTTTATATGTTTCTTAGTGAACAAGTTAGGGTTCCTTATTTATAAAAGGAACACAATAGTATGATTTATGTAACGAGTTGAAAAACAAAGTTTTAGTAATATAAAGATCCATAGAGGATCAAAAAGTTCTTAGTTATTCGTGTTTGTACTTATATTTGATTTCCGCTAAAGAATATAAGAAGTAGAGATTGTCTATTAGTTTGTTTGTGATTACATAAGCAATACTAACGATCTGCGAGTGCTCAAGATCTATCAAGGTCTAACGTTTCAACAAGTGGTATCAGAGCCTCGGGAGAGTCTCTACGATACTAAGAACAGTCTTTTCTAAACACTCATACAACTAACACAACATTCACCATGCCTGGATCACAAGATGATATCGAAGTCACCAACAACCAGAACACCACCCATCTGCAACAACTGAGTCTCTCGAACAGCAACGCCAAGTTTCCATACCTCAATAAGGAGGAGTACGATTTATGGGCAATGAAGATGCAGAACTGGATCTCCAACATTGATTGGAATCTATGGGAGATTGTAAGGAAAAGGAACAGTTTGAAGAGAACTACCACAGATCCTGATGGTAATCTTATTTATGTTCCTCCTAAATCTCCTGAAGAGTTACTGGCAGTTCAGAGAGAAACCAAAGTTAAAACAATTCTTCTTCAAGCTATTCCTGAGGATCACTTGAGTGATTTTCACTTCATGAATGATGCTAAGGATATATGGTTGAACATCAAGGCCAAGTTTGGAGGGAATGAGGAGTCTAGGAGAATGAGAAAATCGATGCTGAGACAACAGTTTGAAGAATTTCAAATCTCTGAAGAGGAAGGAATTCACAAGGGCTATGACAGGTTTCACAAGATTTTAAGTCAGTTGAATCAGCTTAAGGCAAAGCCAGATAATGATGATTGCAACTCCAAGTTTTTGCGATCTTTACCTCAATCCTGGTTACAAGTAAGCATTGCCTTCAAAACTAAAGGTGAGCTTGATATGATTACCTTTGATGAGCTGTACAACAAGCTTAAAGCTCTTGAGCATGATGTCAGAAGTCCTTTCCGTTCATCATCCACTGCTAGTCACACAGCATTTGTTGGGGCCTCCACCCCAAAGATGATCCATGCTCCAAGTCCAACTTACTCATCATCATCTTACACTACCACTCCATCAAGTTCTCAATCTACAACTAGTGGTATAATGGAAGATGTGCTTGGATCCTTCTTTGCTGATTATGATCCTCAACAAGAACTTGCATATGAGGATTTTGAACAGGTAGACCCACTGGATATGGAAGATATGAAGTTGAAGTGGCAAGTGGCTATGCTCTCTATGGACATCAAGAGATCTGAGCATAAGGCTGGGAGGAATTTTGGTTTCCAGGGAAGAGATCCAGCAAGGTTTGACAAAAAGAAGGTCAAGTGCTTTACATGTCATAAGATGGGTCACTTCTCCAGAGAATGCAAGGATAGGAAGGCTGGAGATGAGGTGAGATACTCTTCCTATCAGCAGAATCAAAGGGATGTTGGGACTTCGAAGCCTAGATCCTCAGCTGCTCTGGTCACTTTGGATGCCAATGTCGACTGGAAGTCACATGAGTCTGAGAATGATGATGGTCCTGGTGGCGAGAATATTGGGTTGCTGGCAAGCTGTACTTCAGAGGATAGGCATGATCAGATTGCCTTGATGGGCATCTCTCAGGTACAAAATTGTTTGTTTGATTGTAGTAAACGTTATAATGAACTTAAGGAAGCATATGATATTTTGAAACCTAAATACAATGAATGCTATGTTGAAGTTGAAGCTTATAAACAAGCTTTAAAAACATTAGAAAGACAAAAGGTTTGGTTTCAGAAGAATCAAATTGCTTATGATGAAAAGATTAGGGTGCTAGAAAGTGATTTAGAATGCACTAAAAATGACTTAAAAAGGACTCAGAAATTGAAAGCTGATGTGGTGTTTGAAAACAATGTGTTAAAAGAAAAATTAGATGAAGAAATAGCTAGATATAACAATTGGCAAAAAGCTGGTCTAAATCTAGCTAAAGAGCTCTATGCTAGTCAAACTCCTAATACTTCAATAGGTTTAGGCTTTAAGAAATATGTAGGATTAGAAGCTAGAGATGACACACGTAAATCAACACCAGCAGGATTAGCTAACTTTGTAAAAGAAGGTGATTTACACGCTGTACGTGGATCTATTAGAGGAATACCTATGCCTGTTGACCTTTCCATTACTGTTGACTTTGATGGATCACATCATCTTTATGGCAAAAAGTCAAAAGACTTGCCAGACCCTGATTCTTCATCTACTGATTTTGTCTCTTGCTCTGACAGTGACAAATCTTCTGATCAAGGGTCTACTTCTTATGCCAGCTGTGATTCAAGTGATAAGTCAGACCTACCCAAGACCTCACCCAAGCCTGCACCCAAGACTCCCTACAAGCCTTTTAGAGTTGCTGCTGAAGAATCATCTTCCAAGCCAGTTTCCTCTGAAGACTTGTCTTTTAAGTCTTTGCATAATAATAATGTTAAAAACAATTCCTTTAATGTTTCTGGTTTGAATACTTCTGCTTGTAATAGAACATCTTTTGGTTTGAATAAATCTTCTAAACAGAAGACATGTTTTGTGTGTGGAAGTAATTTTCATTTAATTAAGGATTGTGATTTTCATGAACAAAGAATGGGTGTATGTGCTAGGAAATCTAGACTATACCACCTTATGTTCCACAAGAAACCTATGCATCTCCTCCTTTTCCTTGGAGAAGCTCAGTTGCTAGACCATATGTGCAGCCAACAAGTTCATATTTTAATAATGGTTATTGGCCTAGATATGTTGACTCAATGAATGCTGGGAAAGGATATAGGGATACTGCTGTGAAGCCTTAAGCAGGTTGTTCTTGGACACAAAGGGAACCTAAATTTCAATGTGATGGATCTAGGACACTCTACTTGTGTCAATGATATTTTTTATGATATTATCAAGCAAGCGGAATTTACTTAAGTAATACTTAGAAGACGAATTGTATGATGTATGAGAATAAACACACGTTAACACAAAACTCAAGCTCCAATATTATTAATGAATAATACGAGTGATCTTAACTTATCACTAGGGTACACCTTGAAGCTTTCGTAGGTAATATTGTAATATGATACGTAACTAAGACAATGACGTAGGATCTCCTTTTATACAACTAGAAGTCCTTTACAAGATAAGTATAAAGCTAACATAATAGAATATACACAAGATCTATTCTATACTTATCTAGACGCGTTTAACCTTATCATAAACTGATAGAAGTGGTAATGAAGAACTTGCAGTGGGAATACGTTTCCACTGCTAGTGTTAATCAAAGTAGTGTAAACCACAACCATCCGTGGTAACGGATTATTCCCAACAATCCTCCCCTAAACTTATGATTTCTCTGCAAATCAATAAGTTTCTTCAATAAACATTAACTTCAAGGATTCGGGGAATTCAATCAAACACTTAACTTCTTTTCTCTTAACTTTTGTATAGCTCTTGAACATTGATCTTGAAGCCTTTGTAACAATGCTCTGACCTTCTCATTGTCTTCATTGACTCTTATGTGTAAGCTTAACATTACTGTAAGAGCTCCAGCTCTGAGTGGATATTCTTTCTCAGCAAGCATGAAAAAGTATTCTCCATTAGCTGTAGAGATATGATGAACTTCACATGAATCATAATAAAACCATTTAGTACCAATACATGTGAATAAGGTTTTCCAGTAGTCATCATCAGCATTTGGTTCAAAAAGCCTTCTAAGATTTACCCATAACTGCATCTCCTTTGCATCTTTGAGATCTTGAGCATTAAACCTTTCTTGAACTAATTTCCATAGTGTATTAAGGTCATCTCTGTCAAAAGATTTAATAAGATCTTCAAATGTCATGAATGATGAAGTTTTACCTCCCAGCCTTGTGATCTTCCATGTTGAAGCAAAATTGCTAGCAGTGTAAACTTCCCAATCAATAATAGGATGTCGAATTTGCAGTGGTTCTGGATAAAAATCTATGTCTTCAATCACAATCATTCCAGTCATTTGTTCTTCAGTGAACTTCTCAGTAGGAATCTCCTTCTCAGTAGACTTTGTATGATCTTCATCAACCTTAGTCTTCTTAACAGTTTGAGAATCACTTACTTTAGCCTTTCTCTTCAATCTAGGAATCCTTCTTTCTTCTTCTTCAGAACCCATTGGAATAAAAGATTTATCTTGTTTTACAGTTCTGTAGTAAGCCTTTTCAACTTGATCATCAGACATTCCTTTAAATTGATGCATTTTTCAGTTACCAACATGACAACAATAAGTCTTCATATATGCAAGTATTTGTGCCTTGGTTGGTTGTCTTGGTTTCTTCTGAACCTTTTTGACTAAATTAATCACATCTTCAAGTGCTTGATTGTTCTTCATTTGAATAAAATCCTTTAACTGAGCAGTTCTTTGTTCCTCAGTTAAGGATGCATCAGCAACAAGGTCAATTGCCTTTTTCTTGATTTCTGGATTATTAGCCACCAGAAACTAAATATCTTCTCCAGTAGGAACGTAACTAAACTCTGGAGCTTTCTCTTTCATAATTGTAGGTTGAACATTGGAAATTGAATCTTCAGTATCTTCCATTCTATCCAATCTTTTAGCTTCCAAAAAGCTTGCAACTTCCATTTCTTTCAATCTTTTCTTCTCAGCAACTTTCTCAGCAATTTGATCTTCTGCTATCTTCTTAGCAAGTTCTCTATCAAGATTAATCTGAACTTGTCTTTTCTTTGAAATCTTACTTTCAGATTGTTGTACATCTTCCATAACTGCTTTACCCTTGTCTGTCTTCAATTTATCAAATTCTTCACTTGCAGTGGCAAAAGTTGGCTCTGCGGTGGAAATAAAATCAGTGGTAAAATCAGTTGCAGTTTGAAAAATGTCTTGATCTTCAAGTTGCTCTCCATGAGTTTCAGCTTCCTTTGCTCCTTTACTTGTATCTCCTTCATCTTCAAAATCAATTGTCCTCCCCTCAGTGTCAGAACCTGTTTTCCTCCCCTGTTTGGAAGAATTTCCCAAATCATGATCAACTGAATCACCATCAGAAGGTGAGGATGAAGATGAAATCACCATCTTTGCAGTCTGCTTGTGCTTTTTCAACCTCTGCATCTCTTCCTTTAAAGTCTGAATCTCTGTCTTTAATAGTTGAACATCCTTGGCATGCTGCTTCTTGACAGTAGCCAAGCCCTTTTGTAGAGACTCAACCTGCTTTGCTAATTTGGTACACAAAACCATCAATTCCAATTGGTTGCCACTGCCCTCAGCACTTCCAACTGTGTTACCTGTTGGGAGAGGTGAATCATAGGGCAAAGGTCCAGAATCCTCCATAGTAGGACTAGGTGGAAGTCTAGAACCACCACTGCTTGTTCCTAGACCATAAGGTTCAGAAACTTGCTGTGTTGTCATGAGAGGAGTTGTCTGTTTAGACCTTCTCTCATAGGTTCTTGAAACTGGTGGGGTATAATCAATGTTGGGAACATTAATTATGGGTGTGTTTTGTTCAGATGAAATTTTAGCAAGCATTTGGGGTAGGAGAGGTGTAAAAATCATATTGGCCATCTTTATTCAAATTTTGAAAAACTTTAGGCTTTAGGCAACTGATCTGATAAACAGTAGTATGAGGTTGCATTTGAAATTCATTTAGCACAGCTTGCACAAACCTTGGATACATTAAAAATTTGGTTTTACTCTGTACATTGCCTTTCATACTAGTAAAAATATAGTTGGACCAGTTGAAAATCTTATCAGTGACTAGACAAACCAAAGGATAAGCCATGGTTGAACTAAATTGCTCATAAGATGTTTTCTTAGGACTAAGTCAATGTAACAAAGTATGAATAAAAAATCTCCATTGGGGACAAAAACCACTCTTTTTGAAAGTAGCCTTTTTGTCAGTGGTATCATACCCCATGGATGATAAAGTATCATGAATTTCAGACATAGGTAATGTGATGAGACCATTGAGATCATCCAAGTGAAGTATTCTCCTCAAGGATGCCTCACTAACATCAATAGTTACCCCATCTACAGTGGCTCTTAGAGCATCCACTGGTTCATGTGTATCTCCAATCTCAAGTGTTATGGACTGAGCAGAAGTCCAAAACTGATTGATTTGAGAGATATAGATTGTGGGTTTTAAAAGCAATGCATACCTTATATGAGCGGTATGAAGAAAGTCCACAATCTGATGAAAAACAGGGCCACTCTTCTCGTTAGTCTTTTGTAGGTAGGCCACTAGGTTGTGCTCATCTGCAAATTTCAAAGTTGCCATAGAAACTTTTGATGAAAAATATTATTATGTCAGTAAAAATTGAAGTAATGACTAGCCAATTGAGAGAAAAAGATATATAGGGTTAGGGTTTAGAATTGATGCGCAAGTAAAATTATCTTTAGAAAGTAGTTATAATATAGAAAGAAGATAATTTACTTAAAATTTTAACCCTATATATATAATTATCAATGGTTACTTTCAACGGCTAGTAAAAAATAAACTACTGACATAATCAGTTTTAACGGCTAGAACAACAGTGGTAATATAACACTGTCAGTGGAAACGGTGAACTAGCAGTGGTAATTTTTCACAAAAATCGCAACCCATTATAGTTTTTAGCAAACTATCAGCTATCAACGGATTTGATATGTCTTTACCATGAGCCGTTTGCTATGGACTATCAACCATAAACGGATTTGTCAAGTCTTTACCAGTAGCCGTTTGCTCTGGACTAGTTGATTCTTATGTGTATTAGACATGGTGAATCAATAACCATTTGTTGTGTATCTCAGATATACACCTTTTAACTCCAACTTCTTATCAAAACTTGATATACGTATTAGTAAAAGATGAGAATAACCAACTTGATATAAACCAAAGTTACCTTTAACCAAACCATTACCCAAGCAAAATATCTTCCAAAGTCAACTCAATAATATCTATATTTACTCCTTGACCTACCAAAATACGAAAAAGGTAAATATCTTCATTAAATAACCCTTCAACCGACTTTTTCTATATAAGGAGGCTTGGCTTAAGATAAACTTCATCAATTTTCATTCAAACACAATATCCTCAAAACCATAAGCATGAGCAATCCTTCCAACACTATCAACATCTCTTCTGACTCCGAAGAAGAGTATGTAATTGAATCAGAATCATCTTCAGAAGTATCAAGATGGTTTGGATACTTCCCACCAGGGGCTGGCTCTTCATCCAAAAGATATACTAAAGAAACTGCTAAGCGAAAGCCTGCAGCTAATCCTGCAAAATCTCTTGAGTTCTACTCTGATTCATCAGATGATGATGATGCAAATGATGAAACCTATTTTATGGCTAAAGAGTTGCCAAAAGCTCTTTCAATAGCACTGGAAACAGCTATCTCCAATATGAAGCAGATATCCATTCCAACAAGACCTGCAATGCTACCAAGACCTCCTCCACAGATTCTTGGGTTTCCATGTCCAAGAATGCAATCCACTTTTGAGAACAAGAGAAAGAGAGCCCAGAAGAATAAACATGACTATGTGGGCAAGGTCAAGAGGCCAATGGAATAGCTGAAGATAGGTATAGGATGTACTAGGTTTCAGTTTTTGTGTTTTGACTAGGAGTACTTTTGGTTGTAATGAATTATGTGTTAGTAATGAAGTTCCTTTGTTTTTCCTTTTTCCACTGAAAGCACATTACCACTGGTTGCAATATAGTTCCCACTGTAAAACAGAATCATCAGTGGACAGCTTAGATATGATCTAAACAACCTTGAGCATCGATTCACCAAAGAGTAACTATTGTAAACAAAAATCCTTCAAACTGCAATTTACTAACATAAACCAAACACTGGAATCACTATTGCATTGGCAATGGTTAATATATTGAAAGAATTAAGCATAGCAGTGGCTATACTCAATAAAGTCAACACTTAAGCATTGATACATTTTCCAAGAATACAGGACTCCAATTTACTCCTCAACTACTTGCACCTTCCCCTCATTAACTTCTTGAATCCAACTTAATATATATTAAACAGATCATTCACCACAAACCACTCAAATCACATACTCCAAAACTTTCACTCTCAAAGATCATTTTTTCAACAGCACCATGAGTCAATCGAGTCCAATCAATCTTTCTTCTAGCAGTTCATCTGATAGTTCATGGAATGACTTTGTTTTGAAAAACCCTGGGAGAGTTGAAAAAGAAGAGTATGAGAAGGTTGTATCCAGGAAGAGAAGGCATTAACTTGCTCTTTCAAATCCTTTTTCTGCTGGACCTTCATCACTACAACCAGAGCCTCAAGATGCAATAAGCAAAGAAGATAGCTTAGAGATCAGCTCCTATGTGTCTCCATATGTTACAGATGATGAGACCTCTAGAAGAGTCCTGAGTGTTCCTCCTCGTGCAGCAGTAGCTCCTCCTGAAGAACTGCAATCATCACCTTCTCTACCATTGCTACCATCACCATCATCAACAGTTCCTTCATCATCCTCACCGCCTACAGGTATAGTGGTGATGGGTTTAGCAAGCCCTAGGGTGTATGACTGGATTAACATGCGTGGTGCTCCTAAGGTGATGCCAAGCTGGGGCTTTCCCAAAAAGCCATAAAGGATTGATGATGGATAGGAATGGGATGGGTTAGGAAGCTTGTGTTTGGGGTAGGTTGTTGGTAGTTGTTTTTAGTTGATGTAGTGATGTTTGTAGTCAGTACTTCATGGATGTAGTTTTACTGCACTCTCAGTGCAGTTTTGTAATAATAATAATAATCCATGCTTTCCTTTATCATAAGTGTTCCTGCATCACACATCTTGTTCTACTAACTTTATTATCAAAACTGACATACTGTCCATCATAATGCTTAAAATCAGAAAGATAGGACTTGTTTCCAGTCATGTGCCTTGAACACCCACTATCTGTATATCCTTGATCTGACCTTTTTGACCTTGGATGTTCCTGCACATAAGAGTAAAGAGTTAGTTTCTTTTGGGGACCCAAGTCATGATTGACTTGGATCTGCCTCATGTATCAATATAGTTAAATCTATCAAAGGTCATTGATACACCATTGGGATTGGTTGTAGAGGTATTTCCTTTAGGTTTCCATTCCCAACGTGCTGAGGCCTTCACAGCATTGCCCATGTCCCCCCTTTTCTTATTTAAAACCCTTGCAGTGGTAACTTTTGAATGAGCAATGGTAACTACTGGTTTCTTTTTAGGTACCCACTGTTGGTTATTATTAACCTTTTTAGCTTGAAAGGTTCTTTTTCCTGTTTGTGCAAATTTTGTAAAACTTGTTTTGGAGTTTGCACTTTTAACAAGTGACTTAGGGTGAGCAGTGTTAACAGTTTTTGCAGTGGCAAGTGTTTTGAGGCAATTTCTAAGTTGAACTGCTCTTGGGACCATTTTGCAATTAGAATTAGGGTGTACATTATGTTGATACTTGTTAGTATCCACTCTTTTATACCCATAGACTTCTTTTCTCCCAACATGATAGTCACAATAAGCATGTAAATGATCAAAACTACCACAGATATAGCATGCCTTATTGTTCATAACAAAATCACTACCTAGTTGTTGAGATTTAACATGATTCCAACTCCTCTGGTTACCCCTAGGAGCTGTAGGCTTGTTCCTATACATCTCAGCATACCTTACAGTTGGTCTAGGTTTATTAACTGGTTTCCTAGGTTCCTCTGTAACAGTATTAACAACTTTTAGGATAGTAGTCTCTACATTCTTTTTAACATTCTCATCAACAACTGATGAGTCACTAGCACTCTCAAAAACATCATTATCAAGCTTACTCTCTTCCTCACTTTTCACCACTGTGTCCTTTAAAGGACCATATTCTCTTTCAAGTTCCTTAAAGTCTTCTAAACCTGTATGAGCTAAATCTATACCTGGAGGTGATGGAACACCCCTTAATGGTGGAGGCGCAGTATTATAACCCATACCAGACTTAGCTTTATTATATATTTGAGCATTCCAAATTTTATCAATTTACTTAGACTGATGATAACATGTGTCTACAGTTAAATTGACATTTTCAATTTTCTTTTGGAGTTTTTCAAGCTCCTTTTGGTATGCTTCATTCACAGCAGTTGTATGTTCTACCTCTCTCCTAAGAAGAATCATATCATCATTATAATTTGACTCATTTGCCTGATAGTGCTCTATTTGCTTTTCTAATACTGCCATAGTTCTCCTAAGATTAGCCACAGTATAATTAGCATTATATAATTCTTGCCTTTCATTAGAGTACAAATCATTAAGTCTTTCAACTTCTTTAGCAGCCCTACATGTTTTAGAACAACTATCAAAGTTTTGTACCTCAGAATCATAGAAAGCCATGAGAGCAAATTCAGTAGCAACAAGAGCAGCATCTGAATGTTCTTCTTCTTGTTCATCAGCCATGAAACTCCAATCATAGGTCACACCATCAATAGCCAGCATTGCCTTTGGTTCTTCCATAGTTGGTCCCTTCTTTTGCTTGTACCAAGTAGACCTGTTGTCCTTGGTCTTTGGTCTTCTACATTCTCTAGGAAAATGTCCAAACTTGTGGCAGTTAAAGCACTCCACTTTCTTCTTATCAAAGCCTGCAGTATCATCACCATTAATGTGGATAGGCTTGCCAGTCTTCTTGTAGAATTTCTTAGCCCTCATGCTAAGAAGAGCTATCTGCCATTTTATATCCATCTCCTCCAAGTCATCTTCATCAATTTGCTCTATGTCTTCATGAGTTAAGACAAAGCCATCAACTTGTGTGGAGATAAAAGCATAAAAGGTAGGATCTCCAATACTAGCAACCTTATTCTTTGAACCTGCAGTGGTAACATTAACATTACCAGTGGAAACTTTAGAACCTACAGTGGCAATATCATCATCACTTTCATCTCCAGAATCATCACTGTCAACAGAATTTGACAACAATGCCAAGCTACTAGAGCTTGTACCAAGTTTCCTTGCCTTCTTCAACCTTTGCTCAATAAGTTTGAAGTTATTGTAAAGATCATTGAGCTTCATTGTTTCTATGTCTGTTTTGTTTTCCCAGACAGTAACATTGGTTTGAAACTCTGAAGGCAAACTTCTTAGAAACTTCAAATTGAGGTCTTCCTTTTCTACCTCAATGCCAAACACAGTTAGCTGTGTAACAATCTTCTGAAGTTTGGTAAAAATGCTATCAAGTGAGTCATTGCTTGAAGCAGAGAAGTTTTCATAACTTTGCTTTAACAATGTCTTCTGAGTCTTCTTTGTAGCGTCATTACCACCAAACACTGAGCAAATCTCTTCAAACAGTTCTTTAGCAGTCTTGAATTTGCTGAATGCAATAATCTGGTCTCTAGGAAGAGTCATCAGCAACAGACTTCTAACTTTAAGATCATTCTTCTTTTGAGCTTTTTCAGCATTTGATTCAGGCACAGAAACTTTCACAACATCTGTGTCACCAACTTTTGAAGTAGTGGTCACAGATTTGAAAGAATCACCAAGTTGAATAATCTCCCATAAAGCATAGTCCTGTATGAGGAAGTATTGCTCAATCAGTATCCTCCACATCTCAAACTCATTAAGCTTAAGCTTAGGAAGTCTAGGTGTAGAAGAAGAGTTTGATTGGTTGTTTTCCATCTCCATTGAATTGAGTGAGTGAGTCAAGCTAATTTCTTGGATCTTCTAAAACAAAATATCAGAACCTTTGCTCTGATACCACTTGATGGATCTAGGACACTCTACTTGTGTCAATGATATTTTGTATGATATTATCAAGCAAGCGGAATTTACTTAAGTAATACTTAGAAGACGAATTGTATGATGTATGAGAATAAACACACGTTAACACAAAACTCAAGCTCCAATATTATTAATGAATAATACGAGTGATCTTAACTTATCACTAGGGTACACCTTGAAGCTTTCGTAGGTAATATTGTAATATGATACGTAACTAAGACAATGACCTAGGATCTCCTTTTATACAACAAGAAGTCCTTTACAAGATAAGTATAAAGCTAACATAATAGAATATACACAAGATCTATTCTATACTTATCTAGACGCGTTTAACCTTATCATAAACTGATAGAAGTGGTAATGAAGAACTTGCAGTGGGAATACGTTTCCACTGCTAGTGTTAATCAAAGCAGTGTAAACCACAACCATCCGTGGTAACGGATTATTCCCAACACAATGGAAACCCAAGAACAATAGTGGATCTTATACATCTGCATGGCGTAAATCTAATGATCCACAAGGCAGGTTCAAGTCAGCAATGACTTGAGACTCCATAGTGTACTAATATTTTGTATATATTTTTGTTGTTATTGTAGGATCATCCTCTTAAGCATAAGGAAGTTGGCATTGTTGATAGTGGTTGCTTAAGAAGCATGTCAGGAAACAGAGATATGATGCATAATTTTGTACCCATTGAAGGAGGAGCCAATGTGACCTTTGGTGGAAGTGATGGTAGAATCACTGGGAAAAGGACCATCAAAACACCTCAACTGGACTTTGAGAATGTGTACTATGTCAAGGAACTACAACACTTCAACTTGTTCTCAGTCTCACAAATCTGTGACACAAAGAACAAAGTACTCTTCTTTGAGGATGAATGTCTTCTGCTGTCTAAAGACTTCAAACTTCCAGAAGATACATCAATTTTGCTGAGAGTTCCTCGTACTCACAATCTATACACATTCAACTTAAATGATGTTCAACCAGAAGGTGACTTAACTTGTTTGGTGGCTAAAGCATCCCTGGATGAGTCTACTTAGTGGCATAGAAGGATGGCACATGTAAACTTCAAGACCATTAACAAGCTATCTAAACTGGGTCTTGTTGAAGGACTTCCTTCTCAAGTTTTAACCAATGAACATAACTGTGTTGCCTGCAACAAAGGAAAGCAACACAGAGCCTCATACAAAGCGATTACTACAGTGAGCCTTATTTCAGAACCTCTTCAGTTGCTTCACATGGATCTCTTTGGTCCAACTCAAGTCAGAAGCATAGATCACAAGTATTTTTGTCTAGTTATTACTGATGACTATAGCAGGTTTTGTTGGGTATTCTTCTTGAGGACTAAAGATGAAACCTCTCCAGTTTTAAAAGAGTACATTACCCTTGTTGAAAACCAGCTGAACAAAAAGGTTAAAGGTATCCGGTGTGATAATGGGACAGAGTTCAAGAATGCAGTATTGATAGAACTCTGTAAGTCTAAAGGAATCAAAAGGGACTATAGCACTCCAAGAACCCCTCAACAAAACGGGGTGGCTGAAAGAAAAAATAGGACCTTGATAGAGGCAGCAAGATCTATGCTTGCAGACTCTAAATTACCCACTATGTTTTGGACTGAAGCAGTTGACACAGCTTGTTATGTTCTGAACAGGGTATCCATTACTAGACCTCATTTCAAGACACCTTATGAACTTCTCTATGGGAAAGTTCCTGATATTCACTACCTCAAACCTTTTGGCTGTCAAGTGACTATTCTGAATACTAGTGATCCACTGGGTAAATTTGATGAGAAGGCTGATGAGGGATATATTGTGGGTTATTCGGCTCATAGTAAGGCGTATAGGGTATACAATTTGAATGCTAAGAAGATTGAGGAGACTTTGAATTTGAGATATCTAGAAGACAAGCCTAATGTTCAAGGACAAGGTCATGTTTGGTCATTTGACCTTGATTACTTAACTGACTATTTGGGTTATTCTAGACATGTGGCTAATCAAAATGCAAGTACACAAGAGTCTCCCACTAACAGTGCTGCTACAATGAATGCTGATTCTGATAGTGAGTTTGAGGATGATGAACATCCTATTATTGTACCTTCTTTCTCCCCTAACAATTTTGCAGGTGACACTTCTAAAGATACTACTGATGAGAGTGAAGATGAGTCACACTATGCTGAGGACCTTGCTAGGCTTAAGAAACAAAATTGAGGAGACTTTGAATCTGAGATATCTAGAAGACAAGCCTAATGTTCAAGGACAAGATCATGTTTGGTCATTTGACCTTGATTACTTAACTGACTATTTGGGTTATTCTAGACATGTGGCTAATCAAAATGCAAGTACACAAGAGTCTCCCACTGACAGTGCTGCTACAATGAATGCTGATTCTGATAGTGAGTTTGAGGATGATGAACATCCTATTATTGTACCTTCTTTCTCCCCTAACAATTTTGCAGGTGACACTTCTAAAGATACTACTGATGAGAGTGAAGATAAGTCACACTATGCTGAGGACCTTGCTAGGCTTAAGAAACATGAGTATGCAGCTAATCTAGAAGCTGAGAGGAATGCTGAGGAGATTGCAAGAGAAGCAATCAGTGGAAATCACCATTCTGCTGAAAGTGATCCTGTTTCTCCTATCATCACCAAATCTGCTGATAGCCATGTTGTTTCTACTCCCGTTTCTACTAAAGTGTCAACAGACTTGGGAGAACCTTATACACGTTTTCCAAGTCCTTCAGATCTTGGTCATCATCAACCTAAAGCTGGCATCTTCACCTCACCTTCCTATGACACTGATTTTGAACCAACTATGACTAATCTTGATACCTCCATTGATGTAAACACCACTGCTAATAAAAGGATCAACATTGCTCATCCACAGTCCAATATTATTGGTGATCCTCATGCACCTGTTAGAACTAGGGGTACTGTGACAAGTTCTAAATATGGTCAAGTGGCTTTTATCTCTTATGTCTCAAACCTGCAAAGAGATAATCACAAAAACTTTAATCATTGTCTGTTTGCTTGTTTTCTCTCTCAAGTTGAACCAACCAGTGTTACTTAAGCTCTTGAAGATTCAAGTTGGCTTGAAGCAATGCAAGAGGAGATGCAACAATTCAAAAATCAACAAGTTTGGATATTGGTGCCACTACCTGATGGGAAGTATGCTATTGGGACAAAATAGATATTGAAGAATAAGAGAGATGCAAGGGGTGTTGTCATTAAAAATAAAGCAAGATTAGTAGCTTAGGGGTATTGACAAGAGGAGGGGATTGATTATGATGAAGTGTTTGCACGTGTTGCTAGAGTTGAGGCCATACGGATATTCTTGGCTTAGGCATCTTACATGGGTTTCATGGTATATCAAATGGATGTTAAAGGTGCATTTTTGTATGGTGAAATGGAAGAGGAGGTGTATGTCACTCAACCTAAAGGATTTGAAGACCCAGACCATCCAAATCATGTTTACAAGGTAGTTAAAGCTCTCTATGGACTACATCAGGCACCAAGAGCATGGTATGCTAGGCTTTCATCATTTCTGCTGAAGCATGGCTATAGAAGAGGTGCCATTGATAAAACACTTTTCCTGAAGAAGAATTCCATAGACATCATTCTTGTGCAAGTTTATGTGGATGATATCATATTTGGGTCCACTAAAGAAGCTTGGTGCAGGGAGTTTGAGGAGCTGATGAAGGGAAAGTTTCAGATGAGTGCTATAGGGGAGCTTACTTTCTTTTTGGGTCTCCAAGTTCAGCAGAAACCTGATAGTATCTTTATCAGTCAGGACAAATATGTGAGGGACATCTTGAAAACGTTTGGTATGGAGAGTGTCAGGACTGCCATAACACCTTATGAAGCTCCAAAGTCAAAGACCAACAATGAACCAGATCTACCTGTGAATGTTCATTTATACAGATTTATGATTGGTTCATTGATGTATCTAACAGCTTCTAGGCCTGACATCAGTTTTGCTGTGAGTGCTTGCTCTAGACATCAAGTCACTCCACTTGCTTCCCATCTGAATGCAGTGAAAAAGATCTTTAAGTATTTGAAAGGCCAACCCCATTTGGGCCTTTGGTACCCAAAAGAGTCTCCTTTTAAGCTGGAATCATATAGTGATAGTGATTATGCTGGTGCGAATCTGGATAGGATATCCACAACTGGAGGTTGCTAATTCCTTGGAAAGCGATTGATTTCTTGGCAGTGCAAGAAACAAACTATTGTGGCTACCTCATCTACTGAAGCAGAGTATGTTGCTGCTGCAAATTGTTGTGGACAGGTTCTTTGGATACAAAATCAATTGCTGGATTATGGGTATAACTTCATGAACACAACAATTTTTATTGATAATCAAAGTACCGTATGCATTGTTAAAAATCCAGTTTTTCACAGTAGAACTAAGCATATTGAAATCAGGAACCACTTTATAAGAGATGCATATGAAAAACATTTGATCAAAGTGGTTAAAATTCATACTGATGATAATGTGGCAGACTAATTAACTAAGGCTTTTGATGGACCAAGGTTTCAACACCTTGTGGTCCATATTGGTATGCTTAACCCTTAACTGCAAAGTTTAAGGGGAGGCATAGGCCTCAGGGGAGGCATATGCCTCAGGGGAGGATATATGTTGTAAACTTTGTATATTAGTTTATATATTTGATAACACTAACCCACTAATGTTCTTTTAGTTTGTCTTGGTTTGGTTTGTGTGTTTTGTTTGTGTGTTTCTCTGTGTCTGTTTTGCAGATTGCATATTTCAGTTCAAGTTCATCAAGTTTGATTCTTTGAAGAATGGACATGTAAGCTAGAAGCTTGTTTTCTACTGAAGCTAATCACTGAAGTGAGCAAATTGTTTCTACTGAAATATAAGTACTGAAGTGATCAAAGTTCATCTACTAAAGACAAGTACTGAAGTTAAAGACACTCATTCATTCAAGATACAGCTTACAGCTTACAGCTTACAATGCATACAATCAACTTCAAATGGAAATACAAGATTCATAACTATACATGATCTACTGAACCTATACTAAGTTCCTATCATCTACTAGCTCATATCATCTATTCCAACTGCTGGATATGCATGACCAGGATATGCATGACCAGTACGACGAGCTAAGGATCAAAATGGGAAGGATGGATTGATGAAAACGAAGATGATGAAGATGAATACAGCAGATGGATGTGTGATATGACATTGTCCTTTGTGCTTCATCTGCTGGTTTCACCAAAAAGCAATCAATCCATCTTCCTTTTGCCCTTCCCCTTTACGATATGAGATGAAGCACCAAACCATGGCGCAGGAAGAGGGAACACCACCTGTTTAGGTTGCGGTGGTGGAGGTTGAGGGTATGAAGTTATCTCCTTAGTGGAGTCATCAGAGTCATCAGAAGACTCACTTGGATCCACTACACTGTCATCTTCAGAAGAAGGGAGAAAGGGGGATTTTCTTGGTCGTGATGTTTGTGGAGGAATATAGAGTCGCCAAAGGTTAGTATCATCACTTGATGATGATGATGATGGAGAAGAGGTTGGATCAATAACCTCTGGTTTGGTATTCATGGTTGATTGTGGTTTGTGATGAAATTAGGGTTTTGTGATGAAAATTGGGGATAAAAGATGTATGTGAAGTGTGCATTGGGATTGTTATATAGACGGATTCGAGGTTTAATGTAATTTAATGCGAGTTAGGTGGCACAGTAACACTCAAGATATTTACTGATGATATCTTTATCTTGGGTGGTTTCTGCTGAAGCGAATTACTTCAGCAGATTGACCGTGTTTCTGCTGAAGTGTTACCTCTTGGTTAAAGTTGAAATACACGTAAGATATGGTCAACATAAGTTCCGAGATTTTCGACTATATTTTGGGCAACTTCTACCAACCCATTATACGCATATCTTTACTTCAAAATAAACGATTCCCTATTCACTTACGTTCACAACACTTTCATTTGCAAGAATCATAACCCTAACTCACAATTTATCACATGGAACTTCAATTGAAGAAAGATCATAATAAAGTTGATTTTCTGGGAAAAGCAAAGGGTGGTGATTTGTATGTGCCTATGGTGGAGTTCTTGAAAAGATCCAAGATTCATTATGCTTTAACGCATTCTCCTAATATGATATATGAATCTTTGGTTACACAGTTCTGGGCGTCTGCTATAAAACGGAGTGACACAGAGATCATGGCTATGGTTGACGGAACAGAGTATGTTGTAACAGAGGAGTTGATAAGGAGAAAGCTTCGTTTGGACGATGAGAATCGGGTTTATCATTCTAATTCAGTGGAGATTCTTAATGGGCTGAGAGCTATTGGATATCAGGATACGAGGACTGATATATGGTTCAAGAGTCAGCTTTGCCCGATGTGGAGGTTTCTGGTACACACATTGCTTCAGTGTATAAGCAATAAATCAGGAGGATGGGACCAATTTTCTGCTCAATTGGGATGTGGTATTGTATGTCTTTATCAGGGGTTAACTTATAACTTTTCTAGGTTTATTTTTGATAATATGGTTGAAAATATTCATAGGAAAAAGCATAAGTTTTTAATGTACCCTAGGTTTTTGCAAATGATTTTGGACATTACTACCCAAGCTCAAGCCTTTTGTCCCATAGGAGCTTTAACTTCTAAACTGTTTGCTTCTATGAAAACTCATTATGAGGAAGAACATCATCCTTTGCTAGCAGCTATGTTGCCTCAAGGCAATGAGGCTGCTGATGAGGGGAATGTTGTTGGTTCTCCACCCTCTACTACTGTTGCTGCTGATGGTAATCCATCAGTTACAATGGATGAGGGCCCTTCTAATGCTGCTGAAGCTTCACATGTTTCTTCTGACCAACCTTCACCTACACCTTCACCTAGACCTAGTTCTAGTCCACCACCTACACATGTTACTCTTGATGAGTTTGAGACTGAGCTTAATAGACTGACCATACCTAGTCTACTTAGGGAACCATTTAATGAAGGTTCTCATAATGTTGATCATGACCATGTTTCTTCTGAAAGGTCCAATGAAGCTCCCATCACCACAGAGCAATCTGCTGGTGGAGCTGAGGACCCTATTACACTACATCTGTATAGGCTCTAGTGAACAGGTATGTGGCTGAGGTTGCTGATCTCAAAAAGGAGCTTGCTGAAACTAAATCTACACTTGGTGGTGAGATTGTGGAATTGAAAAGGAAGGTTAAGGATTTGGAAGAACAACTGAGTCATAGTGGAAAAAGGAGATTGGATGTTCTTCTGATGAGGAGCAAGTGGATGTTAATTTGGATTCACTTGATATTTTGGCTAATGTGGCTCAACAATCTAATGCTTCTACTCCAATGGCTGCTAAATCAGTAAAACAAAAGGAGCCAATTTTGTTTACTAGAAGGAGGAGAAGGCAATCTTTGAGCAAGGATACATTGCAAAGTGAGGATGTTGTAACTACCGAAGAGCATTTTGTTGTTGATACTCCTATAATGGATATTGCTCTTGAAGTTGGTCAAGCTTCATCTGAGCAAGCACAAATTGATATAGAAAGGGAAGAGATGGGTAGGAAAGCTGAAATAGCAGCTGCTAAATCTAAGAAGGCCAGAGTTATGCTTGAGAGAATGTATGAATTGAGAGGTGCTGTTCCAAGTAAGTCTACTTCTTCCATTCCTGCTACAGATGTCAATGATGAATCTGAAGAGCTACCATGTATGGGAATTTATATACCAGGTAGGAGGAAGAAAAGGATGTCTAAACGGAGACCTATTTCTTTATGGAGATCTGTAAAAACATCTGGGACACACACATCTAAGGTTAAGAAATCTCCTCAGGATACTTCTTTGGATCTAAAAGCTGCTGAATCAACTTTTATTCGAGTGGGATCTGCTGATGTTTTTCCTGAAGGATCTCATGATGTGTTGATTAATTGGAATTTGACTGATGGGGAGCTTAATACTATTTATCGACTGGATAGTTCTACTATGAATTTCAACTTCTTGAAGGAAATATTTCATTTGGTGGATAGACATTATTTGAATACTCTGTATGGTCTTGTCACTAAGCATTATGCTACTCATTCACCACAGGGTTCTGGTTTATATTTGCTGGGTGATCTTCAAGTGCTGTTTGTGTCACACCCCCAATTTATCTGTTTTGCAGCGGAAATGAATTCCTGGGGATTGACTGTCATAGCATCACAATCACAGTTATATTGAACGACCTAAAGTGTCGTTTGGAAAATACATCGTTTGATTTAATAAAACAATCAGAGTTTACAAAGTTCAGGTCCCAAATGAAATCAACTTGTGCGGAAAATAAGTTTAGTACAGCCAAACGATGTTTTTAAAGTTCATAAAACCCAAGTGAGACGCGTCGTCACCGCGACTCCATGATGTGTCCAAATGCATGCCATGAATTGAATGCCTTAGATACCTGAGATAAAACGTGCTAAAAGTGTCAACACAAAGGTTGAGTGAGTTCATAGAGTTTGAGTTGAAATGTAAAGTCTTTCAAAATCGTTTATGCAGCAAAGGCATTGTAAATCGTTGAAATGTAAAGACTTTCAAAATCGATTATGTAGCAAAGGCATTGTAAATCCACTCAGTTCCAAGTCCCGCCCATACAAAACTTGCAACCTGTGTGTTCACAACCCACTGCCAGAATATGCATAGTTTATGTTCAAACAGAAATCGTCAAATGAATTCACAAAATAATGCATGACTCAATGTATCGAAATCGTTTATGCAGCAAAGGCATTGTAAATCCACTCAGTTCCAAGTCCCGCCCATACAAAACTTGCACCTGTGTGTTCACAACCCATTGCCGAAATGTATATATAGTTTATATTCAACCACACATCGTCAAATGAATTCACAATAGTACCTAACTCGACGTAAAACCATAGGTTTAATTAATTCGTTTGAACACAATCATCGTAGTGTGAGTTAATTCGTTTCACACTCATCGTTAAAAACAAAATCGTATTTATTTCACTAAGTTCATGACACCAAAGCGTAACATCGCACCAATAAAAATTGGTAATCATCGTTTCATCGCCGCCCTAATAGGTAACTTGCCAAATTACCTTACTGGTTCAAATATAGTGCGCTCGATTTCCCCTAACTGGGTCAATAAGAGCGGGAGTGTTAATTCCAATAGGCCTATTCACAATATTCGCGCTCACTCGCAAGTGACTAATGGTGCATGATGTAGGGACTTCAAACATGGCAAATACTTAGTGATAATAAAACATTCGGTTATAGCATACAGTTCAAAGCATTTGTGTTCGATTAAAAATGTAGCATGTATCTCCCCCAAGAGTTTGTAAAACAGTTAAAAGAGTAAAAGTGGGGCTATGAACTCACGGTAATTCATATAAGTTAAAGTACTTGTGAAAGTAAATGAAAACAGTTTGAGCATGTATCTCCCCCAAAAGTAGTATAAAAACAATTAAAAGTGGGGCTATGAAAACTCACGGTAATTCATATAAGTTAAAGTACTTGTGAAAGTAAATGAAAACAGTTTGAGCATGTATCTCCCCCAAAAGTAGTATAAAAACAATTAAAAGTGGGGCTATGAAAACTCACCTGTTGCAATGATTACGATGACAAAAGTGGATACACTGAAATATAGCGTGAATCTCGAAAATGACCTATTATGAATGATATGATATGTAATGAGTTGCAATGTAATGTTATGCATGCATTTCGTATGTTATTTATACCATTTACGAGTTTTGAAAAATATTACTTGTCGTCGAAAAATACTCGTTTGACGTCTTGACCCTTCAAAAATGACTTTACAAGTTTTACGTCAAAATGTCATCCTACAATGGTTTTATAATGATTTATGGTGAAATTTTCACTTTTCGTCGCAAAACAATGTCGTCGGAATATCATGAAATTAACAAAAATGGCTTCGGAAAACTAGTCGTAAACGGTGTACGTCGATCGTTAGAGAACGAACTCGACGGTTTTGGAAAGTTTGTATCGATATCTAGAAGTTTCAGTTCAGGAGTTTTCGTCCAAAAGGTCTCGATCATAAAGATATTAAGGGTTAAAGATAGTGATTTTGTTGAATTGTTGTGCAGAAAATGAGTTTCGGCCAAGTTTGAACATCCATAAATAATTTACTATAACTCCGCTTTACAAACAGCTTGTTGTTTTGAAAAATATGGCCGGTGAACTTGATTTTACTAGAAGACAATTCGTTCTAAAAAGTTTCACAACCTTGTTAAAAACAGCCCTCAACAGGGACGTTACAGCTACCGTAACACTTGTATCGTAAAAATAATATAGTTTTTCAGAAAATAATAGTTACGGCAAGTTTTTGAAAACGTGCATATATTTGTCGTTTCAAATCCGTTTTCTACGTATAATACGTCCTTAGCTTCGTATCGAAGTAAACTAATATATTTTTGAGAAGTCGAAATAATTTGTGAAGCTTAAGGCTCGTTTTTGACCCGAACAAGATAAATATATGTTGCTGAAATTTCAGAAAACTATTTATTTCGTCGCCAAACTTTAAAAATTCACCACGGCTTCGTTATAACTCCGTTTTTATCCGTTCAAGCTGCCACGGATTCGTTTTAAAGTATATTTTCTAAAAATCAAGGCCAAAGTTTCGTACCAACTGTCGGTTTTCCAGAAAAATGAAACAAGGACAGAACCTCTTTTATACGTATTGAAAATAGTTTTTCTCGGACAAAACCTATTCTAATCCCTTCAAATCAACTCCAAAACTAATCTAATCCTACCATACACCTTCTTAGGGTGTCATGGGTTCCTAATCATCATCAAGACCAAAGAATACCATGGGAATATTTATAGGATGACCATAGTATATAAATAACTCTAAAATCATGAAATAAAATGGTATAAATCACATATCATGCATACTTGCTCCAAAAATGAAAAGATGAATATGAAATGATAAGGAAACATGAAAATGAAAGAAACAAGCTTACAAATGAATATGATGAGGTGAAAGTAACAAGGATAATCCTAAACACTCTTGGTTTTTATTTCAAAACCTTATAAAGAGTGATAACTAGATTGTAAATAACTTGAACTTGAGAAAAATTTGTGATGATCCCTTGATCACCCTTGTGTTGCCGTTTTTGATGAAGAAGAAACAAAGGAGAGAAAATGTTTTTGCTTGTCTTGATAATAATAGAGTGTATGATTGAAATGAGATAAGTTAGACTTTTTGTAAATGTGTACATCTTAACAATCAAGAAAATCCATACCACATTAATGTCACCCTCCATAGGGCCGGATTTTGGGGCTTATGTTTCTCAATTATATTTTTTTTTTTTTTTACTTGTATACAATATTTACTTGTAACAATTTCAAGAAAAGTGTAAGTAATGTGTAGGAAAAATGTATATTTAAAGGTAAATGGTAACTTTTTGGTACAAGTAAGTTCTTAATAGTTCAAAATAGAATGTAATGAGATGATAAAAATTGTAAAAATACATTCCTTGTAAAATTTGGGTGATATAAAAATTATCGAGTAGTTTTTAAGAAAAGTGCCGTAATAATATAACTTTAACGATTTATATACGAAATAAATTCAAAACACTTGTTGAACTCAAAATATAGTTTTTATAAACCAATGTAAGTATAAAAATATGTCGGGATCATTTTTGAAAGTAATGGATTAAATATTTAAAATAATAACTCACGCGATAACGTTTATTTAATATAAAAAAAATTACGCGTTAAATGTGAAATGAAATGTCATGAATGAACTATCATGATGCAAATGATGTCAATGAAATGTAGACTAATCTTAGTCCATATGAAATGTTCGTGATGATATGATCATGAATTCGCCGCTAAACCTTTAAGGTTACGCGAATTTGGAACACGTAAACCAAGTTTACGATAAATGTTGAAATAGTGAAGCAAGAATTGTTTCGAGAAATGACCTGAAAGTACGGGTTGTCACATTCGCCCATCCAAAAAGGAATTCAGTCCCTGAATTCAGTTCGTGTTAGTCTATCGGGTTTAGGGTTTGATGAGGCAAGCCTTCCCATTCTCGAGCAAAACCCTCAAAAGACTTTTTGGTAACCGATTTTTACTTAATCTCACAACTCATCAAACAAGAACTGTCATGAGATTAGGCTAAATCGGTTTAGGTAACAACTTGTTTCTAGCTCGATCTTTGCAACTCATCAAACAAGAACTGTCACGCGGATCAAACTGGAAACAAGTGGTTTGAAGAAAATCTTTTGAAAATTTGGCTCGATTACGGAATTGCTTACTCATATGAGACTACTACTCCCTTCATTGCATGATCCTTCCTGAATTAGACATAGGTGATCAGGCTATGTATAATTTAGGAGTAACTATGCAATGCTTGGACTAATCGACTCATATGATGTTTGGTGTTAAGTCAACCGGTGTAAAAATTGTGATAGGGAATGACAGGGCATTCTCCACATTGGAGTATGAGGAAAGGATAATGGGATGGGTATTTAAAGGCATCTATGTGACAATCGCTGTGAAATGAAAGTGAATAACTCGAAAAATGTACGTATAAATCGCATGCAAAGTGAACATGCACTTGTGATGAAATGATGAGATGCTATGATGATGTAGTTATAGTCTAGGGTCAATGATGCAACCTAGTTCTCTATAACTGAAGCTCTGATGCCAATCTGTCACACCCCCAATTTATCTGTTTTGCAGCGGAAATGAATTCCTGGGGATTGACTATCATAGCATCACAATCACAGTTATATTGAACGACCTAAAGTGTCGTTTGGAAAATACATCGTTTGATTTAATAAAACAATCAGAGTTTACAAAGTTCAGGTCCCAAATGAAATCAACTTGTGCGGAAAATAAGTTTAGTACAGTCAAACGATGTTTTTAAAGTTCATAAAACCCAAGTGAGACGCGTCGTCACCGCGACTCCATGATGTGTCCAAATGCATGCCATGAATTGAATGCCTTAGATACCTGAGATAAAACGTGCTAAAAGTGTCAACACAAAGGTTGAGTGAGTTCATAGAGTTTGAGTTGAAATGTAAAGTCTTTCAAAATCGTTTATGCAGCAAAGGCATTGTAAATCGTTGAAATGTAAAGACTTTCAAAATCGATTATGTAGCAAAGGCATTGTAAATCCACTCAGTTCCAAGTCCCGCCCATACAAAACTTGCAACCTGTGTGTTCACAACCCACTGGCAGAATATGCATAGTTTATGTTCAAACAGAAATCGTCAAATGAATTCACAAAATAATGCATGACTCAATGTATCGAAATCGTTTATGCAGCAAAGGCATTGTAAATCCACTCAGTTCCAAGTCCCGCCCATACAAAACTTGCAACCTGTGTGTTCACAACCCATTGCCGAAATGTATATATAGTTTATATTCAACCACACATCGTCAAATGAATTCACAATAGTACCTAACTCGACGTAAAACCATAGGTTTAATTAATTCGTTTGAACACAATCATCGTAGTGTGAGTTAATTCGTTTCACACTCATCGTTAAAAACAAAATCGTATTTATTTCACTAAGTTCATGACACCAAAGCGTAACATCGCACCAATAAAAATTGGTAATCATCGTTTCATCGCCGCCCTAATAGGTAACTTGCCAAATTACCTTACTGGTTCAAATATAGTGCGCTCGATTTTCCCTAACTGGGTCAATAAGAGCGGGAGTGTTAATTCCAATAGGCCTATTCACAATATTCGCGCTCACTCGCAAGTGACTAATGGTGCATGATGTAGGGACTTCAAACATGGCAAATACTTAGTGATAATAAAACATTCGGTTATAGCATACAGTTCAAAGCATTTGTGTTCGATTAAAAATGTAGCATGTATCTCCCCCAAGAGTTTGTAAAACAGTTAAAAGAGTAAAAGTGGGGCTATGAACTCACGGTAATTCATATAAGTTAAAGTACTTGTGAAAGTAAATGAAAACAGTTTGAGCATGTATCTCCCCCAAAAATAGTATAAAACAATTAAAAGTGGGGCTATGAAAACTCACGGTAATTCATATAAGTTAAAGTACTTGTGAAAGTAAATGAAAACAGTTTGAGCATGTATCTCCCCCAAAAGTAGTATAAAAACAATTAAAAGTGGGGCTATGAAAACTCACCTGTTGCAATGATTACGATGACAAAAGTGGATACACTGAAATATAGCGTGAATCTCGAAAATGACCTATTATGAATGATATGATATGTAATGAGTTGCAATGTAATGTTATGCATGCATTTCGTATATTATTTATACCATTTACGAGTTTTGAAAAATATTACTTGTCGTCGAAAAATACTCGTTTGACGTCTTGACCCTTCAAAATGACTTTACAAGTTTTTACGTCAAAATGTCATCCTACAATGGTTTTATAATGATTTATGGTGAAATTTTCACTTTTCGTCGCAAAACAATGTCGTCGGAATATCATGAAATTAACAAAAATGGCTTCGGAAAACTAGTCGTAAAACGGTGTACGTCGATCGTTAGAGAACGAACTCGACGGTTTTGGAAAGTTTGTATCGATATTTAGAAGTTTCAGTTCAGGAGTTTTCGTCCAAAAGGTCTCGATCATAAAGATATTAAGGGTTAAAGATAGTGATTTTGTTGAATTGTTGTGCAGAAAATGAGTTTCGGCCAAGTTTGAACATCCATAAATAATTTACTATAACTCCGCTTTACAAACAGCTTGTTGTTTTGAAAAATATGGCCGGTGAACTTGATTTTACTAGAAGACAATTCGTTCTAAAAGTTTCACAACCTTGTTAAAAACAGCCCTCAACAGGGACGTTACAGCTACCGTAACACTTGTATCGTAAAAATAATATAGATTTTCAGAAAATAATAGTTACGGCAAGTTTATGAAAACGTGCATATATTTGTCGTTTCAAATCCGTTTTCTACGTATAATACGTCCTTAGCTTCGTATCGAAGTAAACTAATATATTTTTGAGAAGTCGAAATAATTTGTGATGCTTAAGGCTCGTTTTGACCGAACAAGATAAATATATGTTGCTGAAATTTCAGAAAACTATTTATTTCGTCGCCAAACTTTAAAAATTCACCACGGCTTCGTTATAACTCCGTTTTTATCCGTTCAAGCGGCCACGGATTCGTTTTAAAGTATATTTTCTAAAAATCAAGGCCAAAGTTTCGTACCAACTGTCGGTTTTTCCAGAAAAATGAAACAAGGACAGAACCTCTTTTATACGTATTGAAAATAGTTTTTCTCGGACAAAACCTATTCTAATCCCTTCAAATCAACTCCAAAACTAATCTAATCCTACCATACACCTTCTTAGGGTGTCATGGGTTCCTAATCATCATCAAGACCAAAGAATACCATGGGAATATTTATAGGATGACCATAGTATATAAATAACTCTAAAATCATGAAATAAAATGGTATAAATCACATATCATGCATACTTGCTCCAAAAATGAAAAGATGAATATGAAATGATAAGGAAACATGAAAATGAAAGAAACAAGCTTACAAATGAATATGATGAGGTGAAAGTAACAAGGATAATCCTAAACACTCTTGGTTTTTATTTCAAAACCTTATAAAGAGTGATAACTAGATTGTTAATAACTTGAACTTGAGAAAAATTTGTGATGATCCCTTGATCACCCTTGTGTTGCCGTTTTTGATGAAGAAGAAACAAAGGAGAGAAAATGTTTTTGCTTGTCTTGATAATAATAGAGTGTATGATTGAAATGAGATAAGTTAGACTTTTTGTAAATGTGTACATCTTAACAATCAAGAAAATCCATACCACATTAATGTCACCCTCCATAGGGCCGGATTTTGGGGCTTATGTTTCTCAATTATATATTTTTTTTTTCTTTTTACTTGTATACAATATTTACTTGTAACAATTTCAAGAAAAGTGTAAGTAATGTGTAGGAAAAATGTATATTTAAAGGTAAATGGTAACTTTTTGGTACAAGTAAGTTCTTAATAGTTCAAAATAGAATGTAATGAGATGATAAAAATTGTAAAAATACATTCCTTGTAAAATTTGGGTGATATAAAAATTATCGAGTAGTTTTTAAGAAAAGTGCCGTAATAATATAACTTTAACGATTTATATACGAAATAAATTCAAAACACTTGTTGAACTCAAAATATAGTTTTTATAAACCAATGTAAGTATAAAAATATGTCGGGATCATTTTTGAAAGTAATGGATTAAATATTTAAAATAATAACTCACGCGATAACGTTTATTTAATATAAAAAAAATTACGCGTTAAATGTGAAATGAAATGTCATGAATGAACTATCATGATGCAAATGATGTCAATGAAATGTAGACTAATCTTAGTCCATATGAAATGTTCATGATGATATGATCATGAATTCACCGCTAAACCTTTAAGGTTACGCGAATTTGGAACACGTAAACCAAGTTTACGATAAATGTTGAAATAGTGAAGCAAGATTTGTTTCGAGAAATGACCTGAAAGTACGGGTTGTCACAGTTTGATTCTCAATCTCCTAATGGTAAAGGGTATCATATTTGGAAGAATTCACATAAGTGGAAGGTTGAGACTTGGAGATTTTATCCTTTGCCTTGTGTTCATGTGGTGGAGACAAAGGGTGGGATTACTGTTTGTATGTTTGCTGATAAGATTTATCCCTTGTCTATGAGGCTAATGGAGAGAATGCTTAGACATAAGTTGGAAGTTCCTCCAGATCCAGTTGGTAATGATAAGTTGCATGCTGAACAATGTGTTGGAATCATTAAGACTCAGCTTCTGCAACATAAAGCATCATCTTGATTGTGGTAATTTGTATGGTTTGTAATATTTGTTTTCTTTGCTTCTTTGTTTTGTTATTAGTTAAAAAAAATTGCTATGTATATTATTTGTTTGTCTAACGTTTATTGCAGGTTTGTTGTATACTATTGATGGTTATTAACTCACTAGATGTGCCTTGTGTATATCAAAGAGTTAGCTAGTTCAAAGGGTACAGCTTTGGTAAAGACACATCAAATCTGTTGATAGCTGTAATGGTTTGCTCAAAATCATAGGGTTTGCAACTACCCATGCTTAATTGCTGAGGGTTGTATGGTCATCAATTCACCATGGTTTATTCCTTTTTGGAATCCAAGAATTGACTAGCCCACATGTATATGGCTTGTGGTAAAGGCAGTGGAATACCATATTTGGTAATCAGTTCACCAATCCTAAGAATTGACTAGTCCTGAGAAAACGGCTACTGGTAAAGACATGTCAAATCCGTTTATATAGTTGTTGATTTGCTAATAAATCAGATGGTTATCAGTGTACCATAGTTTTCGAACTCAAACATATGGCTACTCCAGTAGTGATGGCTATTGGTAAAAAGACATCAAATCCATTATTTTCAATGATTCACCTCTCACAGGAGTTAACACACCTGGACGTGATGAGAATAGTATGAAACTAATATGTTTTGATGTACATTATGTCATTTGTTGCTGGAAAGATCTGGTGCTTTAAAGATTTGTCATCATTGAGGTGTCATTGTTTTGTTTCTTTGTTGCTGATGTTCGAGTACAATCCTCTGAAGCGTTGAAGATCTATCAAGAAACTGGAACTTAACCAAGTCAAATTCCAGTTTAGGGGAGGATTGTTGGGAATTCTGCTAAGTTAGAATTCTGCTGATGTTTCTGCCGAAGGATTCTGCTGAAGTTCAATGTTTATGCTGAAGAACAGAATCTGCTGAAGTAGTATAGTACGTAGTTTGTTTTTGCAGAAATAGTTATTCCGTATATTCTATAGTTAGTTAGGATATGCATGAGCTTTATTAGGAAGTGATTATGTATATGTTATTTAGTTTTATGTTTATACGTTTCTTAGTGAACAAGTTAGGGTTCCTTGTCTATAAAAGGAACACAATAGTATGATTTATGTAACGAGTTGAAAAACAAAGTTTTAGTAATATAAAGATCCATAGAGGATCAACAAGTTCTTAGTTATTCGTGTTTGTACTTATATTTGATTTCCGCTAAAGAATATAAGAAGTAGAGATTGTCTATTAGTTTGTTTGTGATTACATAAGCAATATTAACGATCTACGAGTGCTTAAGATCTATCAAGGTCTAATGTTTCAACAGTTAGGCAAGGTGGATTAGGCTAAAGTATGTTGATGTTGAACCATAGGAAATGTTTTACTTAAGTGAACCAAAGTACGTGTTAATGTTTAATGATTTGAAATGAGTTATGATGTATAATGTATGAATGTATATGATAACATGTTATGAACACTTTACTTACTAAGCCTTGTGCTTACGGTTTAAGATGTTAATGTTTTGTAGGCTTAAATGTGAAGGAAAGGAAATGCTTGGAACTAAGCGTTAAGGTTGGATTATGCGAAAGTTTAGAAGATTGATAAGAAGGTAAAGCTTAGGTAGATACCGAGCTCATGACAAGGTTGTCCCCCGAGAGTCATAAAAGGTTTAATGTTTATAGTGTCAAGTCTTTGAAATGTTTTAAGAGTCATTTTACAGGTTTTAAAGCATGTTAAAGAGTTATGTTTAAGTGGTGTATGCAAACGGGTCAAAAGGGGTGTTTGTCATAACACCCGTCATTTTGTAAAGCACGTTTCCGTGGGTCATTATGACCAAGTTTATGCATATATTTGATGTTTATAATATTTTAATGATTTCTGGAAGTTTTGGTGTTATGTCATGTTATAGAAGTCGTTTTCCAGAAAATGGGTCAAAAGTACACAAAAAGGGTTATGCGGAAAAAGAGGTGTTTGGGACAAGGTCTATTTTAACCCATTTTGGGTCAAACGGGTCAAGAATGTTTGGAAAAACAATGTATATGTTAAGTGTTTATAAAGTGGTTAAAATAGTTGGAGAACTAGTGGACAACTAGTTGGAGAACTAATTTGGAGAACTAGTTGGAGAACTAGTTTGGAGAACTAGTTTGGAGAACAAATTTGGAGAACTAATTTGGAGAACTAGTCGAAGTCAGTTTTCGAAAAATCATATCTTTTTAACCGTAGGTCTCCACGGGTCGTGCCACCCGGCATTTCGAAGGTAATTGAGTCTAGTTTCATGTAAAAATACTTTCAAGGGTCAGTTTGTTACAGAATTTTATCAGTTCAACGATTAGTAACAGCAGGTCAGTTTTAAGTCAAATCGTTTCCGCGTAAAAGTTTAAATTTCAATGATTTTAAGTCGTGTCGTTCACGGGGCGTTACAACTTGGTATCAGAGCTTCGGTTTAAGTGAATTAGGTTTCCACTTTAGGTTTCCTAGACTTAAACCACTATTAGATGCGTTGAATGTAAGAGAAGTTAAAGCGAGAAAGTAAATGTTTAAGTTTTGAATCAGATCATGTGATAGTTTACATGAACCTAAGTTGATAATAATGAATGTGCGCTATAATATTGATCTTTATGTGATATAAGTCCGTAGAGGCCTTGAGGTATCTAAATGATTAGATTGTCGTACACCTTGGTTAGTGTCGGTGATCGTATTATGATTATATGAATGTGTGTTGGAATAACGGTATGGAATGTGATTAGAAATGATAAGTGATATTAGAGAGGGGATAATTGTGAATTAAAGTATTTGACGCTTAAGGTGTGAAATGTAATAAATGATAAGTGTGCTAAAGTATAATGTGTGATAGCAAGATAAGAATTGTCACGCTAATTGTTAAGCGTCTATTAATGTGAAAAAGTAATGAATGAGATTAAGAAATGATGACAAGTAATGATGGAATGAAAATGGTATAGCCATTGTGCTAATTACTAATAAGGGATGAGTTAAGAATGTATGTAAGAACGTAATAATATGTTGTTTAGTAAAACGCGAAGAGATCGTGTTGATGTTTAAAATGAATATAAAGGATAAACGTATGTTAACAAAGGTGTTATCAATCTAACCTATGTAAGGTTAGAAGTGGAAAAGAATCGAGTGGCCTAAAAGAGGTAATGGTAAAGATGTGGAAATGGTTAACTTGAGTTAAAGAATGTAAGTTGTAATGAGAAGTGTAAACACATAAAAATGTGTAAATATGACAAGCGGGTTTCATATACCAATGATGCTTGCTTAAACTTAATAAAAAGAATGAAAAAGTGTGTGTGTTAAAATGTTAATGACTTGGATCTAATGTTAAATGTGAAAGGTTAAAGGTAGCTATCATATAACCGATGAATTAATGATAGTTAATGATGGTATCCTTTTAGGATGACCAAACTAATAATGTTAATGATGGTATCCTTTGGGATGGTCGAGCTAATGTTAATGGTGGTATCCTTTTGGGATGACCTAACTAATAATGTTAATGATGGTATCCTTTGGGATGGCCAAACTAATGTTAATGATGGTATCCTTTTCGGATGACCAAGCTAATAATGTTAATGATGGTATCCTTTGGGATGGCCGAGCTAATGTTAATGGTGGTATCCTTAGGGAGACCAAGCTAATGATGTTAATGAAGGAATGTATTGCCTTCACTGGCAAAGGGTTGCCTATATCTTTGGCATATAAAAATCCCCAAAGTAAATGTGATAATGGTATGGATCCAAGTCTAAAAATAAAAATTAATGTGAAGTGTAAAAGAACGAAGAGAAAGAAAGTAAAGTGAAAACTAGTAATAAATACGAATGTTATGTCGAAAGTGTATAAGTAGGACGATTTATGATTTCCTTGATTAAATGGATTGGGACGCCTTTTCATTTAATTAAAGAAATTGTGAATCTCTGAACCATGAGTTAATGTTTCTTGATTTACATAGACTGGGATGTCTTTCCATGTAAATGAGGAAATATAAATGAGTGGGCTTATGTGTTCTCGACATGGCGTGAGTAAGGTAAAAAGGGTGGAAAACGAAAGCCTAGAATTAGTTAGAAGTCTTAAGAACTAAGATACGTGGGATATAATTAGAATGCGACTTTAAATTGAGACATTAAGTGAAACCAATCGTTTAAGTATCTTAAGTATGACTTGGAAAGATTAAGAATTTGTAATGATATTATAATGTACCTTGAGGAGTGGTACAAAATGTGAATAATGATAGTAATGGATGCTAACCTTTATTAGCACCCTTATGTGTAAATTTGATGATGTAAGTAAAAGTTTGACCTTATGAAGTCAAAATATTAAAATTTCCTACGAGACTTGTAGTCTTTGACAAGGAAAATATAGAAAGAAGTAAAGGAAACAAGGCCCTATAATAAAAATGTTAATGAAATAATGGAATGACCATAGTAGAATGTGAAGGTATTAGTCAATGTTGACTTGTGAAAGTCAAATGCGACCTAAGATTTCCTAAGTGACTTATAATACTTAGCGAAAATCCTTAAAATGAAGTAAAGAAAGTAAGGTGTTAAAAAAAATGTTAAAAGGGTATTGAGATGATTACGGTAAAGATGAGAATCTTAAGTTGTATTAGTTTATATTTGACTTATATAAAGTCAAATTGGCGCAAATTTTCTCAAGTGACATATAATCCTTGATTAAAAGTTAGAGTAAAGTAAGTAAGAATGTGGTGTAATAGTGATAAAGTGATCAAATGATATTTTGGTTATAATAAATGTGTCTCGTTTGACATAATAACCTTAGTAAGAGCCGTATGCTCTTAGATAAATCAACAAGAAGTAGAGCGAATTTAGGATTTTTGGAATGTGTCAATTTGTGTTGCAAGATCACTTAGATCATTGCAATGAAATGTTTGAATGAAAGTGTGCTTAGTACTAAGAATGGGGTTAAGAAATGACCAAGTCATAGTTAGTAATAGACGAGAGATTTCGGGGACGAAATCTATATAAGGAGGGTAGAATTGTTAGACCCGTATCCCGGATACAAATAGGCCCCACCTTAGATGAAATTGACCAAGGTTTAACGTGATTGGTTAGTCAACGAATGTTATATTGTAGTCAACCCGATAGTCAAACTAATAGTCAACAAATGTTATGTAAATGATTATGGAAAATATGATTTGTCACATTTATAAGGAAAATTGACTTAAGGGACCTAAGTTTCCTAGTGCTAAACATGTTATAAAGTATGTTGTGGCCAAAATAGAAGGAATGAGACTTGAAGGACCTAATGTGCCAATTAGGCAAACATACCACCTACATATGTCTGGAATCCTTCTCCTTGTATCATTAGATTTCCAGAATAATTTAGGTGTATATGTATGTGTCGTGAAGTAAAAAAGGAGGGAAAAGTACAAGATTCTCCAATGGTCAAATTGATGAAGGATTAATGCTCCAAACCAAGAAATAAGTTAGTGCTAATCATCCTTACAAGTAAGTAATCCTTTACCCTAAGCTAATTGATGAATTATACATTAGGGTTCATATACCTATTTGGGGAAATTGGGTAAATGATGTTTTTAAGCTAATTAAAGATGTTATGATGATGATGGGTCAAGTTTTATTAAGTTAGTAATTTATGGATTGATCATCACATAATCAAGATATGATTATATGATGATTAGAGGTGTGTAAGAAATGGGATATGGTTATATAAACCATTTTCATAATTATTTAATTATGTTTATTAAGTGTTATGATAATTGACCTAGGATGTGAAGAAGAGGCTAATGATGGTATTGATGATGATGATTCTAATTGATATCACTATCTTGGAATTAAGGTAAGTAAACCGGTCATTATATGTTGTTATATGATTCTACACATTATATGTTATGTGATTTTGTTATGTTAAGGAATGGGGTAATTGAATATATGTTTATGTAAAGTGTGGTTGAGACTAGTTTGGCTTAACTAGTCATGAAGGTTAGGCAAGGTGGATTAGGCTAAAGTATGTTGATGTTGAACCATAGGAAATGTTTTACTTAAGTGAACCAAAGTACGTGTTAATGTTTAATGATTTGAAATGAGTTATGATGTATAATGTATGAATGTATATGATAACATGTTATGAACGCTTTACCTACTAAGCCTTGTGCTTACGGTTTAAGATGTTAATGTTTTGTAGGTTTAAATGTGAAGGAAAGGAAATGCTTGGAACTAAGCATTAAGGTTGGATTATGCGAAAGTTTAGAAGATTGATAAGAAGGTAAAGCTTAGGTAGATACCGAGCTGATGACAAGGTTGACCCCCGAGAGTCATAAAACGTTTAATGTTTATAGTGTCAAGTCTTTGAAATGTTTTAAGAGTCATTTTACAGGTTTTAAAGCATGTTAAAGAGTTATGTTTAAGTGGTGTATGCAAACGGGTCAAAACGGGTGTTTGTCATAACACCCGTCACTTTGTAAAGCACGTTTCCGTGGGTCATTATGACCAAGTTTATGCATATATTTGATGTTTATAATATTTTAATGATTTTTAGAAGTTTTGGTGTTATGTCATGTTATAGAAGTCGTTTTCCGGAAAATGGGTCAAAAGTACACAAAAAGTGTTATGCGGAAAAAGGGGTGTTTGGGACAAGGTCTATTTTAAACCTTTTTGGGTCAAACGGGTCAAGAATGTTTGGAAAAACAATGTATATATTAAGTGTTTATAAAGTGGTTAAAATAGTTGGAGAACTAGTGGACAACTAGTTGGAGAACTAATTTGGAGAACTAGTTGGAGAACAAATTTGAAGAACTAATTTGGAGAACTAGTCAAAGTCAGTTTTCGAAAAATCATATCTTTTTAACCGTAAGTCTCCAAGGGTCGTGCCACCCGGCATTTCGAAGGTAATTGAGTCTAGTTTCATGTAAAAATACTTTCAAGGGTCAGTTTGTTACAGAATTTTATTAGTTCAACGATTAGTAACAGCAGGTCAGTTTTAAGTCAAATCATTTCCGCGTAAAAGTTTAAATTTCAATGATTTTAAGTCATGTCGTTCACGGGGCGTTACACCTAATGAACAAATTCTTATCAATCAACCCTATTTTAAATCCATTGTCCATCAAATAAGTAGACAGGCACTCATACCATGCCCTAGGAACTTGATGCAACCCATACATAGCCTTCTTCACCCTGTATACCTTGTCAGGATGATCAGGATCTTCAAAACCAGGAGGTTGACAAACATAAACCTCCTCATCAATTGTACCATACAGAAAGGCACTCTTAACATCCATCTGATACACCACAAAATTCTTGAATGAAGCATATGCTAAAAAATAATCTAATAGCCTCAATTCTTGCAACTGGAGCAAATACTTCATCATAATCCAAGCCTTCAGTTTGTGTGTATCCTTGAGCAACCAGCCTTGATTTGTTCCTTACCACTATCCCTCTTATTTCTGAACACCCATTTTGTCCCAATTGCCCTCTTTCCATTAGGAAGGTCAACCAATGTCCAAACCTCTTGAAGCTTAAACTGTAGAAGCTCCTCTTGCATTGATTCTACCCATCCTTCTTCAGACAAATCTTATTCCACTCTCTTGGGCTCATTTTGAGACAGAAAACAAGCAAACACGCAATTTTGCAGATCTTTGTGACTATTTCTTTTGTGAAGTGATCTTGCAAAGAAACCTTGCTCAGGAAAGGTTTTAGTGTTCTTAACCTTGCTTCTTGTTTGAACTGGGGTATTCAAATTTCCAATTATTTGTTCCTTGGGATGAATCTTATGAATCCTTGTGGTAGTGATTGGACTTTCATGAATGACAGTCTCCAAATTAGTAAAATCAGCATTGAAGAAATCATCCATCTCTTCACCATCAGTAGGAGTATCAATCTCTTCCAAAGCAGGCATGTCAGGATCATGTGGATACTCCTCTTCACCAAATAATGGCTTTGCAGTTGGTCTAAAGAAAGTACTATCATCAGTACTGGCAGCCGGGGTTTCACTTGTACTGGCAGTGGTAGAAGTTGGCTTAGCAGTGCTTTCATTATACCTAGCCGTGCTTTCGTTTGCCTTAGCAGTGCTTTCAGAATGCCTTTTCTTTCTTTCAATTTCTTCTACCGACACTGAGTTATCTTTCACCAACTCATCCTTATCTTGATGATGATCAACTTTGCTTCCAGAATTCAAGGCATCATCATCAGTGGGACCTTGCTTATCAATGATGGGTGAGACAGAACCATCTTTCCACTTTTCAACCAAATAGAATTCCTTTGGAGAATCAGCTTCCTTAGAAATTGTTTCTGCATTAGAATCCTTTTGTGTACCTACATTATCATTAGTGGAAGGTCCTGCAATGATAGGCTCATAATTCATAGATTTGGTTAGCATATCAATGTTAAACAGCCAATCTGGTCCTTTGGTCTCAACACTAGGAGTCTCTTCACTAAACTGAACATGTAAGTTCTCTTCAACCATCATAGTCCTCCTATTGTATACTCTAAAGGCTTTACTATTAGATGAATAGCCTAAAAAGTATCCATCATCAGCTTTTTCTTGAAACTTACCTAGGTAGTCTATGGTATTCAAGATAGTAACAGGACACCCAAAAGGTTTTAGGAATGCAATCATTGGCTTCCTATCATATAACAGCTCATAGGGGGTCTTGTTATGAGGCTTCGCTACCTTACTTCTATTCTGCACATAACATGCAGTGCCTACAACTTCAGCCCAAAAGGTAGTTGGTAGTTTAGATTCTGACAACATTGTCCTAGCAGCCTCAATTAGTGTCCTATTTTTCCTTTCAGCTACACCATTCTGTTGTGGTGTTCTAGCAACACTAAACTATCTTTCTATACCCTTAGCTACACAGAACTGATTCATCACATCATTCTTAAACTCAGTTCCATTATCACATCTGATTACCTTGACTTTATGGTTTACTAGATTTTCTATCTTAGTAATGAAACTCTTGAGAATCTCACTAGTCTCACTCTTAGCAGCCAAAAAGTATACCCAATAAAATCTACTATAATCATCAGTGATAACTAGGCAGTACTGCTTATGGTTCAAACTTTTAACAAAGGTAGGTCCAAATAAGTCCATATGAAGCATAAACAGTGGTTGTGTGATGGTGTTAACAGTTTTGGACTTACAAGAAGCTCTATGTTGTTTTCCTTTCTGACAAGCCACACAAAGTTCCTTACACTCAAAAACATTAGAAGGTAACCCTCTCACTAAGTTGCCCTTTACAAGTTTATTGATTGTTTTGAAATTAAGGTGACCCAGCCTTCTATGCCACTATTTTGACTCATCCACTGATCCCTTAGCAAACAAACAAGCTAAGGACCTATTAGGAAATACATCTTTAAGATAAAAACAATATATGTTCTCTTTCCTAGGTATCCTTAACTGCATAAATTTATCATTAGGCATATTAAAATCAGGTGACAACACCACACACTCAGTTTCCCCAAGAAGTACCCAGTTTTTCTTATCACACATTTGAGAAACACTGAATAAATTGTACTTTAATCCCTATACCATATAGACCTTTTCAAAATCTAATTTCCCTGTTCTGATTGTGCCTCTGCCAAGTATCTTTACTCCCTTTGGATCATTTCCAAATGCCACATATCCTCCATCAAAAGCTTCAAAATCCTCCAGGTTGCTCCCATCCCGAGTCATGTGCCCAGAGCAACCACTATCAAAAATTCCTTTGTCTTTTAGCTCATCTTGTAGATTGCCCTGCACATGAATTTAAACAAATTAGTTCCTTTTGTGGACCCAAGCCAATACTGACTTGGGTCTGCCCTGTGCATCAACATAATCAAATTTCTTTAGGTCCATTGATGCACAACTGACATGATGTAAAACCTTGGTCTTAGGCTTCCATTGCCAGCTAGCTGAGGCCTTAACAACATAAAAATGGTTTCCAACCACTGTGTCAGTTATCACCTTTGGAATTTTTAAAACTTCTTTTGTATCAGTGGTGATATTTTGCTTAGCAGTGGATTGATTTTGCTTAGCCGTGTTTACATTTTGCTTAGCAGTGGTTGGAACCCATTTGGGTGCAGCAGTGATTATTGATTTTGTTTTACCATTCCTCATTAACACTGCCCTAGGAATCACATTTTTGTTAGGATGAGGGATTTTTTTCTTTGAAAAGTTTTGATGATTTACCCTCCTCCAATGATTCCAAACTTGTGGTTGGTTTTTATAACAGTTTCTCTGTAAGTGCTCAAAACTACCACATGCAAAACAAGCCTTCTTAACACATTGAAACTCATCTCCTAATCTGTTTGAAATTAGTCCATTGAAGTTTCTCTGATTTCCCCTAGGTATGTATCTTTTCATCTGTTCCCTAGGTACTTCCTTGTAGTCTACCACTTTCCTAGAAATTTGTGCTCCAAATCTAGGCACAAGGTTGGCTTGTTCAGAATCAACTTTCTTTACATTTTCTATCTTTTCAGGCTGAGTTGATTCAGATCTAACTTCCTCAGAATCTGATTCCCAATCTTCAACAGTGGGAGCAACAGATGGCTTATCAGAACCTATCTTAGTTGTTTCAGTCTTACTAATCTCTTCTATAGGTTTGTTAAATGACAGTTCTTTTGTAGGTGGTGCATGTTTCATAAGAGAGGGTGGTGGCATATTGTTGTAACCTATCCCAGAACCCTTTTTCATTAATTGACACTCTATTGATTTATGAACCAAATCAGAAGCAAATTGTGTTTTAGCAACCCTAACAACATGTTTTTCTTTTTCTACTAGGGCTTCTTGTTTTACACTCTCTGCCTCTTCTAGTTTCTTTTTAAGCATCTTAATTTCTCTGTCCTTAAGATCAATTTCACCACCTAGTATATTAATCTTATCGACATACTCAAACTCACATTTAATACAGAAATTAAGTTTTTCTTCAACACTCTCAAGACCAACTTTATAACCTAAGTTATCAAGTGAAAGTCTATCTACTTCTTTTCTCAAACTCTCAATAATAGCTTTTTGTGATTCTAAGTTATCTTGACATGATTTAAAAGAACAAGTAGAATTTTTAAAATCATTAGATACCCCAGAATCTGAACCAGAAGATGAAGCATAGGCCATAAGAGCAAAGTTATGCTCTTTACAAGCTTGTAACATATTGGATTTCACAAACACACTAAACCATAAGATCAAATAGGCGTATTATGAGTTCTAGAGAGAGAAAGTTAGAGGTTTAGGGAACTTTAGTGAGAGAAAGAAAAATTTTATTATGAGCTCCAACTCTCTACCTTGGGAGGTAGAGAGTATTTATAGTCATTACATAAATCGCCACCTATCGGGCTGTGGATCAGGCATACAGTGGGTAAAGACCCGTCCGTCCTCCATGGTGTTACTTAAACTAAATACTACTTAACTTGCAATAATCTACGACTACGAGCTTTCTAACGATTACATATACTTGAGATGACCGACTCTTTAATAACAGGATTTACTAAATCCTAACAATCTCCCCCTAAGGGAGGTCACCTCAAACACACATTAAACATACATTGAATACAAACAGATATTATATTAATAGATTGTTCTTGCATTCTTGATGTAGTACTTTGCTCCGAAGCTCGTAGTCATTGATTCTTCTTATTTCATGTTTGGTTAATCCAAGTGGAGGTCTTTTACTGATCCACGTGATAATAATTTTGAGCCACCTTTTGAGATCATCAGTTAACAAAAAAAAATCTCTGAGACATCCATTGTGGTGTTGGTATTATGTGAAGTTGTGACAAACGGACCGACATGCTCACATTCTGGATCATGATTTCTTCTTATCAGAGTAGCGGAAGCTTTCGTTGATTCATGATATTGGCAGCAGCGTAGCAGAAGCATGGAGTGAAAATATCAGAGTCATTGATGCACTAATCATGATTTCTTTCGAGATGAATGTGGTGAGTGAGCATGCGGCTATGGATTGACCGCTTCATTCTGATCAGCTGCAAACGTAGGGAGTACCTGCATACAACAGTTAGCAATAAATCGCACGAAAGTGTCTTTGATCACTTTCGTTGAATTGAGGTACACAGCCCACGGTTCCCCGTTGATCAGTACAAGTACTGCCTGTGATCAGGTATAATTCCGAAGAATTTCCTTGACAGGGTTTCGCAGCTGTTCTAGCTGTTCTCAAACCGGAACGTCTCAAAGAAGACAACACGGAGTGAGTGAACCATCGAACAGAGATTCACTGATTGATGAAAAGATATTTGAAAAACAATCATGTATTGCTCAATAGAAATTTGTTTTTGCAATACAACGAAGGTTTTAATGAAAATCAATTATCAATCATAAACACCTTTTGATATGAAATATCCGTACATGGTCGAAGTACTAAAGAAAAGAGTTTTTAGGCACAACGACCGGTTTTTCAAAGGTATCCGTCAATCCATAACCTGAACCAGGATTGATTCAAAAGATTGAATCGCCCCATTGTTTCTGTTCGGTTGTCACATGGTTGATCTATATAATAGATCTCACATGCCACCTACCAGGAGCTTGTTTACTGTTGGCTCCAGAAGGCTTTCCATCTTCATTGTGAATATGTTTGCATATCACTCGGATGTACTGGCAATACCACAAGGATAATGCGTAGGACTCAGGATATAATCTCCCTTTCCACATTGTGTGAAACAGAGAGTCTTCATTGAAAGTGTTCTAAAGAGATTTATAGATGATCTTGTGGCTCTAGACTCAATTTGTGCATATTTGGATCCTATATCGGAGACTAGGGAGAGGGTCTCCTTCTTCAATATCAACAATCTCTAAGAGAAAGTCGATAGATTATGTAGGTTCCCCGTGAGAATGAAACAAGCCCTTTTAAGAGGAACTTGAGTGGTTTGGGAAGATGTAGTGCAGTGCGTTACTGGGTCCATGACGTCTTGTCTTCAATACCAGTGTTACCTTAGTAAACACCAGTAGCATATGAATTGAACCTAGTTTTTGCCCTAAGGTTGAATAATTGGAGGGCTATTTCTTTTCACGATTTTCATATTCATTTCTTTTTCATTCTTCAACCCCTTCAGTGCTTACCGAGACTTCATAACAAGAACCTTGTTGGGTTTATTCCAGTACTAGCTCTGTCTCGGTCTGCACTCTTCCCATATTCTCATTTTTCTCCTTTTTTCAACATTCTTAAGGACTCTACACTATCTAGTGGATTGTCCCTGTGTAGATCCCTCTGGTTCTGGCGGATCGTGGGAACTAATACCTAACCTTATCATCCTTATATTACCATACATAAAGTAAAGGTGGTCGGTCTATTTGGTATTGTTCATCTGTCATTGGAACCAATTGAAAACCATTTGAAAATCAATCCAGATACTTATGATATATTATCAAAGCATTTTGTACCTGAATTGTTATTGATATTTTTAGAACAAGAGCTCCCCCTCAACATGTGCATCATGTGTTTGAAATCGTTTAGCACACGGAGGCAAGAGGAAGAATTAACTTCTTTGATTTCCATTTTCTAAAAGATATCAACATCACTTCCCTAATCAAATCAAGAAGATAAAGCATTTTAGGGAAGGATGAGGTTTTCATAAGCTTGATCCCCCTCAATATGTGCATAGATGTTTGAGATTGTTTTGCACATATTAGGAAAACACTGCACATTGAGATAAATTGATCACGTTTCAAATAATTGTGGTTTAAGATAGATGCTCCCCCTCAACATGTTCATGGAAAATTTGAAATCGTTTGGCACATGTGGGAAGGAGAGCTTGTACATCCTTATAAAACTATTTACCGAATTATCAGTTTAAATCCAATTTAAATCACAAATTCTCCCCCGATCACAATTATCAAATCATTTGAGATTTGTGATCTCTGTGGATTTAAATTGATTTTGAAAACTTTTAAGGAGAATTGTGACTTGATTATGAAAGCGTTTTATCTGATAAGGATCGGATTTTAAGACTTTAAACTCCATTGAATAAACATGCATGATTATCTTTTGAAAAAAAACTTGTATGACAAATAACTTTTTGATTTAATTTAAATCATTCTCTCCCTCAATCAATGACATAAGTTGTTGATTGAGAGATAGATGTTTTGACAAACTTTTAAGTCCAGATGATTATCAAAAATAGAGTCCGAGTTATTTTTCAAAACAACTAGTTTTCATTAGATAGTAAGGATTAGTTTAAAGAATCAGAGCAAGGAATTTGAAAACCAAGATAAAGTATGGCTCTGTTCTATCTTTGAAAAGCGGGTTATTGCCTGAAATGACAATAAACCATTGTTTCTCTTTCTCCCAAATTTTTTTTTTTTTTTTTTTTTTTTAAATTCGAACAACATCTAAAGTCCCGTGTTATTCTTTGAATGGCAACATCAAGACCGTAGATATAATCAAATCGAGAGAAACATGACAAAATGACAATATATATATATATATATATATATATATTTATTTTATTTTTTTTTGAAGATTTTTCGAATTTTGTATTTTGTTTTTCGAATAAATATTTACAAGGGATAGATGAAGGAAACCATTTACTCCTCTTCTTCCTCTTGAAGACGTTTGAGTGTTTCTGGTTGTAAGCTCTTAAGACCTAGTCGTGGAAAAATAAACTCAAAACGTTCTCTAGGAAGAGCTTTGGTGAAGATGTCTGCTAACTGGTATTCAGTCCTCACAAAGTATAGTTCCACCACACCGTTTTCAACTTGCTCCCTGATGAAATGATGTCGAATGTCGATGTGCTTTGCTCTTGAGTGTTGTACATTGTTGCATGAGAGAGCAATCGCACTTTTATTATCACAGTACAGAGGGATTTTGTTGAATTCAAAGCCATAGTCAGATAATTGTGATCTCATCCATAGGATTTGAGCACAACAAGACGACATGGCTATGTATTCAGCCTCTGTAGAGGAAATAGAAGTACTCATTTGCTTCTTTGAAGACCAGCTCACAAGCTTATCACCCAAAAACTGATCACATCCAGAAGTACTTCGACGAGTATCTTGACATCCTGCATGATCAGCATCTGCATAGGCTGTTAGTGACATACCGGTGTCTTTCGGGTACCAAAGTCCCATATTGATGGTACCTTAGAGATACCGAAAGACCCGTTTAACCGCTTCAAGGTGCTTTTTAGTAGGCTTAGCCTGGTATCTGGCACACATGCACACAGCGAACAAGATGTCTGGTCTACTAGCTGTGAGGTACATCAGGGATCCAATCATACTACGATATTTCGTTTGGTCTACCATGATCCCTGAGTGGTCCTCATCTAGTTTAGTACGTTCAATCATAGGAGTGTCAACAGGGTCACTTGAATCAAAACCAAATTTCTTTAAAATCTCATTTGCATATTTGGATTGATTTATGAAAATGCCTCCGGGACTTTGAGAAATTTGTAATCCTAAGAAAAATGACATTTGTCCCATCATTGACATTTGGAATTTAGAACCCATTTCATTAGAAAAACGGTCACACTCATTGGGGTCAGTCGAGGCAAAGATGATATCATCAACATAAATTTGAACATGAATTAAATGTTTGCCTGACTTCCTGGTGAACAATGTTGGATCAACTGCTCCTTTGCTGAATCCGGTAGATAGAAGAAACTTTGATAGCGTATCATACCATGCCCTTGGAGCTTGCTTTAAACCGTAAAGAGCCTTCTTCAAACGATAGACGTGAGTAGGATGCTCTGGATTCACAAAGCCTTCAGGTTGGCTGACGTAGACGACTTCTTTAAGATCTCCGTTCAGAAATGCCGTCTTTACATCCATCTGATAGACTACCATGTTCTTACTAGCAGCATTAGCCAAGAATATTCTGATTGCCTCGATACGAGTAATAGGAGCAAATGATTCTTCAAAGTCAATACCCTCCTCTTGACGGTATCCTTTAGCAACCAATCGAGCCTTGTTCTTTAAGACATCACCATGCTCATCAAGTTTCACTTTGAAGATCCATTTTAGAGCAATGATCATAGCACAATCTGGAGCAGGTACTAATTCCCATACATCAAGTCGATCAAACTCATGAATTTCTTCTTGCATGGCATTGAACCAGCTGTCTTCATTCATGGCGGTTTTAACATCTTTTGGTTCGATCTTAGAGAGTACGGAGTTGAAGAAGCACCATAAGGCATCGGTTGCAAGTTGTTTCCGCGTGGATACTGGACGAGAGGGATTTCCAATGATGTTGTCTAATGGATGATCGTGAGTCCATTTTCTGAGGTGTTCATGTGGCTGTTGTTGAGGGACTGAAGTAGCAGAGTCGATGTCTCCTGAAGAAGATGGTTCTGATGATGATTCAGGAGCAAAGATATTTTCAAATGGAGCATCTTCGGGAGAAGCAAAGGGATTAACTTCTTCATTGATGCCAGAAACAATTCCATGATGTATATTCGAAGATTGAAGATTTGTTGATGAGACTGAGTGATCAGCAGCAGGCGCTTCTTGACTTAATGATATTGAAACTGAAGGGTTGACTTCATTCACAGGGATATGAGCAGCCTCTGTTGTGGGAATTGACAGTTCATTAGCACTTGGCTCATAGTGTTCATCAAACATCGGATCAAACAATTTCTTCAAATCATCTTCAGTTGGAGGTACATATGGAGTAGCTGGAGAGGAATTTGGTACAAGGGATGAACCAATGGGACTGTTTTGAAGTGCGGGTCCAGAACTGGGTTGTCCAGGAGCCATTTAACCGGTCAGCTCATCAAACGTGACGTGAATTGTTTCCATGATATTTCGGGTTCTCTTGTTATAGATTCGGTAACCTTTTCTGTTTGGTGCATAGCCTACAAATACTCCAATGTCCGCTTTAGCTCTCAGTTTTCCTAAGTCTTGACCATCATTAGTTGGATAACATAAAGCACCAAACACATGAAGGTATGATAGATCAGGTTTTCTATTGTGGACAAGTTCATAAGGAGTCTTTCCATGAGAAGTGTGAATTAGAGATCGATTTTGAGTGTAACAAGCAGTGGCAATAGCTTCAGCCCATAGAAACATTGGAACCTTTGAGTAAATCAGCATTATCCTTGCAGCTTCTACAAGAGTTCGATTTCGTCTTTCAACTACACCGTTCTGTTGAGGAGTTCGAGGGACACTTCTTGGGGGACTGATTCCAACATTTCCATAAAATTCATTGAGTTCTTTATTAACAAACTCAGTTCCATTGTCAGTACGGATGATTCGAACTGTTTTGTTGAGTCGGATCTGAAGTTGTTTAATGAGTTTAATGATGACATCTGGAGTTTCATCCTTCGTCCTCAAAAACTTAACCCAAGTGAATCTGGAGTAGTCATCAACTTCTACTAACACATATCTCTTCCCATTAATAGTTTGCACTCTCATTGGGCCGCACAGATCCATATGAAGGGTATGAAGAACTTCTATTACAGAGTTTGTGGGCATATTTCGTGCTTTTTCCCAGTTGGCATGCTGAATAAAGATGATCTTTTTCATATTTTAATCTGGGTAAGCCTCTGACAAGATCCTTTCTGGAAAGGTTGTTTATGGTGCCGAAGTTCAGGTGATTGAGACGACGATGCCATAACCAAGACTTTGTTTTAGAAGCCTTTGATAGCAAGCAGATTGGAGAGGACTTCATCATGTCATCGATAGAGATGGTGTATAGGTTAGAACCTCGAGTACCTCTTAATAATTCTACACCATCAAGTTCTCTAACAAAACAAGTATGTTTTCTAAAAGCCACTTCTAGATCGGAATCACAGAATTGACCAACAGAGAACAGATTGTGACCAAGACCTTCCACATAATATACCCTGGAAATCACACTTTTACCAACCACATAATCTCCATAACCCATAATAACTCCAAAATGGTCGTTCCCGAATCTAACTGTCCCGATGAATTTACTCACGAAGTTCATGAGCCGTGACCGGTCTCCAGTTATATGCTTGGAACAGCCTGAGTCCAGGCACCACAGAACGATTTGAACGATCTGCAGTTGAACACAGACAAGAATGGATAACTGGATAATTGGGATCCCCATGCAAGAATGGGTTCCATTTGGTTAGTAACAGTGATTGGAACACCCACATCAGAGATAGAAACATTCATATCAGAAATTGAGGCAATGGAATCATTATGAATAGATGCAGTACTAGTGTCCGTATTTTCCCTATTCAAAGTATGTTCACTTCTTAAGGGAATAGTTCTACCAGTAGGCATCCATTTTCTAGTGGGCATTGCCTGATTATCCTTATGGCCAACAGGTATCCATTGATAACCTATCTTACTAAATGTTCTTCCTATGGATTTCCACTGTTTTCTAACTTTCTTTCGCCTATGCCTTTTTGCCTTCTTAGCATGATATTTTGCATTAACAATGTTAACTGGAGATTTGACAGCATTAGACAAAGCATTCACACTACATTCATGATTAGAAACAGAATTCAAGCAGACATTATTACAAGGTTTGCAAATAGTATCAGAATTCGAATTAATTATAGTACGCCTATGGTTAATACTAGAATCAACACGATTTGTTGATCCCAGTTGAGAAAACGATCTAATATAGAAACTGACTTGGAATAACAACTTATTAAGTATTATGCGGAATTTAACACTTAACCTTAAGAAGAAGAACAGTTAACATTCAACACCTCAATATTATTTATTAATACTAATACTCTTACAGTATTAGGGTTTTGCAACCTTGAAGTGTATCGACCTTTAGATATAAAACTTATGTATATTTAACCTAACCTAGAACCTCCTTTTATAGACTAAGGAGTCCTTTACATAATACAATACTTAACCTACAAGATAAATATCTTTACCATATTTATCTAATACAATAAACTAAACCGACTATACAAAACACTAGCAGTGGTTACAATATATCATCCGTGGTTACACATTACTACTAGCCGTGGTTGTCTTTATCAGCGGTTACATACTTCTGTCCGTGGTTATATCAAACCTGTCCGTGGTTCCAGTACTTAAAGTAATTCATGATTTAAGGAACCAAAAACCCAACAATCCTCCCCTAAACTTGATACATTCCAACAGAATTCTAAAGTTTCCTTTAAACTCAAAACATCTGAAATGGAGGATGTAGCCAAACACTTATGAGATTTAAGAATTGTCTCATATTTCTTCAACAAATCATAGGCTTGACCATCATAGGGTAACAGCATCTTGATAATACCAGGTTTCAACATCTGAGCAATAATTCCTGGAGACTTATTCAACTGAGGATATTCACCTTCTACAAGCATGTGAATAACTTTTCCAGAAACAGTTAAAACATGAACTCCACAAGTTTGATATAAAAACCATCTTGTTACATTACCATTGTAGAGTCCTTTCCATTCGGTTCATCATGAGTTGGTTCAAATAAAATCTTCAAATTATAATAGACCAGTCTCTCATGATAATCAGTTGGGTGTACTTCACCAAACTTATTCTTGTAAAGTCTCCAAAGATCCATCAAATCATCCCTTTCAAAATACTGAAGCATTTGTGAAAATTTATTATACTCATAAACTTCATTGTTGAGTCTTTGAATTTTCCAAACTCCTTCACTTCCATCATTAAGCTTAAACTCATAAGAAACAATTTGATTAACATCTGCAACTTCTTTCAATCTTTTAGAATCAGATGTCTCTTGAATCTCAGATTTTTTCTTTCTTTTACTTTGCATCCACTCATCATGCTTCTTAATCCACTCTTCTTCCTTCTCAGAATTCATTGGACAGGAATCATCATGATTAATCTTCATACATCTTTCATAAATCTCAAGAATTCTTTCAAATGAACATTTACTAAGATTTTCAGAAATGTGAATGCCTGAATTCTTAATAATTTTCATTAATACATTCCTCATATGTGCCATTGAAAGAGGTTTCTTTCTTATAACTTGCTTCCTTTCATTACCAGCCTTTCTTGCCCATTCACCCAAAAGCCTAGCTTTTTCCTTATCATCCAACAAATTCCATTCTTGTGCAGTATATTCATCATGTATTTGTTGAGAAGCTTGAAGAAAGTTTTGTGATTCATACCATATAGCTAACATTCTCTGATTAGCTTCCTCTTCTTTTCGCTTTCTTTCTCTAAAGCTTCTTGTTCTTCAAAGAACCATATTCTTTACAAACTCTGCATCATAAGCTTCTTGTTCTGCTTTAGATTTAAACTTCAACTCTGGTACTGCAACCCCTTTACCTTTTCCAACATCAGATTGAACCACCTTCTTCTTCAGAGGTTCACCAATTACTAAAGTTTTTCCTCCTGGGTTTGGGTTTAGTTGCAGTAGATTGAACAGATATCACAGGTGTAGAAATAGATGAAGTTTTGCTTAGATTTATCAATGTACTAGCAGCTTCTTTCTCAACTTCTTTAGACTTAGGTGGTGATACAGAGAGAGTTGTGACAATAGTGGAAGTGGTTATAATAGCAGTGGGTATGATTGTAGTAGGTATAGTTGTAGTATTTATAGTTGCCATGTTCGTTACAAAGATCGCTGGTTAGAAGTGTACTAACCGTGGTTTCGACATACCATCGTGTTTGTGTTCTGTACTACATCTTCTACAACTTTCTTCACATTTTCAAGAACTGCCTCATTTCCATCTTTATCAGATACCAAAAATGTTTGATCTCCACTATCAACATCTTCTTCCATAGATACATTAACATCCTCCCCTGAATTCTTGCCTTCACTCCTCCCCTGTTTGGATACATCCTCCAGATTCAGAGCTGGAGAGGAGTCCACCTTCTTTTTCCGTAGCCTCCTTAAAGCAGCAAGCCCAGGCCTTTTTATCTTCTCCAAAACCAAAACCCTGTGCTTCAAGCGCCGAATTTCCTTTTCATGAAACCCTTCCTTGAGATTCGAGATCGTCTCCTCCATCTTGGTACATTTAGCCGTCAATTCATTTAAGCGTTCAAGAATATCCTCCCCACTTCGACCTGTGTGAACTGGTCCGAGAGGTGGTTCATTGGAAAAGTCATCGTGTACAAACTCAGAATCCGTCAATTCATGTTCAAGTTCCAACCTATCCTCATCACTTCGAGCTGTGTGAACTGCTCCGAGAGGTGAATCCTTGGATATAGAAAACATAGCATCAGACCGAGCCTGAACATCTATGCACCTTGTATGAGCCAAGTGGCTAGGGATTTCTCCACTGTGTTAAGTTCCAAGGAACTCTCCACATTAGGAGTTGCCAAAGGTTGGGTCTTATTTATGTTTCCACTATCCTGACCAGCATCTAAGCATGTATCAGTAGTGGAAGCCCTTCCAATCATGTCACCTTCACCACCTGTGACAGCCTCATGAGCAACACCACTAGCACTAGCCTGAGGTAGCTCAGTGCCCTTCAATCTCCTAGTGAAAACAATGGTTGTATCAGTGGTTTGAGGTTGACTAGAAATGGGTTGAGATACACTATCAGCAGTTACAGGTATCTTATCAGGGATTAAAGTTGCATCAGCAGTGGTTTTAGTTGGAGTAGAATCCTCATCAAACTCATGATCAGTGGACAAAGGAATCATATGAGGAAATAAAGGAACATCTATAATGTTTACATTTTGTGGCTGATTCCTCATATGTGCAAAAACCTTAGAAAGCATATGATTTACTTCATACTCCTGAGTATGCTCAACAGGCTCCTCTATTTGACTTTCCACAATCAACTGAACAAACCTAGGATACAAATAGTATTTACCCTTTTTCCTAATGTTTTGAACTAGCCCCTCATAGATCATCCTAGACCAATTGAACTTTCTTCCATCAGACAAACAAATAAGAGCAGTAGCAATTTTGGAAGGAAAGTCATTAAATCCTGTGGTCTTATTACTCATACACATCAATAAGGTGTGAATAAGAAACTTCCATTGTTTTGAAAAGAAACTCTTAAAATACTGTACCTTATCACCTCTGTGGGTATAACCTAACCTTTCCAAACCAGCAACAATCTCAACATCTGAAAGATTATCAACACCATCAGCATCATCAAACTTTAAAACATCCCTAATGATCTCCTCAGAAACAGAAATAGCCTTCTCATCTACAACAGTGCTAAACACTTCTACTCCATCAACCTTTTCAAGCTTAGCATTCCTCCAGAACTGATTTATGTAGGCTTTAAAAATGGTTGGTGTAACAGTTAAGGCATAGTGAATAGGACTGTGAACAAGGAAATCAATCATTTGATGAAACCCTTCAGATCGATCATTCTTTGTGAGAATAGCAACAAGGTTATGTGAAGTGGAATACTTTTCAGCCATTGTGATAAATGAAGGTTATGATGTGGGTTTTGTGAATTATGCAAAGATAAGTGATTAGGGTTAGTGAGAGCGCCAATAGAAGTGGTTTGAAGATCAAATAAATGATCCATCCGTGATTTGGGGGAAATAATATACTTTTGCAAAAGTTACCAAGCAGCCCCTGTAGTATCCAATTCAAACGAAATGCTATCCGCGGTTGCAGAACAGATATCCGTGTTTAGAAACAAACCATCCGTGGATAGAAAGTAGCACTTCAACCAAACTTCCAAGAGTTATAGAAAGAAAATTTGTGGTATGATGAAAGAGATCGTACACAAATATGAAGGATTACACATTTTTTTTTTAATTAAACAAACACAAGTAGCTAACACATCAGCTCCTATGTTCACAGATCCTTCATACCTGCAAGATAAAAACACAAAACAAACACAGAGAAGAAGGTTATGGTTATCAGTGGTTAGAAAAAGCTATCAGGGGATCCAAATGACCTATCCGCATTTAGAACAGGTAAGTCAATATGGTTAACTTTTTGGATTAATATCAGTCCAATACCCAAGAATCTCATTAACTCCTCAACCACATTTAACCTGCCCCTCATTTACTTCCAAAGCCCATTACTCTGCTTATAAAAGAACCCAAAACTCATATAACTCACACACCAATTAACATCAAAACCCTAAGTACTGCAAAATCCACAATCAACTCCAATCACCATGTGGAACCCTAGTTGGAATAAACCAGATGCAGCTGAGGACTCTGATGACTCCTCAAAGAAGAAAACTTCAAACCCCCAACCTTCATCATCCCAACCCCAAACAAGACCACGAGCAAGAAACCCACCACTCCCAAACAACAGAGAGGTGGTTCTTGGTCTACCAGCACCAGGTTGTGGTGCTTCTTCACATATCGTAAGGGGGAAGGGAAAAGGGAAAATGGAATGATGCTTTTTGGTGAAACCAGTAGATGCAAGTATGATATGACTATGTCCTTCGTGCTTCATCTACTGTGGTCATCGTCATCATCAACGTTTTCATCAATCCATTATTTCCATTTTGATCCTTAGCATCCTCGTCATAGTAGTCATGCATCTCCAGCCATCGAGATAGAAGGAATGGGTGGTTATGCAAGACTTCACGAACGCATATCCAGCATCTAGTGTGAAAGATGTGAGCGATCATGCATATCCAACAGCCTGTTAGATGTTGGAATATATGATATGAACTAGATTAGGATTAGTAGATCATGTATAGCTCTTTTCTTGTAGTTGCATTAGATGTTGATTGTACTCTGTAAGCTGTAAGCTGTTTTGAATGAATGAACAATGAACTTCAGTACTTCGTTTACATCTATAATGATCTTTCTTGTATCTGCAAAATGGTTAGTGAAAACAGGACAACTAGCAGTGGTTTGAACCAAACTATCAGTGGTTAGAAATAAACTATCAGTGGTTAGAAACAAAAATAGCAAAACTAAGATTACATAATAACAGTTCAATACATACACAAACTAGTACAAAACAATTTGAGAATTTAGAGATTAATCATTCCAATACTAACAACAAGGTACTGAAACCTCCCCACATCAAAAGCTTTGGTGAGAAGATCAGCAACATTGAAATCAGTATGGATTTTTACCATTTGAATCAACCTTTTCTCATTACAATCTCTAATAAAATGATGTCTTATCTCAATATGTTTAGTTCTAGAGTGTAAAACAGGATTTTTATTGATGCATATTGTACTGTTATTATCAATGTAAATCTTAGTATGCATAAAATTGTACCCAAAATCCAACAATTGATTCTGAATCCATAGAACTTGACCACAGCAACTAGCAGCAGCCACATATTCAGCTTCAGTTGTAGAATTTGCCACAATAGTTTGCTTTTTACAATAGTTTGCTTTTTACACTGCCATGAAATAAGTCTGCTTCCCAAAAACTGACATCCTCCAGTTGTAGACTTCCTATCCAAACTAGCACCAGCATAGTCACTATCTGTGTAGGCCACCAAGTCAAAAGGAGAATCCTTTAAGTACCAAAGGCCCAATTTAGGATGACCCTTAAGATACCTAAAAATTCTCTTAACAGCATTCATGTGTGATGAATTAGGTGTGACTTGAAATCTTGCACACACACATACCGAGAACATTATATCTGGCCTAGATGCAGTGAGATACATCAAAGATCCAATCATAGATCTGTACAACTTCGATCAACTGGTACTTCCATCATCAGGTAGCAATGGTTTCCGAGTCTCCATTGGTGTACTAGCACTCTTCACATCCTGAAACCCAAACTTCTTCAAAATATCCGCTACATACTTATCTTGACTAATGAAGATACCATCAGTCCTTTGTTGAACCTGTAGCCCCAAAAGAAAGTGAGTTCTCCCATAGAACTCATCTGAAACTTATCATGCATAAGCTTTTCAAAATCTTTGCATAGCTCTTTATTGGTTAAGCCAAAGATGATGTCATCTACATAAACCTGAACCAGTAAAATATCATCCTTGTGCTTCCTTATAAACAAAGTTTTATCAATCAGTCCTCTTTTAAACCCATTGTCCATCAAATAAGTGGACAAGCACTCATACCATGCCCTAGGAGCTTGATGCAAACCATACATAGCCTTCCTCACCCTGTAGACCTTGTCAGGATGATCAGGATCTTCAAAACCCGGAGGTTGACAAACATAAACCTCCTCATCAATTGTGCCATACAAAAATGCACTTTTAACATCCATTTGATACACAACAAAATTTTTGAATGAAGCATAAGCTAAAAACAATCGAATAGCCTCAATTCTTGCAACTGGAGCAACACTTCATCATAATCCAAGCCTTCAGTTTGTGTGTATCCTTGAGCAACCAACCTTGACTTGTTCCTCACAACAATACCTCTTTCATCCCTTTTGTTTCTGAACACCCATTTTGTCCCAATTGCCCTCTTACCATTAGGAAGTTCTACTAATGTCCAAACCTCTTGAAGTTTGAACTGAAGAAGCTCCACTTGCATTGATTCTACCCATCCTTCTTTAGATAATGCTTCTTCAACTCTCTTTGGCTCCTTTTGAGACAGAAAACAAGCAAACAGGCAATTTTGCAGATCTTTATAACTGTTTCTTTTGTGAAGTGATCTTGCAAAGAACCCATGTTCAGGAAAGGGTTCAGTGTTCTTAACCTTGCTTCTTGTTTGAACTAGAGTATTCAAATTTCCAAGTATTTGTTCCTTGGGATGAATCTTGTGTATCCTTGTTGAGGTAACAGGACTTTCATGAATGACATGTTCCAAATTAGTTAAATCAGCATTGAAGAAATCATCCATGTCTTCATCATCAGTAGGAGTATCAATTTCAATCAAAGCAAGCATATCAGGATCATGTGGATACTCCTCTTCACCATGTAATGGCTTTGCATGTGGTCCAAAGAAAGTACTACTATCAGTACTTACAGCCGGGATTTCACTTGTAATGTCAGTGGTAGAAGTTGTTGGCTTAGCAGTGGTTGTATTAACTCTATCTGTGCTTATGTTTGGCTTATCTGTGCTTGCAGACTGCTTTTTCTTCTTTTCAATTTCTTCTACCAACACTGAATTATCTTTCAATAACTCGTCCTTATCTTGATGATGATCACTATTGCCTCCAGTATTCAAGACATCATCATCAGTGGGACCTTGCTTTTCAATGATGGGTGAGACAGAACTAGCTTTCCACTTTTCAAACAAATAGAACTCTTGAGGAGAATCAGCTTCATTAGAAATTGCTTCTTCACCAGAATTCTTTTGAGTACATGCATCAACATTAGTGGAAGTTCCTGCAATGATAGGCTCATAATTCATAGATTTGGTTAGCATATCAATGTTAAACAGCCAGTCTGGTCCTTTGGTCTCAACACAAGGAGTCTTTTCACTGAATAGAACATGTAAGTTCTCTTCAACAATTTTAGTCCTCCTATTGTATACTCTAAAGGCTTTACTATTAGATGAATAGCCTAAAAAGTATCCATCATCAGCTTTTTCTTGAAACTTGCCTAGGTAGTCTATGGTATTCAAGATAGTAACAGGACACCCAAAAGGTTTTTGGAATGCAATCATTGGCTTCCTATCATGTAACAGCTCATAGGGGGTCTTGTTATGAGGCTTCACTACCTTACTTCTATTCTGCACATAACATTCAGTGCCTACAGCTTCAGCCCAAAAGGTAGTTGGTAACTTAGACTCTGACAACATAGTCCTAGCGGCCTCAATTAGTGTTCTATTTTTCCTTTCAGCCACACCATTTTGTTGTGGTGTTCTAGCAACACTAAACTGTCTTTCTATACCTTTATCTACACAAAACTGATTCATCACAGCATTCTTAAACTCAGTTCCATTATCATATCGGATTATCTTTACTTTATGATTCACTAGATTTTCTATCTTAATAATGAAACTCTTGAGAACTTCACTAGTTTCACTCTTAGCAGCCAAAAAGTAAACCCAAGAAAATCTACTATAATCATCAGTGATAACTAGGCAATACTGCTTATGGTTCAAACTCTTGACAAAAGTAGGTCCAAATAAGTCCATATGAAGCATAAACAGTGGTTGTGAAATGGTGTTGACAGTTTTGGACTTACAAGAAGCTCTATGTTGTTTTCCTTTTTGACAAGCCACACACAGTTCCTTACACTCAAAACCTTAGAAGGTAACCCTCTCACTAAGTTCCCTTTAACCAGTTTATTGATTGTTTTGTAATTGAGGTGACCTAATCTTCTATGCCATAACTTAGACTCATCCACAGATGCTTTAGCAAACAAACAAGTTAAGGACCTATTAGGAATTACATCTTTAAGATCAAAACAATATATATTTTCCTTCCTAGGTACCCTAAGTTGTATAAACTTCTCACCAGGCATCTTAAACTCAGGAGACAACACCACACACTCAGTTTCACCAAAAAGTACCCAGTTTTTCTAATCACACATTTGAGAAACACTGAATAAATTGTACTTAAGTCCCTGTACCAAATAGACTTTTTCAAAGTCCAAATTCCCTGTTCTGATTGTGCCTCTTCCAAGTATCTTTCCTCCCTTTGGATCATTGCCAAATGCCACATATCCTCCATCAAAAGCTTCAAAATCTTCCAGGTTGCTCCCATCCCAAGTCATGTGCCCAGAGCAACCACTATCAAAAACTCCTTTTGTCTTTTTGCTCATCTTGTAGATTGCCCTGCACATGAAATTAAACAAATTAGTTCCTTTTGTGGACCCAAGCCAATACTGACTTGGGTCTGCCCTGTGCATCAATATAATCAAATTTGTTTAGGTCCATTGATGCACAGTTGACATGATGTAAAACCTTGGTCTTAGGTTTCCATTGCCAACTAGCTGAGGCCTTAACAGCATAAAAATGATTTCCAACCACTGTATCAGTTATCACCTTTGGAATTTTTAAAACTTCTTTGTTATCTGTGGTGATTTTTGGCTTATCAGTGGTTTGATTTTGCTTAGCCGTGTTTACACTTTGCTTAGCAGTGGTTGGAACCCATTTGGAAGAAGCAGTGACAATTGATTTTGTATGCCCATTCCTCATTAACACTGCTCTAGGAATCATGTTTTTGTTAGGATAAGGGTTTGTTTTCTTTGAAAAGTTTTGGTGATTTACCCTCCTCCAATGATTCCACACTTGTGGTCTGTTTTTATAACAATTTCTCTGTAAGTGCTCAAAACTACCACAAATATAACAAGCTTTCTTGACACATTGAAACTCATTACCTAACCTATTAGATATTAGGCCATTAAAGTTTCTCTGATTGCCCCTAGGTATATATTTTTTCATTTGTTCCCTAGGTACTTCCTTGTATTCTACCACTTTCTTAGTTATTTGAGCTCCAAATCTAGGTACAAGGTTAGGTTGTCTAGTATCAACTTTCTTAAGAGGTTCTAACTTTTCAGGCTGTGTTGATACTTTACTATCTTCCTCAGAACTTGATTCCCAATCTTCAATGATGGGAGCATCAGATGACGTATCAGAACTTATCTTAGGTGTTTCAGTCTTATTTATTCCTTCAACATGTTTGTTAAAACTGAATTCACTACTAAAAGACAGTTCTTTAGCAGGTGGTGCATGTTGCATAAGAGTGGGTGGTGGCATATTGTTGTATCCTATCCCAGAACCCTTTTTCATTAGATGACTCTCTATTGATTTATGAACCAGATCAGAAGCAAATTGTGTTTTAGCTACCCTAACAACATGTTTTTCTTTTTCATCTAGGGCCTTTTGTTTTTCACTCTCTGCTAGTTCAAGTTTCTCTTTAAGCATTTTAATCTCTCTATTTTTAAGATCAATTTCACCACCTAATATATTGATCTTATCTACATACTCAAACTCACATTTAATACAGTATCTAAGCTTCTCTTCCACACTCTCTAGACCAACTCTATAACCTAAGTTATCCATAGTTAGTCTTTCTACTTCTTTCCTCATACTCTCAGTGATAGCCTTTTGAGATTCTAAGTTATCATTACATGATTTAAAAGAACAAGTAGACTCATTAGATACCTCAGAATCTGAACCAGAAGATGAAGCATAAGCCATAAGGGCAAAGTTATGCTCTTTTGAAGCTTCACTAGCAAGAAAAGCTGCATTGGGTCCTTCTTCAATCTGATCACTCCAATCATAATCACCAAGACCATCTTGAGCCACCAATGCTGAAGAAGGAGCAGACTCTTCAGTGATCTTCTTAACACCTTCAATCCTCTTAGGAGCTCGACATTCCCTTGCAAAGTGACCCTTCTTCTTGCTGTTAAAGCACTCCATCTTGCTTTTGTCGAACCCCTGCTCTCCTTTGACCATCATACTTAACTTGTCTTCCAGTCCTCCTCAGAAACTTCCTTGCTTGGAGAGTCAACATTGCCATTTGCCATTGAAGATTAATCTCTTCCAGATCATCAAGATCAATTTGATCCCGATCTTGATTCAACACAGTAACACTAGTAGTTAAATCAGCCCGAAAAGCACAAATTGCACCATCACTGACATTATCACTAACAGTGGTATTGTTTGCAATAGCCGTGGTTATACCATAGGCAGCAGTGGATACATCTTGTGTGCTCTTATGATTATTGGATACAAAAGCAATGTTTTGATTAGCAGAAGACGCATTAGCAAAGTTATTCTCAGACTCATAAACCTTCAAGTTGTTGAAGAGATTATCCAGAGTCATCTTAGGAAAGTCCTCCTTATTCCTCTACACAATTGTATGAATAGCCCATTCAGATGATAGACTCCTAATGAACTTCAAATTAATATCTTCTTGAAGAACCTTATAATCTATAGACTTCAGTTGGCTGATAAGTTTTTGAAGTCTATTGTATGTGCCATCAATCTTTTCTCCACTGAGAGCAGTGAAGGTTTCAAATTGATGCTTGAGCATATTCATCCCGGACTTCTTAGTAGCTTCATTGCCAGCAAACCTTGTCTCAAGAGCATCCAGTAACTCTTTAGCAGACTCGTATCGTTCAAAGTCCAAAGCATAGTCATTGGGTATTCCCATGGAGAGAATACTGTGAGCCTTGATCTCCAGCTTTCTCTTAGCCTTATCAATTTCACTAACAATGGTAATTTCTTTGCCATCCTCACCCTTCTTAGGAAGAGTGTCTCCCTTTCCAACGACATCCCAGAGAGCATAATCAATCATGCGAATGTATTGCCTCATTCGCATTCTCCAGATTTGATACTCACCATGCTTGAGCATGGGTACCTTTGAAGCAGTCACCATGTGAGTTTCGTCAGACATCTTATCTTCCTTGAACAAAACTTAACTAGATCTCTTCTTGATTACAGTTTCTAGATCACAAGCTCTGATACCACTTGTTGATCCCAGTTGAGCAAACGATCTAATATAGAAACTGACTTGGAATAACAACTTATTAAGTATTATGCGGAATTTAACACTTAACCTTAAGAAGAAGAACAGTTAACATTCAACACCTCAATATTATTTATTAATACGAATACTCTTACAGTATTAGGGTTTTGCAACCTTGAAGTGTATCGACCTTTAGATATAAAACTTATGTATATCTAACCTAACCTAGAACCTCCTTTTATAGACTAAGGAGTCCTTTACATAATACAATACTTAACCTACAAGATAAATATCTTTACCATATTTATCTAATACAATAAACTAAACCGACTATACAAAACACTAGCAGTGGTTGCAATATATCATCCGTGGTTACACATTACTACTAGCCGTGGTTGTCTTTATCAGCGGTTACATACTTCTGTCCGTGGTAATATCAAACCTGTCCGTGGTTCCAGTACTTAAAGTAATTCATGATTTAAGGAACCAAAAACCCAACATGATTCGTTTTATTCAACTCAAGCTTAAAGTTCCTAGGTTGGTCTTCTACTCTCTTCCAATGCACATTCTTAGCTTGCGAGGTCCTATCATTCCTTGTATTATCTTGAGACTTTGACCTGCTCGCTTTAATATCACTGATTACTCCTGTAGAGGGAATGGGAACATTAGTTGGTTTTGCTACTCTTTGCCCCTGTTTAGATGTGCTGGGATCTGAACTATTGGAAGGTACCCTGAGGTTCACATTCATAACATTGGGCATTGAATGGATTTCATGCTTGGCACTAGGCATAGAACAAGGAATCAAAGGATTAACTCTCTCACCTAAGGACTTAGGGCATATTGTAATTAAGCATTCTAGAAGTTCTTGAGATCGTTTGGCATATACGCATGCATGGCCAATTGCATTATCAAGTGGTTTCTCTAACTTATCCTCTTCTACAATCTCACGAAGACATTCTAGACTATCCTTAAGGTATGAGAAATATGTTTGAATGGCAAGTTTGTTATTCCTAAGATGAGGAGGAACATATTTCACAGACAAAGCATATTTGTTACAAGAGTGAACCTTTGATACACCATTCTCCCCATTGGTCATTGGAATTTTCCCTTTTACCTGGCTCTTCAGATTCTCAATTTCATTTTACAATGAAGCTATTTGTTCGTTATTTTTGTTACGAGTGACTTTTATTGATTCAAATAACTCATTGAAATGACGTTTAACCTTTTCATTTTCTTCTAGAAAACTTTCGTTTTCCTTTTGTAATGCATTTACTAAGTTTTGAAGATGAAACGTTTGAGAATTCTGAGAATCTAAAGGAGGAGGCATTTGGGAGCCAGTCACATTGTTCTTTCGATCCTTTAATTGAGAGATTTGGGCTTTCAACTTTCTGATCGTGTTACAATGAGCTTGAATCTGTTCATCACGTTTGTTAATTTGAAAAACTGCATCAAACTCTGGAGCATCCGAGGATGTCTTGATATTTGAAGTTTTGATATTTTCTTTAAGATGCTGATATTTTAGTTGTAGATTAAAATGCTCAACCTCTAGTTTAGAAAAATGTTTAACCAAATTGTCGTGATCATCCAGTTCAATTTTCTCATTTAGTTTAGAATTAGTCTTTTCAAGCTCAATGACACGATCATGGGAGACTTTCAGGGCAACAGATAATTCATGAAATTGAGAAGCATTAATGGAACAATTTGTAGCAGTGAAAAACACATCTTGAGCAACACATTCAGTAATAAGAGTCTCATTCAGTGTATGCAAGTTCTTCCTTTCAATCTCATTATATTTTAGTGCTCGCTCATAGTCACTAACCTCAACTATCATTGCATCAAATTCCTTTTCCATTTCTTTAATGTCTAAATTCATTCCCTTTTTAAGACTTTCAAAATGATCTTTTAGTTGTTTAAAGAAAGGCATGACTTCAGTTAAATAACATTCTTTCGTTTGCTCAAAACCCCTTTCCCTTTCAGTTATACCAGTGGGTGTGATCCTTTTCTTACAAGTTTTCTCAAAATCAACAAATAGTTGAAAAATAACATATTGACTGATTAAGGTCTTGCTTTTAGTGGCAATAGTCCTAGGAACTAAATGCATTGGTGTATTGGGAGGATACACAGTCGCTGAAGGCATTTTCCTAAAGGGAGGGTTCGTTACAACAAGATTCTCTACTTTTTGCTTATCTAAATCCTTTTTTCAGAACACTTGTTCGGGTGTTAACAACGTCTGAGGCTTAAACATGTTCAAGGAAATCCAATTCTCCTTCTTGTAATCATGGGGTGTAATATTTATTTTCTTCTCTTTACATTTAGGATCATCTAATTTCTTGTTCATCTTTTCCCTAGTGACTTCATCTGATTTCTTATCTTCCTTAGTGCACTCAACGCAGCTAGGTTTTTGTCTAGGTTTAAGAATCTCATTGCCATCATAGATTACATTTTGAGCTGCTTTTGCTATCTTCCCGTACTCAGGGTTGGGTTTATCTATAATGGGAACGATATGCTTGTCGCTTAAAACTCTATGCTTAGTGACCATGTGAGCAGTTTGAATGGTATTCCCTTGTACGTACAACTTATTTTCAAGCTTGTTTTTCAAGGTTTTTAGATTAGAAAAGTCATTCAAAAGTTTTGATTCCTTAACACTGAATTCTTGCTTAAGCATTTTAACATTTTCTTGAAGTTCTTGTTTTTGCTTAGCAGTTTTAGAAAGCTTTTCTTGTAAGGAGTTTAACTCTTGTTTTAATACTTCTTCTCTAAACCTACTTTTTCTAATAGTTGTACGCATTTGGTCATCCATTTCCTACTCACGGGTGGTTAATTCAAACTTAGCACGTTGTTCATAAATAGCAACACGTTCTTTATAAGCATTAAGTTCAGAACTAACAGAATCATCAGGGGCACGTGCAGTGTACTCGTCAAAAGCATAGTCATCATTGACTGCATAAGATACATCACTTGGTACAATCTCACTTTTACTTTGTTTCACATATTGATCATATGGGACAACATTGATATTACCCATATTTTCAATATCTGACTCAATAGTTACAGTTGATTGTACTTCGTTATGTATCTTTTGCTCATCAACTTCATCGTATAATTTTAATACCTCAGAAATGATTTTGTCTATGGATGGACCAGCTTGTGGTGATGAAGAGACTTTAGGAGAGACCATTGGAGAAATGCTAGCCATGAAAATGGTTTGTGCAGTGGGTTCTTCATCAACATCAGAGTCGTATGCATCACAATCAGCTACTTGAAAGGCATTCTGATGATTATGGCCTATCTCCTGAATTGGTTGCTCATCCACATCTGCATCATATGTCTTAGCATTTCCCTCAGCCAAGAACAACAACTCCTCTTCATCCAAAGCTGCACCATTATCCTAAGCTTGCACAAGCAACATCTTATCCCTGAAGTACTCGGCATTCTGAGGGCGTTTTGGTGATGTGAAGTTCCTTGCAATGTGTCCCTCACCTCCACAGTTGTAACATTTGATTGGTTTTGCTTGACCCTGGTTTCCATTCCTTCCCCTATTCTGATTTGCAGTATAACCTCTACCAGCTCCACCTCTTCCTTGTTCAGTACGCCTTTCTTGAACTGGCTGCAGCATAACCTTCCCCTCTCTGACAGTGGCTTGATTGTGTGGATTGGATGCAGTTCTGAGATTGTTGTTGGTGTGTGGAAGAGAGTTCATGTTTTGACTAATCAGGAGAGCCAGTTGATTAATTAAGTTTCCCACATGTGCATCAGCATCAGCTTGTTTGAACATAGGATCGGGTATGAGTTTGTGATTACCATTACCCATGGGTATAACTTGAGATGCTTTGGTGGTAATTCTAATGTTTGAGTAGAAGGCAGTTGAATCATTAGATGAACTTGTTTCTCCCTGATTGGTTTTGAACTGTTCTAGAATCCTTTTTTCAAACATAGCATGTCTCTCATTTTGGAGAAGGAAGGTATACAGTTGCTCATAGTTAGTATTCTTCAATCCTTTAGTGAGCTTCACAGAAGTGATAAACTTGTGCCATTAGGGATTCATGTTGTTCACAAATTTTGAGTTCAGCTGAATGTTCGGCATAGTCATTTTGATGTTCCTCATGTCATTCACAAGCTTATGGAATCTCACATAGTACTCATAGACACTCTCATCAGGTTTCATCTTGAAATGCTCAAATTCATCATATAGTTGTAATTCTCTATCTTCAATAGTCAATTCAGAACCTGAGAGAAGCATCTTGACATTATCCCATGACCTTTGGTTCAGTGTTGTGATTGATAAGCTTGTAGATGTCTTTTGGAAGACCTTGAAGTATAATGTTAGAAGCCCTGATATCTGCATCGAATCTCTTCTTCTCCTTATCATCGAGCTCATCATACATCTTTGGTCTGTCCATCCCGTAAATCAATGTACCATCTTCAGCTGTATCAATTATGTCTCTAGTAGTCTCAACCCGATACGGTCCTTCATCAATGGATTTGAGAATGTTGACCCCATTTTCCTTTCCAAGACAGTACAATCTGATTCGTTGAGCCCAAGAATCGTAGTCAGTTCTGTCAAGCATGGGTGGACGAGTATCTGAACCAGCTGCTTGAACATCCTCGGCAACAGTGGAGATGATTGTAGGAACGTTGGTAGACATGTTGACAGATTAAATGGGATTTTATAACTCTATGATTAAACCGGGAAATAGATTCTTTCACGGGATTTTACTAAATCAAGAGAAAACCGTATTACAGACAGAGTCAATCAAATCGCTAAGAAAACCTGAACCAAGTCGCTAAGCACCAAGTCGCTATAATACCAAGTTGCTAAGACACAGTCAAGTCGCTAAATTAACAACTCGCTAAGCACCAAGTCGCTAGCAAAATTTTGACAGCAAGTCGCTAAGCACCAAGTCGCTAAGTTGTCAAGTCGCTAAAGAGCAACTCGCTAAGCACCAAATCGCTAACACCAAGTCGCTAACAAACTTAAGTACAAGTCGCTAACTATCACCAAGTCGCTACCCGTAGTGGAGAATCCACTAAGTGTACTGTTTTTCGACTTGTCTCAATAGACAAGTCGCTAGCTCAACTCGCTAAGTCCTTCAACTACAACTTGCTACCAAATTACAAAGCAAGTCGCTAGCAAGAAAACTTATCCGTGGCTCAAGTCGCTACCTAGAAAATCACATAAACACCACCTTTCAATCCAAAAACAACCCAACCACGATGATTCAAGCTTACCAAATCAAAACCTAAGCACATACAATGATTCTAAACACAAAACAACACCCAAGATTCAAACTTTAACACTAGAAATGATCCAAATGATGCAAAAACCACTAAACCTTTTCAAACTCTAAAACTACCTAAAAGTCACTAGAAATTCAAAGATATGTAAGAGATGATCAAACCATGGCTCTTGATACCATTTGTAACATATTGGATTTCACAAACACACTAAACCATAAGATCAAATAGGCGTATTATGAGTTCTAGAGAGAGAAAGTTAGAGGTTTAGGGAACTTTAGTGAGAGAAAGAAAAATCTTATTATGAGCTCCAACTCTCTACCTTGGGAGGTAGAGAGTATTTATAGTCATTACATAAATCACAACCTATCGGGCTATAGATCAGGCATACAGTGGGTAAAGACCCGTCCGTCCTCCATGGTGTTACTTAAACTAAATACTACTTAACTTACAATAATCTACGACTACGAGCTTTCTAACGATTACATATACTTGAGGTGACCGACTCTTTAATAACAGGATTTACTAAATCCTAACAAAGCTTCACTAGCAAGAAAAATTGCATTGGGACCTTTTTCAATCTGATCACTCCAGTCATAATCACCAATACCATCTTGAGCAACCAATGTTGAAGAAGAAGCAGGCTCTTCAGTGGTCTTCTTGATGCCTTCAATCCTCTTGGGAGCTCAACATTCCCTAGAAAAGTGACCCTTCTTCTTGCAGTTAAAGCACTCCATCTTGCTTTTGTCAAATCCAGCTCTCCTTTGACCATCATACTTAACTTGCCTTCTAGTTCTTCTCAAAAACTTCCTTGCTTGGAGAGTCAACTTTGCCATCTGCCATTGAAGATTTATCTCTTCAGGATCAATTTGATCTAAATCTTGATTCAAAACAGTAACACTGGTAGTTAAATCAGCCAGAAAAGCACAAATTACACCATCACTGACATTATCACTAACAGTGGTATTGTTAGCAATGGCCGTGGTTATTCTATAGGCAGCAGTGGATACATCTAGTGAGCTTTTGTGATTAGTGGAAACAAAAGCAATGTTTTGATTAGTTGAAGATGCACCAGCAATGTTGTTCTCAGACTCATAAACCTTCAAGTTGTTGTAGAGATTGTCCAGAGTCATCTTTTCAAAGTCATCCTTATTTCTCCACACAACTGTGTGCACAGCCTAGTCAGGTGATAAACTTCTGATGAACTTCAAATTGATATCTTCTTGAGCAACTTTGTAGTCCACTAACTTCAGTTGGCTGATGAGTTTTTGAAGTCTGTTATAAGTGCCATCAAGTTTTTCTCCACTAAGAGCAGTGAAGTTTTCAAGCTGATGCTTGAGCATATTCTTTCTTGATTTCTTGGTAGCTTCATTACCAGCAAACCTTGTTTCAATAGCATCCATTAACTCTTTAGCAGACTCATATTGTTCAAAGTCCAAAGCATACTCATTAGGTATTCCCATGGAGAGAATACTATGAGCTTTGATCTCCAGCTTCCTTCTAGCCTTGTCAACCTCACTAACAATGGCTATCTCAGTACCATCATCACCCTTCTTAGGAAGAGTATCACCCTTTTCAACAACATCCCAGATGGTGTAATCAATCATACAAATGTATTGCCTCATTCGCATTCTCCAAACTTGGTACTCACCCTGCTTGAGCATGGGCACCTTTGATGCAGTAACCATGTGAGTTTCGTCAGACATCTTAACTTGCTTGAATAGAACTTAACTAAACTTCTTCTTGGTTTCAGTTTCTAGATCACAAAGCTCTGATACCACTTGTTGATCCCAGTTGAGCAAACGATCCTTTATAGAAACTGACTTAACAAAGACTTATTAAGTATTACGTGTAATTTAATACTTAATCTTAAGAAAAAGAACAATAAACATTCAACACCTCAATATTATTATTAATACGAATACTCTAACCAGTATTAGGGTTTTACAACATTGAAGTGTATCGACCTTAGATATAGCAAAACACACGTATATCTAATCTAACCTAGGACCTCCTTTTATAGACTAAGGAGTCCTTTATATAATACAATACGTAACCTACAAGATAAATATCTTTTCCATATTTATCTAATACAAAATATTAAACCGACTATACAAAACTAGCAGTGCTTACAATACATTAGCAGTGGTTCTATATTACTACTAGCCGCGGTTTCACATCAGCAGTGGATTCATTCTTCTGTCCATAGTTTCATTAACTCTATCCGTGGTTCAAACACTTAGAATATTTCATGATCTGAGGAACCTAAAACCCAACAGGATCGCTTAGTTGGGAAGTTGACATGATCATAAAAGAGTTGGACTTGAAGCCAAAGATCAATGCCGTGATGAGGGACTCTATGGAGTAAGTCCTTTAATCGAGTCCATGCTTTGTAGAGAGATTCACCTTGACGTTGTTGGAACATCAAGATTTCATTCCTAAGCTTAGTAGTTCTCCCTGGTGGGAAAAACTGGACAAGGAAACGAGAGGTGAGATCATCCTAACTTGAGATGGAGTCGGCGGGAAATCGCTAAAGCCAATTACTAGCTTGGTCGCGTAGAGAGAATTGGAAGAGACGCAAGTGCGTGGTCTCCCGAGTAGTAGCATCGAGGTCGATGGAATCGACAATTTTAAGGAAATCCTTAAGATGCTGATTAGGATCTTCGGAACGAAGTCCATGGAATGCACATCCGTTTTGCACCAACCAGATGGTATCGGATCGAAGGGCCGTAGTTTGGGCTTGGTCGGGAGGCTCAATGGTGTTTCTATAGCCTATATGGCTTGGTCTTGAGTATTCACCAAGAGTACGGCCTCTTGGCGGGTCATTTGGTGGTGGGTTGATGAGTGGTGGTTGATTATCACCTTCCATGATGAAAAGTGATAGGATTACTAACAAAGGTCACGAAGAAGGGGGATAGACTACGGGGAAGCTAAAAATTGGGAAAAAAGCTTACTTGATAGGAATCAAGCAAGGAAATGTAAACGAGATAGACTCCTAACTAGATATTCTATTCCCCGGCAGCGGCGCCAAAAACTTGATACGCGTACAAGGCGTGTTCGGGGTCAAAGGAACTTCCTTTCCGTCGAGCAAGTTTTTCAACACCCTAGACAGTGAACCTAATCGTTGTAGTGTAGTATTAGGGTAAGCCTCGGGAATTGATATCGTTATCTAGGGGAATAGGAATGCTAGTGAGAAGTTACTACGCTAAGGTTGGGGTTGAGGAAGATTATTTTTTATCTTTTTTATATTTTTTAGAAAATTGAAAGGTACGAATCTCGGGGTATTGGATTTGGGGGGTGGTATTTCTACCGATTACTCTACTTATCTGATTATCTAATTAACTAAGCTAAGGGGTAGTCTATGTCTATTGTTGTGTGCTCGTATGATAGTTAAAAATGTTTTTACCTAGATGCTACTACTCCCCAGTTATCTCCTATTGATGGTTGAATTGTCACATCCTTTATTCTTAATGTGTTGTGTCTTCTAAGGTCGTAGGGTATGCGTTTTTCCCTAACTCTTTGAGACTACCTTAAGGTTATTGCCTACGAAATCTATAGGATTCATAAACTAACTCTAAGGTTACCTTTGGATGTTTAGCCTACAATAACTCTAGGTGATTATAAACTAATGTTCACAAAGATTACTCAAGCATTAAAAACACAACGAATGACCTATCGCAAAACTAGGTCAATCATAATTAAGATAAGAGACAACCAATCAACATTCAATACCTAGGTTTCATAGATCTAAGCAAACACACAAGTAAATTAGCCGAACATGAAAAACATGCAAGCATACACACACAAAATTGAAGACATAATTGAATTAATGAAGTAAATCACTTATCTTGTTGTAAAATAGGGTATGGAACCCTAAGATACTACCCAAGACATCCAAAGTTCAGTTTAGGTTTTACTCCACAAAACTACCTCCTCAAAAATCTGAAAATTCGAATTCTATATGTAGAGTTACAACATGCGACGGCGTCTCTCTTTATTTGTGACGCCGTCGGATCGCCGCCATTAGGTTTTCATCTTGGCTACTTCAACTTTGTGACGGCGTTACCTTATGGTTGTGACGTCGTCGGCTTCATCTTCTGACACCGTCGGGATCTGATTCTAGGCCGTCTGAGTTGCAACGCCCTACTCTTTAAAACCTGATGCCGTCAAGTGCAAAATAGCAATTTCACTACTGAGTCGTCACAAAGCATGTTGCGACGGCGTCGCCCTTTGGCTATGTCGCCGTCACCTTCAGTTCCAGCAGCTTGAGTGTCTTGATCTTGACTTTGGCCATTTTCTTCATATATTCGCGCCTTTTCATCCGAATAAGTGTCATTCCAACAATTTGCCTTCAAGAGACCTAAAAAGTGAAAAGGAACAAAATTAAGCAGTAACGGATATAAAAGTGGTCGATTAAGGGCTTAAATGACCCCTCAAAAGTGTACCTTTTAAATCCTTATCATCTATGCGGTTTGGTCCAAAAAAGAAGCATTTTGGCAGATGCATTTTGGTCAGGAAAGATGCGTTTTGGTCTCAAAAGCGTTTTGACGCTATGCATTTTGGTCTCAAAAGCATTTTGATGCTATGCGGTTTGTCGAAGCGTTTTGACGCTAAGCGGTTTGTCGAAGCATTTTGGTACTAATGCGGTTTGACAAAATTTAAAGTGTTTTGATGTATAAAGGAATGCGGCTTGTTAGAATTAATAATGCGATTTGTGCCTTGATTTGATACTTAGCATTTTGACGCCAAAATAATTGCGTTTTGATACCAAAGTGGGTGGATACGGTTTGTCAAAAATAGTTTGATTATGCGTTTTCGTTGAAACAGATTGATGCGGTTTGTCTAGAAAAACATTGTTGCAGTTTAGTAAACCTTTTCCTGCGTTTTGTCTACTGAAGGCATTTTGTTACAACTATTTTGAAGACTACTCCCGACTCCAACAAACAACAACAAACATAATCATCATAATAGAAGCATCTACAAACATCTTCTAACAAGATCAATCATACAACAGTCTACAACATTCATCAACAAGACTCTATGACTCGAGACTCATTCAAACATCTACCATCATATATCATTTGACTACATCACGTTTACTATCATCATTTCCATCTCACAGCAACCACAATAATTCAAATCTCAACTAGATCTCAGTTTGTTCACGTTAAATGGAAAATTCGTTAAGACCTCAGAGTCCATTTTCATTTCAGTCAAATGATTAATCAAGACTATTGGAGATCAATAAACAAAAAGGGAATCATCATCGATTCAATATTCGAAGCCTTGCTTCTTTTGTATTCGACACATGAAAGAAAGGAATAAGAAAACAGGATTTTTCTTTTTCTTTGTTTCGACTTAAGAAAATAAAAGGAATCCTAGTCTCACGACTCAAAGATAAATGAAAAAAAACCAAATTTGGATCTCAGCTCTGTGTGTGTTTCCCAACGTATATCAGTACCTCAAGGTCTATATACATGACAAGCCTAATCAAAGATCCATGAAAATTCACTATCTAAGACTCAACCAAGATCAATATTGTAAAATAACTCAAATGCAAACAAATTATGAAGATCTCACATTTTTCTCATGGGTTAAAGATAAATCAAAGATCTTTTCAGATCCTTTCAAACCCCAAGAACATCATTACATATCTAGGATCATTCCTCTCTTGATTTATTTTTTATTTTTCGAAAATCAAAATATAGAGTAAAACAAATATGTTTTATCCACTTTTATTTTGGTCAAGATAAATCAAAAACAAAAATTAAAAGCTTTTCATAAGATATGTTCGAAATATGAAACGATTCTAACAATTAATGTTAAAATCATTTTTCATTTGTTCGATTATTATACTCTATACGAAAAGAAAAAATCATTTTCAGAACCTACCCTTGCTCGTTTGAAGTTGATATCGTAGCCAAATCACGCCATCCCTGTGGCGTTGAAGACGACCTCAAGCCAACCCCGTGGTGAGGTGCTCATGTCCGATCTCAACGTATACAAGGCGGATTGCTTCTCCAAAAGGCTAATTAGGGTATGATAATTAAGTGATTTTAGGCGATGGAGTTTTTTTAAACTGATGAGAGAATCTGTTAGAGAAGATAGGCGGATTATATTGATAGGATTAGGGCTTCGAAAGTTTAGGGTGAGATTGAATCTGATGGTAAGAGGAGCGTTTTGGAGAGAACAAATGGGGGCGCATAATATTGATTATGAGTTAGGGTTTGAGAGGTATCTTAGGGTTTCAATTGTGTTTGAGTTGTGTTATATACCCAAATATTAGGGTAACGTGGGTTTAGATAATTCGGATCGGATAGGTGCTATTGTGGAGATGCGCTGAACGTTTTTTTAATATGGTAGTGGGTTGATTCCATTCATGGGCCGCACTGATAATAGTGGGAATTAGGATTTGCGTTGGATTATTTTGTGGCATGTGCTTTCTTATTTGTTCATAGGATAAAGTTTTAAGGTGGATTCGTGGTCAAATGATATGATGAATAAGTTGAGATATCCAACGTTTATTCTCAAATATTATGAAAAAGTTGAGATATGATGAAAAAGTTCTTTTTGGGCTTAACGTGATATGTCAACCGTTTTGACGGGATTGTTTATTTCTTAAAGGTTTTGTCTTACATGGGCTATATACGGTTTGTGACTGGACCACGTTATTGATATGGTTTTGAGCTGGACTGAAAATGTTGAATTTCTATTATGATTTCGAAACATTACTGGTGGACCGGAGTTGAATAGGATTTGGATTGGACCGGGCTTAATGAATTTAGGATCAGATGATTATTTATGATAATGAGATTTGTTAAGCTATGAGATTTGATTGATGTGATTTTATGTGATTTGAGACATACGAGTTGTAAATTGATCACAAGATTTGATGATTATGTGATTTGATGCTGAGATTTGATGTGTTATGAGGATTGGGTACTTTGTGTCCACATTTCCACGGAGATATGATGTCATGGCTTGAATTGATGATTGAACAAATTTGACTACGGGGTTATTTGTACGGTATTTCTTATTTGGCTTTGAAGTGAGGTTTTCCGGACGCGTTTACTTATTTCGTCTTCTTTCTTTCTACCCTTCCGCGAAGATGACTTGTCTGGGCATTTATAGAGTGTGATAAAGACTTGACTATTTAGTTACTCTTTTGATTCTTTCTCGCTTAACCCACAACGTAGCTATCACTTCGGTGTCTCACGCAGTTGAGGATTCGTCAAGAGGTTTTGTACATTGGGTACACCGTTTCTTTTTCACGAGGATTAGTACAAGTTTAAGTAACAAATCTGGGGAATTTTACGTCATGTTCAAGTTTGGCATATCGGGTTTATTTCTCCAAGTGGTCATTGCTATAGCCGATAGAATACGTGAATGGTGTGTTCACCAAAGTATTTAAAGGATGAGATGTGATCAACAATTCTCATGAGATATTCAACGCCACAAAATGTTAATGATACTTCACAGTCTAAGTAAAATATTTCAAGAATCTTCTCATGACTTTTCAAGATGTTTGCTTATGACAAGAATTCTGCAAATGGTCGTACACATTAATGATGCTTCTGAAAGTTCGAAACCATCATGGGGGAGAAATGTGTACTTTGATGTTTTACGATCAACCTCAGGGGGAAGTAGTGTATACTACTCGACTTAGTATGGTTTGTGAAGTTGTCTACATATGGGAAAAGAATTGTTGATGATATTGTTGATGACGGAGAAGAATCGTTGATGAACCGCTGCATGTTCCCCTAAAAACATATATTCACTGAAACCAAAGTTGTCACTGCACATTCAAGCTGACATTGTTTACGATTTAGTCTTGATTTTGTAAAATCCCGCGAAAGAATATATTCCTCGGTTTAAATCATAGACTTGTAAAATTCCGTGACAATGAAAACATCCTGGTAAAAGTAATGTGCATTTCCGGATCTATATATCGGTTTATTCTTGGTCTTGTAAAATCTCGCGAAAGAAACTATTTCTCGGTTTAAACCATAGAATTGTGAAATCCCGCGATGATGAAACCATCCTGGAGAAAGGGAAAGTATTTCTGAAACTTATCTGATGTTGGACCTACGGTTTCTACTTTACTTCAATGAAGGGATAAAAGGGTGTACTTCATGAATTGGGTGATTGTTTGGATTGTTTTCATGGCAGTTTGGTTAGTTCAAAGTTTTACGGGGTAATGTGCTTTTAACCATGGTCGGGATGAAACCATTATCATAGTTCATTTAAAACTTCAAAGGAGGCTAGATTTGAGCTTTAATCGGAAGATGTGACAACGGCGTTAATTCATTATTTTGTATTTGAGGTTGAAGTGAAATTTCACGGGCGAGTGTACTTAGTATCTGAACGTATCGGGGATGGTTGGATGAAGATTCTTCGAGATCCTTGTTCGAGCTTTTAACATTTTCAAAGATGAAGACTTGGAAATCTAGTTATTTTTGGGTGATTTTTCTTTTTCTTTTTACCACCACAAAATAACTATCACTTTAAAGAGTTATGTTGTAGTGCTCGGTGTCACATTGAATTGTGGATTTTCAAGAGGTGATGTATGTCTGATACTTGATGGTTGGTTGGATGAAGAGTATAGAGTACTTAGGGATTCAATGGGGCATGAATTCTTGGCACCGCTCTTTGTTACATATGTGCAAGTTTATGTCACGAGTTCGGGCTGTTTTACTTTAGGGTCAAATTCATCATATTGGGGTTTCTCCATCAGCTGTCATGACAAAGAGCCTATTGAATGATAATTGGGTTGATAACAAGTTTGCCAAGAGAGGTAGAAAAGAGAGAGATTATGACGTTTGAACACAACAGTTCAAGCCTCGTTCCCTAAAGAAAAGAAAAGTGTACGTGTCAGTGCGCTTTATCTTCGGAAGAAGAAAAATCTTCTTATTAATGACCATTCTCATCAACATGCTACATACCTTTTCCATGCGCTTTCAGTCATCAATTGAACCGAACTACTGTTGATTGTTTTCTTATTCCACTTACTCAATTATAATGACGATGGCGACATCATATGCTACCTTTGAGGGGGAGAAGTGTGAATAGACTACATTGGGATGATACTCACTTGTTTAAGTCAAGAATGGAAACTTAGTATGCAATTCTTGAGGGGGAGAAGAAGTGTGAAACTGCTGCATGTTGAGTTATATCTAAGAATAAATGGTCATACGGCTCCAAACTCATGTAAGAACCGAGCTTCTTCTTATCGGGTCATTTTTACATGGAGTTTCTTCTAAGAGCCGTTGGTTGACATCTTCTCACGGGCTGATATGAGTAATGACAAAGTTCTTCCAGTTGCGGGGCTGATTTCCATGACGAACATCTTTCTATTCTTGTTTGATTGGGAGGGATTTTAGTTGAGGGGATTTGCTATATGTAAGTTAATTGGAATGCATTTGGTGAGATGAAGATGTTAACACTCTGTTCTCCAAACGGACAATCTAGAACAAGGTCGAGTCTACAGTCTGTTCTACATTTTCTGATACATGTTAGAAGACTAAATACGAATTGCATTTAATGATCTAAAGACTTCTTCTTGATCCGGGTAGAGAAGATCACTTGTAATCTTTGTCAGTTTAGGGGAGAGCACTAATTGGGGAAGAGTGAAAAGCCAAATTTAAACCCCAATTAGATTTGCTCATAGTGTTTCTTTAGCAAGTTGATTCTCACAGATATATTTGAGCTAATGTTCTTCTCAACAGATTTCTAGTATACGGGCTTACAATGTGTTGCTGATTCTAAAGTATCAAAACCAGCAAGGGGGAAGGAGACATACTTCTAAATGCACAACAAGTACACATCACGAACTTAATGCTTCTAAGTGATTGAAGATATCCCGGAAAGACAAATGTCATGGCCGTAGAGAAACTCAGTGTATCTTGTGGCGTTTAGTGTTCTTATTCCAACTTTGTGGGGTAAGAGATGAAAGAGACAGTTTCTAAGGATAAAAGGGGTACACATGTATGTGATGATGTCGATGTTATCACAATCATCAGGGGAGATAATTGTGTACATTGGGGAAACACAGCTATTTCACTTGAGAGCTTAATCTTTGATTCAGTGATAGATCACTTATTCCGGAGTTGACATCCGCAGAGATAATCAGTGATTCAGCCTGCTACTTCAATGTTATTGGTTATTCTCTATTGAAAGGACATTTGGGTACTTCGACATTTGGGTACATCGGGTTCTTGAGCTTCATACACTATCATCAGGGGAGAGAAATGTACTTCAGGGATGGTTAGCAGATTCACGTGAGCCGACTTAATGATTTATTCTGGATTTGATATCCGCAGAAATGATCAGTGATTCAATATGCTACTTCGATGCTATCGGCAATTCTTTCTTTGGGTTGATGTGTATTTCGGGTTCTTGAGATTTATTCAATGAGACTGGCTGCATCACTTCAACTACTTGGGGGAATTGGTATCTTGACACCTTTTGAGGATGCATCGCTTCAGACTTCAGTGGAAAAGAAATATGAGAAGATTCATTCAAGTGTGAGATGATACGTTGTTGTTCTATCTTGATGATATAACCCCGAACGAAGAATCACAAAGATCATTCTTAAAAGGAGCAGCAAGATCAATGATAATGGTGTGCTTCTTTATACACCTAGCTAAGGGAAGATTGAAAGAAAGCTTTGAATTTGCTCAGCTAAAGGATTTTCGGTTTAGGGGGAAGCTGCCAAAGTCTCGCATGCTTAAAGGCTCAATTCCTTCTTTTCAAGAGCCTCGGAAGCTTTGGTGGTGGAAGTTTAAGAGATGATGACTTCTATCTTCTACAACGATGCTGAACGATATCCTTATCTCGGTACTTGTCTCATCAACCTCTTAAACTATATCATCTTTTGTGTAAATATTTATCAAAAAGAAAATACAAAAATATAAAACCAGCAAAACAAAATAGAAAAGTATAAAATCAACAAAAATCCATAAAAATTTGAAAAATCTGAAAATACCAAAAATATTGTTTTTTCAAGATGTCTTCTGGTATCGATAACATCTACGGTCTTAGAAATGTCATTCAACAATGGCACGGGACCATAGATGAAGTTCGAGCAGAAGGTGTAAATATTTGTTTTCAAAACATGTCTAAAAATTATGGCTTGCAGTTACTTCAGGCTGTAACCCGTGCTTAAACCATGGTTTGCTATTATTTCAGATAGCAACCCGTTCTTCAAAAAAGAAAAGTGCTACGCTAAACCAATTTTCAAAAATTTCGTGCACTTATCCTAAAAAAAAATAAGGAAAGCATGTCATCAAAAAGACTGCTGTTCCTATACACATGTTTTTCCTTCTAAAATTTTTCAGAAAAATATTTGTTGTTTTCAAAAATGGTGGAAATTGAGTTGCTTGAAAATCAATCAGAATCAGAATTTTCATAAATTTGCAAAACCCAATCAATGACTTCAGCATGGTTAAAACTTTTTATAAAATGAGTCATTTTTTTTTGGGTAAAGGGGAGTAATCCTGCACCCTGGTAAATATATTAACCAAAAATGTTTAAGTACAATGGATATGAGTGAAATCCCATATCTCAGCCCGTTACATAGGCATAAAGCTTACATAACAAGATACTACCTATTTTCTAAACAAGAAAACAAACCACTACTCAAATGATAACATAGTACATAACGAAGAAAATACTTCTAGGTCCTTAAAGCTTGGTGCCATACATGGCATTAAAGGCATTCAAATTCCCTGGAAGATCAGAAACCTGCTTCGCATAGTCATCGTAGTCATAGTCATCATACTCATCTTCAAACTGTTGGCCACCACCGAATAGATTAGCAGAATCACCAAATGGGTTAGCAACCACCTCATCTTCAGAATCAGACACCACGATCTCTCCCACTTTAGAAAAAGGGTTAACTCTCTTAGTAGAAGAGGCGGGCGGAATACAAGAATCACTAGTTTTAGGAGCCACACCCGACTCCATCTCTTTCAAATCACTCACAAGGGGTTCTTGTGATGCAGTACATGTCTTAGTAGACTTATCTTCATTAACTTCCATTGTATGACCAGAATCATCCTTGTTGGTGTCATTTGAAGGAATACCAAAAGCATCCGTATATTCTGTATTAAGAGCATCAAACTGATTAGATGTAGAGATCTTTGTTCCACTCGAACTAGCCACATCAGAAGCATTCTTCTTAGTGACTTCCACTTTCTTAGGTTCAGGAGGAGTCTTTTTGGGTTGATATTGAAACTTGCTTACCACAACAGGTTTAGTAAACCCTCCTTGACCCGGAATAGTAGAACCACCTTGCTTTCCCTTCTTCTTATTATTGACCGTCTTAAAACCATCATTAACACGCTTAGTAGGCTGAGCAGGAGGTTCAACAACTTTATTACATTCAATAAGAGTATGACCAAAAATCTTACATTTATCACAATGAGGTGGTTTCCACTCGTATTCAACCCGTATCTTCTCAATAGTCGAACCTGACCCATCAAGTAACGGCATCTCAACAGTAAGGCTGTCCCTAAGCACCTCATCCGACTTCACTTCAATCATGCATCTAGCAAAACTACTACGGCCCCACGAGTCCTTGCACATTTGGCTAGTAAAAGCATCTAACCTTTTAGGCGTGCCTATCAATGTGGCAAGGAGACTAAGGCCATCATCAGAAAACATAGCAAGAGGAAGATCATGGAATTTAACCCACACTGGGATGTTGGTCAAATCCTCTTTAAGTAAGTTGGTGTTCAATGTCCATGGTTTAAGAATAATAGGTACATTTCTAATCAACCAAGGACCGTTTTCAAGAACTTCATCAACAACTTTCTTCGAATTAAACTTAAAGAAGAAGAACCCCTTTGCATTCATCATTACCTTTTGTATACCAAACTTAGCCCACGCATTGCGTACAAAGTAATCAACAACAGGAAAAGCAGGCGTTGACCAAGGAAATACCCATACAAAGTATTCTCAAACCTAGTGTTCACCTCTTCAACCACTTTCATCGGGACAGAAAGATCCACACCATTAGCTTTCTTACTACACTCCAACCTACGAAAGTTTGACGTGTGTTTCTTTGGTTCATTAGAAGTAACACCAGCATACGATGTAGAAGTTTGTTTCAAAGCATACACACCAACCTTCTCAATACCACAGACCCCATGTGCATTCGTATCAACCTTATCATTAGCATTATTATGGCCATTAACATTAGAAGCCATAGGACCACTCGTATCTTGAGGAGGTTTCGAATAATAACCAATAGCAGTAAGCATCTCCTCTAGCTCCTTCTGTGACTGCGGCACCTTAAGATGCTCAAATGGATTAGCCCCAGTAGAAGTAGTAGCATCCACTGTCACGACTGGTTTTAATGGTTGCCCATCGTCACCCACAAGAACAAGTTTTCCCTCAAAGATTTATTTTTCAAATAGCACGAATTTTCAATAAAGTATCATGACCCTCAGGCGTAGGGGTGAGAAAAACCGACCTAATCCCGAATCCCGTCCCGATCCCGAGTCCCAAATCATGTTAGTCGGGCATGTCGGGCTTGTCGGGGTCGGGTTGGGACGGGCCGAAAACCAAAAAACAACAAACAAAACCGATCAAATCCCGAATCCCGTCCCGATCCCGAGTCCCGAATCATGTTAGTCGGGATTGTCGGGCTTGTCGGGGTCGGGAGTCGGTTTGTGTCTGCCGGCTTGTCGGGATTCGGGCTTGTCGGGATTCGAGTCGGGCCGGGTCGGGATCGACCCGATGCTCAGCCCTACTCAGGCGTGTCATGACTAGGTGCGTCATGACTAGGTGGGGGAGAATGTTTTCAAAGATATATATCATCTAACAGACTTATATAATCATCCTATGTGCTTAAAAGAAAAATATGCTTGCCTATTTTGAAGGACTAGGAGTCTATGCTGTGATTGTTAGGATTAGATGATTATAGTTTGATGAACACATTATTCCCATGCCTTTATATGATCTGATTGATATGATGAATTGACTTTTATTAGTCGATTGTTCTTTGGGTGTTGTCGACCACCATATATCTGTTTGTATTGACTAACATATGCAGATAAGATGGTTTAAAAGAATGTTCCCGATCCGGATCACAAATGATTGGATGCCCAAAGGAAAGGGAAACTATTTTTTGGGTCGACAAATAAAGAAACGGAGCTTAATTGGACCTCTATGGAGAGTTGGCATGACAATTGCAACGTCAGAGGTCTCACTGCATCAGCAGATGGTTTTCTTCCAGCCTTACAGAAACAAAAGAAGCAGCTTAACCACCTAACGCATCTTTGTGCGGGACAAGTAGTGGATGATACCATTTTTCAATAATTTTGAAAATATTGTTTTGAAAATAGAAAAATATTGTTTTGAAAATAAATTGGACTAAATTTTGGAAATCAACTGGACTTCACTTTTTCAAAACTTAAGTCACTCAATCAACGACTACGGTCATTGATTGAGGGGGAGAATGATTTCAAATTGAATAATTTCAAACAATATTTCTTCATAAAATTCCGGTTTGTACAAAATTAGTGGTGATCTAAAGATTTAATATTATGTCATGGTATGGTTTTCTTTAAAACTCAAAGATCTTTCAAAATGAAATTTTTTCTATTCTTGTTTGATTGTGAAATTGTTTTATTTTCCTAAAAGATCTCTTGAAAGTATCATACCTGACACTAACAATCTCTATATCTAAAATTGATCCTTATCAGTTATTTCAAAAATTAAATCTTGCCACGTCTTTCCCTAAAATCTTTTAAATGATTTAAATCAATTGGGATCATAAATCTAAAAAGGTTTGAAATTTTTGATCGGGGGAGAGATCGTGATTTAAATCTCTAATCTGTTTAAAGGGTGATTTTTTCTAAAGCACTCCTTCCTTCATGTGCCAAACGATTTGAAATACATGATGCACATGATTGAGGTGGAGCATTTAACCAAAAAATCAGATGAGTATTTGAACCAGGCCACATTTTCTCCCATGTTTTCTAAATTTAATTAAATCACTTGAGATCTAAAATCTAAAAGGGTTTATATTTTTTATCAGGGGAGAATTTGTGATTTAATTATGAAATATGATAAAAGATGATCATTTTGATTCAAAAGTGCAGGATGCTCTCCCATATGTGCTAAATGTTTTCATTAATTGATGCACATATTGAGGGGGAGCATTTCAAAAGAAAATAAACTATCAAGGTACAAAGATTGAAATGTTTTCTCAAAAGGTACCTTGATTGATTTTCTAATGGTTTCTTTATGGCAGTATAATCCTGAAAGTTCTTCAAAAACCTCATTCCTCTATGTGGTAAATGATTTCAAATAACCAACGCACATCATGAGGGGGAATTTACCAAGAAAATCAAATAGCTTTTTCCACGGAAATTGAGATCAAAGAAAATTTTCAAAGACCTTTTGCCTCCACGTGCTAAACAATTTCAAAATCATAAGAGCACATGTTGAGGGGGAGCATTTCAAAATGATCAAAAAAATTAAGGTACAAAATGCTTTGATATTATATCACAAGTACCTTGATTGATTTTTCAAATGATTTTTCAATTGGTTTCGAGAAGGAATGAATTGTACCAAAAGACCGACCATTTTACTTTATGCATGGTGTTATAAGGATGGTTAGGTTAGGTATTCATTTCCACGATCCCGCCAGAGCCGGAGGGATCTACCCAGGGACAATCCACTAGATAGTGTAGAAGTCCTTAGGTATGATGAAAAAAGGAGAAAAATGAGAATACGGGAAGAGTGCGGACTGAGACAGAGCTAGTACTGGAATAAACCCAACAAGGTTCTAGTTATGAAGTCTCGGTAAGCACTGAAGGGGTTAAAGAATGAAAAAGAATTGAATGTGAAAAGGGTGAAAAGAAATAGCCCTCTAATAATTCAACCTTAGAAACGGGTTCAATACATATGCTCTGGTATCTACTAAGGTAACAGCTGGTATTGAAGACAAGACGTCATGGACCCAGTGACGCACTGCACCTAACTTCCCAAGCTACTCAAGTTCCTCTTAAAAGGGCTTGTTTCATTCTCACGGGGAACCTACATAATCTATTGACTTTCTCTTAGAGATTGTTGATATTGAAGAAGGAGACCTTCTCCCTAGTCTCTGGAATAGGAAACCAAATATGCATTATTGAGTCCAGAGCCAAGAGATCATCCACAATATCTCATTAGGACACAAAATTAATGAAGACTTGTTGTTTCACACAATGTGGAAAGTAATTATATATTGAGAGTCCTACGCATTATCCTTGTGGTATTGCCAGAACATTCGAGTGATATAAAAAATATTCACGATGAAGATGGAAATCCTTCTAGAGCCAACATCAAACAAGCTCTTGGTGGGTGACATGTGAGATCTTTTCTAAAGATCAAACTTGTGACAACTGGATAGAAACGATGAGGCAATTCACTAGTGAATCAACCTTGGTCCATGAAATGAATTGAAGAATACTTTTGGAAAAACCGTTCGATGTGCAAATCTTCTTTTCTCTAGCACATCAAATGTGTATTCATTTTCAAACACAAAAAGTATTTCTGATTGAAAATTGATCTTTCTTGTAAAACCTTCGTTGTATTGCAAAACTCTTTCTTCAAGCAATACGCGATTGTTTTCAAATCAATTTTTCATCAATCAGTGAATCTCAATTCGCTGGTTCACTCACTTCGTGTTGTCTATTTGGGACGCTCCGGTTTGAGAACGGCTAGATCAAGCTGCGAAACCCTGTCAAGGAGATTCTTAGGAATCCTACCTAATCACAGGCAGTATTTATACTGATCAACGGGGAACCGTGGTTCTTGCAACTGTATTCAACGAAAGTGAACAAAGACACTTTCGTGTGTTTTATTGTTAACTGTTGTTTGTAGGAATATTTGGACGGTTGCAGCTGATCGATATTGAGAAGTCAATTCACAACCGCATGCTCACTGCATTCACACTTAATTGAAGAAAATCATGACCATCAAAGACATACAACAAAGATGCTTCCGCTACTCTGATGACAAGATGTCATAATCCAGAAAGTGTGAGCATGTCCATCCAAAAGTCACAACATCACATGAAGGCAACACAATCAAGGGTGATCCAGAGATTTGCTGTGGCTGATGATCTTAAAGAAAGCTCGAAGATCATCAAGATGTGGATCAGTTCAAAGACCTCCACTTAAAGTACAAAATAATCGGACTATGAAGAGTCACTACTAAAGCACAAAGATTGCAGAAGTGAGGAATTGAAGTCTACGAGCTCAGAACAGAAGACAAAATAGAATGCTAGGATTCAAAATGTAAATCATAGGGTGACCTCCCTTAGGGGGAGATTGTTAGGAATTGGAAATTCCATAGTGAAGTGTCGGTCACCCCAACTATTGTCTAGCATATGTTAACTCGTAGACATTTTTTGTTTACTAGTTATTTAGTTAGTTATCTAGTTATCTATTAGTTTAGAGCAACACCGTGGAGGAAGGAATGGTCTTTACCTACTGTATACCTGATCCACAGTCCAGCAAGAGGACGTTTAAGTTGTAACTATAAATACCCCTTCCATCCTTGGAAGGGGTGGTGCTTCTAATCTAACCTTTCATTTTTTTTGTTTTAACTCTCTCTCTAGAACACCCTCTCTACTCTCTTCATCTCTCTAAACATGGCATTCTTGTATTATCACCATCCTAGACCACCCAAATCATCAAACAACATAATATGTATGATCATACAATACTTTCCCGAATGTGTTCCTAGTTAACCGGTAATTCTTGTTTATAAATTTAAAGCTCAGTGTGAACGCATCAAGCCAAAACCAAACTTTTGGTGATCTAAATTGACAGCAACTAGCAATCAAGGTTTGGATTCTAAGGTTCAAAAGGATGCTTCTTCTTCTAATGCTAAATCTGGTACAAACACTAAGTCTTCCAATTCTTTTGATGTTTTGAACTCGTTGGTGGAGGAGGATGTAGATGGGTTACAACCGAATGGTAAAGGGCAACAAGATCAACATATGAGTGATTTGAAAGAGAAGGTGCAGGTTGAGGCCACTAAGCCTTGTATTTCTTCATCTCCTCGTACTTCTTCAACTAAGGTGGGTAACCCATTCTCTAAGGTAGTTAATGTGGTTGTTTATGCTAGCAACAATGATGAAGTTCTTGATGATCGCAATGAGACGAATGATTTTGGCAATGGAGGGAACACAAAGAGTCATTTGGTGCAATGAAAAGAGGGTACATGTGACTATAATACTTATAAAGATGATTACTTTGATGATTGTGGTCTCTCTGCGACCAAATTAAAGGTTGCTCGCATCCATGACATTAGACTTGGATATTTTGTTTTTCTTTTATTCTTGCATAAAGTTTGATGTGTCTTATTTTATGCTCGTTTTTGAATTGGTTTTCTTATTTTTTATAGCTAGTTGATCATGTGTGGCCTGTCATGAATGATCTATTGGTTGTTCAAACGGTTGCTTGATGTTAATGTGGTACTTGAGCCACATTTCCATTGTACTTATTTGTTTTTTTTAGTAATGTATTTTACCGGGTGGAAGACCCTTTACCAAAAAAAAATAATAATAAACAAAAATTGAGGTTGGCGGCGTGGTTAGGAGATATGAGTAATGAGGTTGGCGCGTGACGGTGGTCGATGATGTTAGTGCACCAACATCCATTACAATAAGCTTAAGATCTTTAGTCAAATATATAACACATCTCTTACTTTTTGATGCTAAGATGATAAGACTGCCCGTGATGGGACCAAGACATGGTCGAGGACACCAACTGCCACATCATCTTTTTCTGTCTTTGAACAACTTTATAACCAACTGGCCGTAATGCAATGGTGTAGGACATCGTTGTTTTTTTCTTTCTTTCTTTCTTTTTCATTTACATTTTTTTAAACAATAAAATAAAAAATTCATTAATAATTTAAAAACATTAATAATTCAAATAAAAATTAAGAACAATTACAATAAAATTTAAAAACTTAAACTAGAAATTAATGTTCATTTGTTTGACAACAAATGTGTTCTACTAAATCGGATTTGAGGTTTAAATGAATTGTCTTATTGTGTATATCTCTAATAACTTGTAACGTTTCCTCATGCAATCTTACGGGATTATCATCACGATGTTACTTATTTGGATAAAAGTCAAGAAAGATTGTCAACCCTTTGTTTTTTAAAATAATATTATGTAATATAATACATGTGTACATCATATCCCTAATTTCTTAGGAGAAATAGACCGTTCCAGAGCATTAATTATAGCCCACTTTTTTTTTAGCTCGTCAAACACTCGTTTCACACTGTCTCATGCTCTTTCTTATACCTTAATTGTTTCATATAATTCGAGTCTAGTTATGAAATAGAGTTAACAAGAACAAACCATTCCTGATATATCTAGTCAGTAAAATAATATCCCTATTTATAAGTCATGCCGTTAGCCATAAACAAAACCTCTGGTGCTTTTTCATCTTTGAAATCGTTAAAAAGAGGCGATTGATGTAAAAGTTGACGTCGCTGTTCGCACCGAAAACACCAAAGAACACATGCCAAATTCACAAGTCTTGTGGGGAAACTGCTTATAATCAAATGAATGAATCTGGTTCGTGATCACCCCTATAATATTGAGCACAATATGTATTTTGGCAATTAGCCCACGACCAACTCATAAAATCAATGCTTCCAAAAATCTCAGGAGACCTATGTTCTGCTCGTGAAAAGCATAGAGTTTTTTACATCGTTATAAGTATGCCTTCGCAAAAACTCGTCTCCATATAACTCCATAATACCCATACAGAAAGCGTTGAGAGAATCACGGGAAGTTTTCTCACCAATTTGCAGATATTCATCTAGAGCATTAGGGACGGTATCGTATGCCGATTGACGAATTACGGAGGTACACTTCATCGATGGGGAAATTCCAAGTTTTCCCAAAGCATCAATGTTATGTTGAAAATACGACGAATTATCATTAATTCCCAAATGATGTGTGTGGATAGTGATCGGCTCATTCGGAATCTCCTAAAGATTTTATTCGTCACACATTAAGAAGTGGAAACATGAATAAGCATATTAGCATCTTTGAGAAACTCAAGGTCGATGCTATTAACTTCTTCTTCCTCATCTGAGTCGGTAATAAAATTGATTGGAATTCATTTGTTTAAGTTGAGAAGATTAGAGTATGTTTATAAACATTAAGTTTGAAAGTCCGTATAAAATTAGAGAAGTAATTGAGTATTTATAGGGTGAATCGGTCAACAATAGAACCAAGCCTTCAATTTTTTTGGTCTTAAAGGCGTCGGTTTTAGGTCTCCGTAGTGGGGACGCGTCTTCAAGGAGGTCGACCGAGGGGTATGACCGATGCACTGCGGCCAGCCTAACACCAAATAACTGTTAATTTTCTTTACGTAGCAGTGCAAGTCGAGGAATCATTAAAAAAGAAAGAAATCTGAGCTATGTTATTTGTGGTTGTTGCTTTTACGAGGCATTAGGCCATGAATGGTGACATATGGATTGTGACGTCATACTAATATTATGTGTTGTTCATTTGTGTGTGTGAACATAAATAGGAGAAGGATTCTCTCAAGTTGTTTCTACAACTTGAGTGATGTTGGATGTGTTTGATCCATTAATACGGTTAAGACTAAGGGTGAGCATACAACCCGAACGGACCGGACCGACCGTCGGACCGACCGAGACCGGATTGGACCGGACCGGACCGACCACATTTGGTCCGGTCCGCTCCGCGGTCTTGGCATTTGGGCTAATTCGGTCCTCGGTCCGGTCCGGTCCGGACCAAAACCAGGCTAATTTGGACCGGACCGACCGAAAGACCGACCGGACCGGTCCGGACTGACCACATTCGGTCCGGTCTCGGTCTAAGGTTTATGCCGAAATCGTGTCTCGGTCCGGTCCGGTCTTGGCCGGTCCAGTCCGGTTTTTGGACCATGCACACCCCTAGTTAAGACTACATACAATGAGATAACTATGCTATTTTATTTTACTTTTTCTGTCTTATAATTATTGTCAGGTGACAAAAATTATAAAGTTTAATAATTTGAGACTACTACAATTTTTTACCACTCAAATAAAATATTCTTTAACTATATATTTTTTTAAAATAAAAGATAGACAGTTTTTTTGAGACATAAAAAAATAAATATAGATTATTATTATGAGACGGGAAGAGTATGATATCATATTGGCAAAAAAAAGTAAATTAATATAAATGAACTAAACTATCTTTGTTTTTTACTTCAAGCTATTTTTTTAAACAAATAATCACCACTTATATCACATATGTCTCTGATGAGACTTGAACTCAGCCTACAATTGGTTGATGGATCACTCACATATCACTGGTCAAAGGCCTTTGGTTATAAACTGTTTATTAAGTGAATATGCTTGTTGGGTGCAGTTGGGGCAACACTTGGAGCAATAGCTGGAGTAGTGATAGGATGGATTCACAAGACAAGGTTCATGCAAAATGCAATGATAGGAGCGATGTCGGGGATGACTTTGTCTTATAAGCTTACTAAAGCTACCTTTGATCATTTGAAATCTGATGATGATGATGAACTTAGCCTCGCCGTTAATCTGACGAATAAATATATTGAAACTTGATTCAGTATATATAACCTTAGCAACAATAAATCCTATTTCTAACTAGTAGATTTATTGATATTATAGGTTAAGATTTGTAGAAATTTATAAAACCAAAGTAATTTTAACACAAACAACAATTTTGATAGTGAACCCAGCCAACCACCCCTTGGCTCACTCTTATTATTAATCAAAAGCTAAGTATAGCAGTTTTACAATACAGAGAAAGAGCAGATAAAAACTATACACAAAACTAGGGTTTCTCTTCTACTCGGAGAACAAGAAGAGAGAAGATATTTCACACAGACGATATTTGGTATAATGAAGTCTTCAAGCTTTGACTTGAGCTTTTATAGCTGCTAGAATTGATTTATCTCATAATACCATTGAACTTCTAAATAACACAACTTCAGTCCTTCTATTTCTTGACTATGAGAGATAATGCTTAATATCTTCAACACTCCCCCATAAGCATTAGCTTCCTGAAGCTCCCCATCATCTTTTGCTTGATCTTCAGACTTCTCCTGAAATACATTAAACAAACCAAGATCTTTGCAAAAATTGTTATGATCAGTAATGTTGAGACCCTTAGTAAACAAGTCTGCAACATTATCCTCAGTTCTGACCTTTACTGGTTTAATAAAACCATCACCACTTTTCTCTCAAAAATAGAGATCAATCTCAAAATGCTTGCTTCTTTCATGTAACACAGGATTACAGAATCTGCATAGCGACTGTTATCACATTACATATTCACAGGCAATCTCACACTAGCATGCAAATCAGCCATAATTTTGGTGATCCACATAACTTCACAACATACATTACACATTGCCCTGAACTCAGCCTCAGTTGAGGATCTAGCAACAACAACTTGCTTTTTACTTTTCTAGGAAACCAAATTATTTCCCAGAAACACACTATATCCAGAAACTGACCTCCTGGTCACCTTACACTTAGCCCAATCTGAATCAACAAACACTTTAATACTTTTAACATTACCTCCTTTAAAAGTAATACCAAGGCCAGGTTCATTTTTTAAATATCTTAAAACTCTAAAGGCAAGCCTCAAATGTGATTTCATAGGCTTATGCATTACTTGACTTAAACAATGTACAGCATAAGATATATCTGGCCTTGTCAGAGTTAAGTAAATCAACTTTCCCACAAGTTTTTGATAATTTGTTATACTTGTTAAAGGTTCATCATCACCAAATTTAGAAATAAGCTTTTTGTTATCAGGATTAGTTTCAATAAGAGAACCACAAGGCTTACAACCAAGCATACCAAATTCAGTTAAAAGCTCAGTACAATACTTCCTTTGAGTAAGACAAAACCCATTATCAATATCAAGAACCTCAATTCCCAGAAAATATTTGAGTTTACCCAAGTCTTTAATCAAAAACTTTGAACTTAAAAAACTTTTAAACTTGTTAATTTCATTAGTATTATTTCCAGTGATGATAATATCATCAACATATACTAACAAAATTAACAAAACATCATTATCACTTTTAATGAACAAAGAGAAATCATTAGGACTTTGTATAAACCCATTTTCTTTAAGCACAGACACTAATTTTTCATTCCATTTTCTAGGGGCTTGTTTTAATCCATACAATGACTTAACCAGTTTGCAAACTCTTTTATCATTTTTATGAGAAAAACCTTCTGGCAAAGTCATGTAAACATCTTCCTCTAATTCACCATATAAGAAAGCATTATTTATATCAAGTTGAAACAAAGACCATTTATTATTAACAGCAATACTTAAAACACATCTTATAGTGACAATTTTAACTACAGGAGAAAAAGTCTCCTCATAATCAATTCCTTCTCTCTGATTATATCCCTTAGCTACCAATCCAGCTTTATATCTTTCAACTTCACCATTAGCTTTGTATTTAACCTTAAAAACCCACTTATAACCTATAGCTTTCCTACCATCAGGTAATTCAACAACCTCCCATGTACCATTCCTATTTAAAGCTTCAATTTCTTGATTCATAGCATCTACCCATCTACTATCTTTAACAGCTTCTTCATAAGTAGTAGGTTCATATATTTTATTAAGACTAGATGTAAAAACAAAGTTGTCAAAACTTAAATTTGAATATTTAACAACTTTATCAATACCATATTTATGATTTTTATTAAGCACAAAATCCTTATACTTAGATGGTAAAGCTGTCATTCTACTAGTTCTTCTAACTGTTTGTGCCCCTGCTGGTTCTGGTGACTCAAACATTTTACCAAACATATCTAAATCCTCACCCTCAGATATATAACCATCTTCAACATTACTAGTACCCTGTATACCATCGAAACAACAGTTTCTGTTGCATATTCACTATTACTAGTGTCCTTCCTACTAGAAGTGTTCCTACTGATGTCTACATTAACTGTATCTATATCCTCTGCTGTATCAACTGGCAAATTGATATATACATCAGCTGTATCAGCAGATTCTACAGTTTTAGTGTGTAAAAGTTCATCATCACTAGCATCATCTTCTACAGTGCTGACACTAGGTTTATGAGTACTAGATTTAGGTACAGATTTGTTGTTACCATCTATACTACATATGTTATCATCATAGGGTTCATTGGTTCTAAAATTATCTTGACTGCTATTAAAATCTTGATCAAAGAAATTTAAAGTATTTATTCCATTGTCATTAAACACAAAATCTTTAGAGAAAGATGTATTCTTAAATGGAAACACAGTCTCATAAAATTTTACATCTCTTGAAAACATAAACTTCTTTTGATCAATATTGAAAAGTTTGTATCCTTTTTTATCAAAAGCATATCCAACAAACACACATTTATCAGATCTGGATGCAAACTTATCAGACTCATTTAAAACAGTTGAAAAACATAAGCAGCCAAAACATTTTAGATTCAACAGATTAGGTTCAGTATTATACACCATTTCAAAAGGACTTTTTCCAGACAACACAGCAGTTGGCAACCTGTTAATAAGGTAAGTTGCAGTTAGAATAGACTCAGTCCACATGTTCAAAGGTAACCCCCCCCCCCCCCTGAAACATGAGGGCTCTAGCAGTGTTCAGTAAATGCCTATGTTTTCTCTCAGCTACACCATTTTGTTGAGGTGTATAAGGACAAGAAGTCTGATGTAAAATACCATTGTTAGACAAAAACACTTCAAATCTTTTATTTACAAATTCTGTCCCATTGTCACTTCTAAAAACTTTAATAGTTTTCTCAAACTGATTTTTAATGAGATTATAAAAACTATTAATATGATCAAAAACTTCAGTTTTGCTTTTCATCATATACACCCAAACAGCCCTGGTGTAGTCATCAACTACAGTAAGAAAATACTTAACACCTTCTCTACTAGTCACCTTATATGGTCCCCACACATCTAAATGAACAAGATCACCCATATGTTTAGTTTTATGATTACTTAAAGGAAATGGTTCTCTTGTTTGTTTAGCTTTATGACATATCTCACAAGGTTCAGAACTAGTACTCTTAATATCTTTTAGTTTACTTTTAAGCACAGTTAACACATGATCAGAGGGGTGTCCAAGCCTATTATGCCAAATACAATTTGACATAATACAACTCTCAATATTACTATTATTAACCCTCTTACCTTCATCTAAAAAATAAAGACCACCTTTTTGACTACCAGTTCCCATCAGGAACCTTTGAGTTAAATCCTGAATTTTACAAACTTTATCATTAAAACTGACAACCACCTGATTATCTTTAGACAATTTATGAACAGATAACAAACACACATGATACCCAGGAACAACCAACACATCTTTTAAAACAAGATTATTTCCAAACTTAAAACTTCCAATTTGTTTAACCTGTGCAACTGTCCCATTGGGATGTGCAACTGTAAGATTTAAATGAGAAACATCCATTATATCATAAAGATGAGTAGCACTAAAAGTGATATGTTGACTTGCTCCTGAGTCAATGATCCACCCAATATAAGTACTATAGGTACTTATATTAGAGTTAAAATTAAAAAATCTGAAAGTAAAGAAACTAATCACACAATTGGAAGCAATAATCGTACCTGCAACACTAGCATGAGCCTTGCTAGTATCACCTGAACCACTAAGTAAAGCCATTAATCTGTTATACTGATCTCTAGTAAGAGTATGAGTAGTACTCTTGCTAGTATCAGTCTTATTTTCAACCACATTATTAACATTGCCTTTTTTAACAAAACCAGGTGGATAGCCAACCAATTCAAAACACCTATCAATAATATGACCTGTCATATTACAATGCTTGCAGACAAAGTTTGACACCCTGCCAAACCTTTTGTTGTTATTATTAGTGTTCTTATTATAATTCCAGTTATTATTATGATTATTACTAGTAAAAGATCTAGCAGCAAAGGCTGCTGACTCATTTTTAACAGATTTATTAGCAACATGATTAATCCTGTGAGACTCATCTCTAGATAAAGTAGCAAAAGCAGACTTAACATCAGGTAAAGGATCAGTAGTGAGAATGAGACTTCTAACAGAGCTAAAACTATCATCAAGACCCATAAGAAATTGCATCAGTCTCAAAAGATCTGAATGTTTTTTCAAAGTGGGGGCTGTTTCACAAATGCATGTAGGCAGATCAACAAGAGAGTCAAACTGTCTCCATAATGCATTAAACTCGTGATAATACTCTGAAAGACTCATTCCAGATTGAGTTAAAGTATGTATTTTATGATGCAGATTATATATCACAGATCCATCCTCTTTATTATAAGTTTCACTTAATTCATCCCATACAGATTTAGCATTCACAGAAAACACTTGACCTTTATAAAGATCTTGTGAAATACAACCAAGAATCCAAGATAAAACCACGGAATTACACCTATCCCATTGTGTCTGATATAGAGCATCAGTGGGATCTCTAAGACATTTCCCATTAATAAAACCAAGTTTGTTTCTAGTATGTAAAGCCAGCTGCACAGCAGCTGACCAGACCTTATAGTTCTCCGTACCTTCAAGTTTGAAGGTAATCAACTGAGCACTAATGTCTTGAGGATGTAAATATAATGGGTCATATATATCCAGTTTTAATTCACTACTTCCTCCTTGAGGACCCTTGCCCCTATCTTCATTACCATCAACCATAATGAAAAACAGAAAGAAACAATAATAACAACACAAACAAGAACCAGAAAAACAGCAACACCTTGTAACCCCTCAATCACAATTAACCACCAAACAGTCTCAACCAACTCCAACAAACAAATCCCTTGATCTACTCAACCACCACAATCCTAACCAATAAAAAACCTAAGAAAAAAACCTAAAAGAGGGAGAGAGAGGTGTTACAAGAACGCAAGCTTCCAAACAAATATCCAAGAACCAGGATCAAGAAGATCCAATATCAATAACAGCACAGCGGAACAACAACCTGAAAAAGAACAAGAAACAATACAATTAGACAATTACAATTGAAAGATCAACAATCTGACTTAACAAAATCCTAAAAATTATTTTAGGGTTTTTGGTTTTTGTTTCAAGAAACTTAAAATTATAATCAAAAACTAGTCAGATTATTAAATGAATCAAAACAAAATAACCTAAATTAGAGTTTGATATAGTAAACCCTAATTTTTAACCAATTTGATTAAAAAACCAAATTAACACAATCCGACAACTAATTAACTCACAAGATTATAAAATCAAGAAGTAATTAGTAAAAAACCACCAGGAACAAAGAACCCCCAAAAATCAAGAAACCCTAATTTTTGAGATTTTGCAATTACCCTTCAGATCTTAAAGATCTGATATCAAGAAATCAATATCAACACTCAGACACACAAGATCTACAACAATAGATCAAAACCCCCAAAGTTTGAGAAACCCTAGTTTTAACAAAAAACGTTACAATCGTTTAAAATCACTTCGGTATAGAGCAACCTGTCTCTGATACCATGTAGAAATTTATAAAACCAAAGTAATTTTAACACAAACAACAATTTTGATAGTGAACCCAGCCAACCACCCCTTGGCTCACTCTTATTATTAATCAAAAGCTAAGTATAGCAGTTTTACAATACAGAGAAAGAGCAGATAAAAACTATACACAAAACTAGGGTTTCTCTTCTACTCGGAGAACAAGAAGAGAGAAGATATTTCACACAGACGATATTTGGTATAATGAAGTCTTCAAGCTTTGGCTTGAGCTTTTATAGCTGCTAGAATATATTTATCTCATAATACCCTTGAACTTCTAAATAACACAACTTCAGTCCTTCTATTTCTTGACTATGAGAGATAATGCTTAATATCTTCAACAAGATTATATATGGACATCTGGAGATAATACTTGGTGGTGATAAACATAAAATCATGGGATTCAGTAAGGTAATTGTTGCCAGATTAATTATACAGTTTCATATGTGTGATAAGTGATTTATTTTTCTTGTGATGCATCAGAAAATTTTCCGAGCATTATAAAATTCACCTTCATGGAGAAGCTAAATTAGGGATACAGCCCAAAAAAGAAAAAAAAATGTGTACTTGTGTGTGCTAATGTTCGATCACCATATGAAATTTAATTAAGATCGCATATATAGGTTAAGTCGTTAAGGCCTTTGTTTTCTTGTGTAAACTCGCCTTTTATTTGCACAAACTAGGTTTTTGTGGTCACTAGCATTTGCCCCCTTAGAGTTTAAAGAGCTAAAGAAGGAAGGAAAACTTTTGACAGTCAACATTGTTTCGTTTTAAAAGGATTTTTCTATGATCATATATTGCAAACTCTAACCTAGCGCAGTATGGCATCCCATGAACGACACGTATCGGTTCAAGTCGATCTAACTAAAGATATGTGTACATGAGTATATATTTTGACACTAACAAAAATATTCTGAAGGTAATTAGTATTCTTGATAAAGTACACATGGGAGTGTTTCTAATGAGGCACCACAACAATTACACGAGGAAATCTGATATATAACATTGTATCCGCTTTGATGATTTAACGTTTTCAAGTTTAAGCAAGGGTGTGCTATCACTTAGCCTTGATTTTGTCATTTTTTTTCCGGTAACCATGGTTTCTAACCTTTTGGACTAATCCATAGGGTTGTTCACGTCTTCATCTATTATTTTGAGGTTGTTACATACCTTATGCTAATGATATTTATCACGTTTGTGCTATATGATTTGCAGGCTCCTTTTGGCAAATGTTATTCATTGGAATGGACGGAATCCTATTGGTCCTGGAAACATTGTGACTACTGATTTTGCTCAGATTGTTATACTTTGATACGACTCATATAGTTGAATGGTGATGAAGATCCTTCTTACGCATGTGACATTTCATAGAGACTTGTTTTATGTCTTTTAAGTTTCGATTCTACAGTAATGATAGCAGTTGTCTTAATCTTTGTAATATATATAGCTATTTTATCGTTGTAAAAAAAGAAGAAAAAATATTGAAAAACCTATTAACGCGGGCTAAAACCTATGATGAAAGTGGAACGTATGGTATCTTGTTTTTTTTTTTAATCGAAGTTTATTTGTAAAGATTGAATATGCTATGCTTCTAAACATTAAAATTCTAAAGCCCTAGCATCACATGATATGTAGTTGCAATGTTATAACAACTCAATATTCATATGAGCAGGCAAAGCTAACTTTTTTAGAGCAAATCGATCATCACGAACACCGACTAGCCATATTATCATTCATGTTTATAATCTTAGAGGAAGGGAGTCATGGCAGCCATGATGCCATGACAATTTATTAAATTTTTATCATGGGTCATATCAGCTTTGACAACCAACTAATAGTGATAGGGTTTTCTTAACTGGTTTTTAACTTGGGTCATGATGACACAAGTTTTAAACCATTAAACAAAGTGAAATTACCATATTTAAATGTTAGTTGATATTAATAATTTTAATAATTGACAAGGTTTATCAAATTTAATACTGTTTATTATAGAAATAAAGTTTTTTGAGGAATTAAATGTGTTTATTTAATGCTTTAAACTTGTGCCATCATGCTGCAAGTTTAAAAATAAAAAATAAAAAAAATAATAAAAAAAAAATCTTAATTAATCAAATTTAACTATCAATTAACTTTTGTTCAAGTAGTAGGTTGTCTCTCAGTCCAACGTGAATAATTGTGTAAACGAAATGATGATAGTGGCAAATTATAATACAGGTGATCAAGGCAAGAATCATTGTCAATAAGAAATGAAGGAATTTTAATAAACTCTGTACAAGGTGACTGAAAAAGGTTTGTTTTCAGTATTGCAATTGCAATACTTAAAGGAAGTGACTTACGAGTGATATTTTCATCCATGGATCATCAAAAGTACATCTATCGACTCTTTCGCTCTAGTATGGTAATCGGAAAGAGTTGTATGCTAAAAACAAAAGAGTTGGAGATCAACTAAATCTATCTATTTTATTTAATAAAACACAGTTTTCATAACTCTTAATTAATTTTTTCTAAAGATAACTTTAACTCTTCTTTTTACACGTGGCATTTCAGGTTTTTTAATTAGCATTTAAGTTCTTAATCTTATGCTAAAGATATACTCAAAAAATACCTCACTTTGAAAAAAGTAAAAACACATATATCTATAGTAGAAGGTTACAACTCATTTAGATTTACAAGCGTTATAATAATTAAATCAAACACTACGTCATAATTTTAAAAAGAATCAATTTATACGTGTGTTCAATAGATAGGCACTCATAATGTTTTAAAAAGTGACTGACAATTCATTCCAACTTCAAAAATACTTGTTACTTAAAATTAAGATCAAATCAATTTTATCAATAGCCACAAATCTTGGTTTAAATTTGGGGTAGTATGTCACACATGATTTGTTTCACAATGATGTAAAATTAATCATTTCCTTAATTGTGATCAACTCGAAATTCCAAAATCATATATAAGAAATTATGCTTTATAATATACACAGATACACCATTGTTATATGTAACCCACTAATAATGTTTTCATATCTCTTTAGTTATATGATAAAAGTTTATTTTCGCCTTGGTATTTGTATCCTTTGTAAGAGATTAAAAAAAGAATTATTGTTATTATTATTATTTTTTTGATAAACAAAAAAATATTTAAGTTTTCATTGGTTACGTTGCATCTATAATGGTTAGATCATTTAAAAAAGCATCCAAAGTAAATAAAGTAATAAAAAGATGTCGTGTGTTTCTCATATGGATATTCATATTTCATACGGTAAATTTTAATCTATTTGAGTTTTTTTATTTTGTGACTGGAGGTATTCATGTTCTCAAAGGAGTGTGGGATAACCAATGTGGTTCAATTCTTATCTGAAGGTGAGTATTGCCAATAAAAGTGGATACTTGAAGTATTGCTGATGATGAAGAAAGGAATGAAAAAATGCATTTCATGTGTTGTTTTCCAGTTTTTTATGTGTCTTAATGATTTGTTTTTCAATCTGTGGGTATTCTTTATGGTAGTCTTGCCGCTTTAATATTCTATTGGTAAAAAACAACTCAAAGGCGTATTTTAAGTCTCAATGTCGTTCAACATTTACACACTCATGGCTAGATTAATCGTAAGAAACAAAATCTAATCTTTAATCGAACTATATCCTATGGGTAAATTAGTTAATTAAATAGAAAAGTATTGCTCCATTAACAAAATGACTAAATGAGGGCTGAGAAAAACCAAATCAAAAAAACCAAAATGAACTAGTCCAACCGATCCTTTGGCGGTTCGGTTTTATACATGTATGTTTTTCGGTTTCGATTCAGGCCAAAACAAAAAGAAACATGCATCTAAACCAAACCGACCCTAACCAACCGATACAAAACTAAAACCAACAAAGTGACGATGGTCCAGTTCTCGGTTTATGTCCTTCCAAAAATCGGTTTACAAATTGTATTTGAATATGTTAACCTCTTAAAACCCTTCTATTTCTAACCGAAAATCATTTTTGTGGGTAATTAAAATAAATGCGTTTGCAAATATGTATAGATCCATGTAATTGCATGTTTAGTTTCGAAATAACTATTGAAAGAATTGATATGGAAATTTTTTAGACTGCTCACAGCGGGAGAGTAGCAAGGAGCGGCAAGAAGAGTAGCAAACGGCATGCTGGTTGGGATGGGTGGCTCACGGAGGCAACACAAAATGAAAGGTGAAACCTTCACCTTATATGAATTCGTGCCAAGTAGGTCCTCGCAAGTGTTTTAATTTTTGTTTTTTAGTTTGTGAATGTGTGTGATCTATTTACTAAGGTATTTTAATAAATAAAAAATGTGTTGAAAGGAGAAGTGGTGTGAATCGTTGGGAGTGAAAAATGAGAGGGTGTAAAAAGAAAGAGAATATTGATATTGCACTAAGGTGGAAGATAAAGTGATGTTATGAATGAAAGTAGTCTAAAGAACTGATATGAAACAAGGATTTTCGTTGCCTATGTGTTGAGAAGTGATAGTTCTCATTAGCTTAAAATGTATATGTATAAATTTCTTTTTTTAAACACAAGACATTGTAATTTGAATTCGAGACTTTGGCTATAATGCTTTCAAGTAATACACAAAAAATACCAAATAAAAAGTTGAGGAAAAAAAATTAGAAAGTTAAATTTTTAGTAATAACATGGGTAACATAAATATATTTTCATAAAGTTGAATACATAAGTAAAATATTCTAAGAAGTTAAAGGGGTTAGATTATTAATATGAAATGAATTTTTAATATTTTTTATAACTAATACTTCATTTATCTTAAATTAATTGTTCACGTTTTTTATGTTCTAATTTAATTGTCCAATACTGAAAATTGATAGATAAGTTTTAATCAATTTACCGTATTAACCTTGATTGAAATTAAAGAGCCGTTTGGTATGCATTATTTGGATTGAAAGAATGTTGTGACTCTCATTTATAACTGTTTGGTGCATTTCTTTTAGAATCAAATGTGGGTCCAACATAAAAAAAAATAATCCATATAGAGGATGTGGGATTTGAAAAATGATACCCCAATGTGGATCCCACAACACACATTAAACATTTTAAATTCTAAATAAATAATATAATGGCCTCACTTATTGAATAAAATTATAATTTATAATAAAATAAAATTATTTTCTTTTATTCCATTTTCTTTCATTCTAAACCGAATCCAAATTTAATTTCAGACCCTTCTACAAACCAAACAGGCGCTAATATTATAAACTTTTAAAAAGAGATAAATTAATTAATTAAGGGTAAAACTGATTCTGTAAAAGTAAGAGAGAGAAAGCAGTAATACTTATGTTTTTTTTAAACCGTGTGTTTTTTGTCGAGCAATAATTATTTTGAAATTGAAGGAGTAATACGTGAAGATAAAATATGTCTTAAGTTAAAAATATTTCTATTGCGATCAAATTGTGTACAAGATATTTTCAAAAAGAATAGTTTATGGCTATAACTTTCTCAAAGAGTAAAACAATATCTAAAGTTTTTAAAAAATCTCATAATTAAATATTATATTTCATGTTGAATGTCTCGAAAATGATTTTACAAACTGTATTTCATAGACCATTAATTTTAATACCAACATTACATATGGCATAGAGGCTACATCGTTTAGTTATGTCAATTTCTGTATGTGTATGCAAGGGTTAAAAAAGAGAGCACGGTGTATTAACGCATTACAAGATTCTCGAGAATGTAGTAATCAAGTAGTAGTTTTGTAGCTTTAGCTTTGTGATTAAAGTAGTGCATAGGATATTTGTCAAATATTTAGAGCGTCCTATAATCTGAGATAATTGGATGTAATTGTAATTCGATTACATTGCGTAAACTGTTTGGTTTGCAGACTGTTTGGTTTGCAAATCAATTACAATCAATTATCGTTTGCAAAATATGTAAAGCGTTTGGTTCATTGTTTGTTTTATTATCGTTTGAATCGCAACTCAAGTTTTATCACAAATTAATTTTATAACCATAATATTTAAGAATAAATAATTATTACAAATTTGTAATAATTATTTATTCTTAAATATTATGGTTATAAAATTAATTCGTAATAAAACTTAGAGTTGCGATTCAAACGATAATAATAGTATAATTGGAAGTAAAAGAAGAGACAATGGTTTAAGAATGTTTAAGTTGAGTCAATTTTGGATAAAGATACGATTAACGTTGTCTAAAAAGAACTGCTGTGCAATCTAAGATGTCACACACATCTATATGTGGCTGTATCTCATGTTACGAGAAAAAAGTAATTGAAGATTGTTATGTTCTTCTTCGGTTATTTGACAACCATGTTTTATATATGATATGTTTCATTATTAGCAACTTTGTATTTTATGTTTGCTTATCAAAACGTGGTTCTTTTTTACCTCTAACTTCGTAATACGCAATGTCTTGATTATTTGAACGTTTTTTAAAATACCCGTGAATTTCACGGGTCTTTTAGCTAGTACTACATATAACAGAAAAATGGTCAAACCTTGTAAAGTGAAATGTTGAAAGTCAAAAGTGAGAAATGTGTACGGTGTAATTAATAATTTTATTAAAACACTCAATTACTTAAAAGTATAATAATTTGTCTTAGATAAAGATATGGCAAATCTTTTTAAAGACGCTATTTGCTTAAAATTTATTACAGTTAACGTCTGCTGAGTTAGCTTGTTATCATTGTTACCGAGCATAATCTGTTGAACACAATATTCAAATATGACTGAACCAGCCTGTAAAATAGCCCAAAAATTGAAATGTAAAAGAGATTGGGTGTACACTAAAAAAAATTCCATATTCGCAACGACTAGACTATCTCCTCGGAGTTTTCGGTCATAAACTTAAACCGCTTTAAGTTAATAAAAGTACAGGTTTGCTACATATTTTTAGTGAAATCACTAGCTTATATGTGTAGTACACCCTTTAAAAATAGCTTTATTTCTCTTCATATTAATAGAACTAATCACAAAATACACTTTCAATTCACAACTAAACATAATCAAAGCTTGGTCATAAGTCCTTAAGTCTCTCCACTTACCTGTCACTACTCAGGGCACAAAATAACATAAATAGGATTCTTTAAAGGTATAAATTCAAAACTTGTTCTGCTGGCAACAACAGCAAACCACGAATTTAAGCTAACATTATTTATCCAATAATTTATTAGTAATAATTCACTGATACTAATTTGTCATTCCCCTTGTAAGTTGTAGCTACTCCCGTTTGACAAAACACATGGAGTGGTCCTATCTGTAGTATAAAATTCCTCAAAATAGCCACCTCATTTTATGGATCAAGTACGTGGATCCTCATGTTCATGTATAATCCTTTTTAAATCTAGAAGCTAAAGTAAATTGCAAAAGTCGTCTATGTGGTTTCGTCAAATTGCATGTACAGTCTTCACAACTTCGTAAAAACAGCAGACGCAGTAGTGTTAGTGAGTAATTTTGTTGTGCATATATTAACGTGTGACTACGACTGCACTTTCAAAGTTTCGTTTGTTTTCATATTAGGAATGATAATTGCATGGTAAAATTTCTAACTAAAACTACGCAAGCACTTTCGATATTATACACGACTACCCCTGTAACTTTGCCAAACCACAAATACAGTTTCTACAATTTCCTCCAAAAGGTATTGCCAAGGCTATTATCATGTAATGGGTTGCTTTTATGAATCATTAACTATGACATATTGAACGTGACGTCAATAGATGTTGTCATAAGATGACCAATTAACGACATAAAATATTTCAGAAAATTTTTGGTTCTAGACTCAAGTTTTTCTTACTTTCTTTAGTGTAACTTTGACAAAAAGACACGAATTTTTCCATCTTTCATGTATAATATGAAATGCTATTAATGGATTTATAAAACATAAAAAAATCTATATCTCATCAAACATAATGAGAATTCATTTCATATCTTTATTGCATAAAATGTCCTAATTTTTCAACTTTTTCATAAACTCAACATAATTGATGCATGTATAATTTAAAAGTTTTATCATAGTGAGAAAAAGTTTATAAAATCAGAAGTTATATGATTTATAGTTATGTAATGACATGAAATGCTTATAAGATGAAAGGAAAAGGTAAGCTTCAGGGTACTAATTGTCAGGTTGATGGGATTCGTTTTCAAAAGCCTAAAATTTCGTATTACTATAGGCCCATGACTAAGCCAAAGAATGGAGGAACATCGACGTCCGAGCCTTCTGTCCAATCGAATACAGGTTCTCCAACGGTTAATGTAGGCTCTACTTCTTGTAACGAATTTACTACTGATCCTACTAGTAGTACGGCTCCATCCCGGGATGACAAAGGTAAGAATAATAATTGGGTGGATAATATCAACCTTGTTGATTTGAAGAACCGTTTTGATGTGCTTATGGAACAAGATTCGGTTTTGGAACATGTGATTGGCACTACGTGTACTACTGAAGTTATCTCTTGTACTTCCAAAACGACGCCTCCATCGCCTATGGAGAACACTCCTATTGCTGACAAAATTGGGATGCTTGAAAAGCTTATTATTGATTGGAAAGCTACCTTTGTGGATGATCATGGTAAAACTATTCCGGTGACTGATGGTGAAAGGAAGGGCAACCCATTCTCTAAGGTGGGTGAAGTGGTTGATTCAGATAGTGATGATTAGGTGTTTGAGCCAAATGATCATATGGGCAGTTATTTTTCATCAGCAAGAGGACATAGCGAGCTCGAAGGCTATTTTTCTGATGATTATGCGGCCCAGGTCTATGACTTACACGGAAATTTGAGGAATTTAACAATCAGTTTGATTTCAAGCTTCAAGGCCGTTCGAGGAAGTAATCTTTTATGTAGATTTGTTTATTTGTTTTGCATGGCTTTTTATGTTTTAAGTGGTTATTCTAGTTGTTGGTAACTAGTTGTTCATTTCTGGCATGTCATAAATGATCTAGTGATTGTTCAAGCGGTTGCTTGAGATTAATGTGGCATTTCAGCCAGATTTCATTGTTCTTTAAAAGTTTTTTGGTTAATATATTTTACTGTTTTGGAAGTTCCATTTTAATAAAAAATGAAATGCTTATAAAGCTTTATAAAATTCAACAAAAGTGGATGTCTTAACTAAGGAGTGCATTAAACTAGATAATTGTGCTCGGCGTTTTTAGCATATTTAGACCGACAAAAGTATATTAATCAATATGATGTGAAATAACTGCGTGCCGGAATCCATCTACAAATTTTTGGGTATGTATAAATTTTAGTTTTAATTCTTACTACTATTTATGCACTATTATGCAAAAAGAATATATGTGCACAAATTTTATGTGCGGTTACCCACCGGGTAATAGCGGGAGTTGCCACTGATGGATGATCACGGTCGGTGCGATCTAAACATCTAAACCATCTCATCACCCTTTAAGGTTTTATCCAAAACAATAACACCTTCATGATGACTAGATATTCTTGTTCATAAGAACGAAATTATATGCATTATTTTACGCACTATAAACTCATATACTTATTTAGTCTATGTGAGCATTACCCATCCTATGAGAATTATTGATCTTTTCACGCATTCCTTAGTGGATTGACGTGAAAAATAAATGCATGGGATTTGCGACGATATTCCAAATAATTTTTTAACATTTTATTGTAATATTCTGTTGCAAATCCAATTTAAAATTATAAAATTTGCAGCAGAATTTCAGCGAAAAGAAATGGTAAGTTCTTTTATATTTAAACTATGTGTTTTATTGTTATTTCGTTCAAATTTTGATTTCTACAACGGAACTGCAATGAAAAATAAGTGATAATTTGTTATAGATTTAATTTTTGTCTTCCGTTGCTATTCCGTTGCAAATTTTAATAATTTGCATTCGAACTACAACAGAAAACAAATGATAACTATTTTTAGAATTAAATTTTTTTTCGGTTACTAGTCTGTTGCAAATTATGAAAATTTGTGACTAAATTGCAACGGAAAATAAATTATAATTTCTTTTATAATTTAAGGGAAGAAGAAAAACATGAAATACATAATACGCTTAAACATAAAAAACTACATAATCTCCCTAATAAAAAACAACATAAAAACATGAAATACATAATAAAACTAATAAAACTTAAAAAAAAGGAATCATTTGAGACCCAACCCTCATAACTTGAAGGGGAATCAAACTCTCCATTAAAGAGCCGACGCTCTATTATGTCGAAGTAGTTGTCTTGGAGGTACTGAGCTTCCCGTGCTTCTTGCTCACGGCGAGCAGCTTCTTCACGTGCCTCACTTAACCCGCTGGGGTGGTTTTGAAAATCCACCTGTGGACTGTTCACAGGTGGAGTTGGAACAATTGGGAGGTATGGGATGTTTTCAAAACCCACCGGAAAGACATTTTCCGGTGGTGTTGAGTAAACTTCAAGTTCAGGTGGAAAGCTTGTTGGAGGAAACTGTGGTGAAGCTGAAAAGCTAGTTGGAGGAAATTGTGGTGAAGTTGAAAAGCTTGTTTCCGGCAGCTTTTCTGGACTTGGGAATTGCTGAGAAAAATCTTTGCGAGACATTTTTGTGTGTGAATTGTGTGAGTTGTGTGTGTAATTTGTGACTGGTAGGGTAGTATATGTAGGCTCATATAATCCCGCTCAAAACTATACCGTTTGAATTTAAAATTTGAATTTGAATTTTAAAGTACCCCGCTCCTATTTGAATTTGAATTAGTCCGCTCCTATTTGAATTTGAATTAGCACGCTTAAAAGTATACGGTTTTGAATTTGAATTTTAAATTTGAATTTGAATTTTGAATCTGAATTTTAGAATTTGAAAACCACCCCTATAAATAACAATTTATAACCACCATTTTTTCACATCTACATCAATTCAAAAAATAAAAAAATAAAAAATAAAAAAAATAAAATAAAAAACACACACAAATGTCTCAAATTCCGAAGTGGAACAAGTCTGAAGAAATGTTGCTTGCGCAAGTTTGGATAGAAATTTCGCAAGCTATAGATATGGAAAATAACCGTTCCGAAAATATTTTTTGGAACGATGTTATGCAGATGTTCAATAATCAGACTACCGATGACCATCGTACAAAAAATTCAATCACGGGTAAATGGACGAGAATTAACATCGATTACAAAAAATTCAACGCAATTTACAAACAGTTGCAGCGTCGAAGTGCGCAAAATGACCACACTCATCTCGAAAATGCGAAACTAAACTTTCAGCAACAATTTGGTGGAAAAGAGTTCAAGTATGTTCACGTTTGGAAGATTTTGAAAAATTGCCCGAAGTGGGATGTCGAAGATCCGATCCATTAGTATGTGTTGTATTTTTTTTTACTCGTGTTGTTTTTTTCAGTATCTTGTTTTTTTTATTATTATTGTGTTATGTATTGTATTTTTATTTTGAATGAAATGAATTTAGTTTATTTGGAAATGAAATTGAATAAAAAAAATAAAGTGGTAGTGGTGGGTCTCAAATGAAGAGGTTGAGATTTGTTATGAGTGAGGGGGGTTTGTTGTGGTTAGTTGTGGAGAAGTGTGATGCTGATGTGACGCTGAGGTGACACTGATAAAGAGGGTATGCCTCATCGTGACACCTTCCTCTCTTAGATTCATATGATATGATGACATATGGATTGTGACGTCATATTAATATTATGTATTGTTCTTTTGTGTGTGTGAATATAAATACGGTTAGGACTACATACAATTAATGAGATAATAATGCTCCTTTTTCTTAACATATTGACACAAAAAAATAAATTAATTAATATTATGTGAAATTATTGAATATCGAGAATCATCTACAAACGTTTGGGCAATTATATTGTCTACTAGCTAGTTAGGTAGACATGCATGCATATATCTATATGTAAAATAAATGAAAAACAAATTAAATATATTAACTATCTCCATCGTGACAGGTACAATAACCATAATGCTGAGTCATGATATAAACACATTAAATAAATAGTACTGACTAGTAAATTATACTGATCGAGCTTGTAGTATCTACCATTTTATTACGTTCACACACGTTAAACGTCATGCATTCACACAACTTAAGGGAAGAAGAAAAAAGACAAGAAAAGATTTTCTGATTTTATAAAAAACGACAAAAAAAAAGATTTTGAATGCTTATATTTAAGGACTTGTTAGCCCTAGTAAACGTAGAGCCAAGCACCAAGGAGTGAGAGTCAAGTGCTTTGCACCTAAACTAGACTTGATCACACCTTCATCATCTTTCTTGTGAATTAGTGATACCATCGCAATATACAGAGGAAGATGAGGCAAATTTTCTGCTCTGTTGTTTCTGCAGTTGTCTTTCGATTACTCTTTGTGTTCTTCATGCTTGAGTTTGGAGTTGGTCAGTACCACGATGCTTTTTATCATATATATGAACTAAACTATATTTGTTTTTTATTTCAAGGTGTTTTTTTAACAAATAATCACCACTTATATCACATATCTTTGACGAGGCTTGAACTCAGCCTACAATTGATTAATGGGTCACTCACATATCACTGGGTCAAAGGCCTTTGGTCATAAACTGTTAATTAAGTGAATATGCATGTTGGGTGCAGTTGGGGCAACACTTGGAGCAATAGCTGGAGTAGTGATAGGATGGATTCACAAGACAAGGTTCATGAAAAATGCAATGATAGGAGCAGTATCAGGGACGACTTTGTCTTACAAGCTCACTAAAGCTACCTTTGATTATTTGAATTCTGATGATGATGATGAACTTAGCCTTGCCGTTAATCTGGTGAGTAAATATTTTGAAACTAGATTCAGTATAAATATAACCTAATTAGCAACAATAAATCATTTTCTAACTAGTGGATTTATTGATATTTGACGACGTATATGCCCCTTCGGTCTAACACCGAAAGGGACCGATACTATAACACCGAAAGGACCGATACTATAACACCGAAGGGACCGATACTCTTAACCGAAGGGACCGATACTATAACACCGAAAGGCCCGATACTCTTAACCGAAGGGACCGATGCTCAAATGCAACAGTCCAAGCCGAAGGGTGCGAGGGACGAGTCATCCGTCCGAAGGGCGCGACCGACTGACAGTACTTTTGGCATTTAGCCTAGATACACTTTGTCTCATCCCCGTGGATGTCGGACATGACCCGAGGGGCGATGTCGAGGGGCGTGTCGGCTCGATATCGCCAACGGCCCCATGAAGTACGACAGACCCGGGACCGACAATGACATCGGTAGTATATATACGCATACTGATTTGGGAATCGGTATCATTTTTCACACACATACATTTATACTACACCTTTCGGTAAAACACATACTTACTCTCACGAGTCGGGTCACAGGATAACACCGGGCGAGACTAACGCGTCGTTCATCTTAGCAGGTATCTAGAAGACTTGTTCCTAAGGCTGAAAGATAAGCGCAACAACCCAAAAAATTACTTCGACATTGGCGCCATCCGTGGGACCCAAATTCAATCTACCAGAGCTGTAGGATGACGGGTTCGACACCACCGAGAAACTTCGGAGGAAGCTCCACACCATTGACGAGGGAGCGGTTAGAAGGGTGCGTGACCGCTCTTAAGTCAATGATAAAAGAACATAATAGCGGAGGGACCTTTGTTGAGCCACTACGGTTGGACTTGAAGATGAAAGCGACTCTTGATAAGGACGAGTCGGCGAATAAGAAGAAGGAAATAGTTACGGGGAACAAAGTGAAAGACGAAGACCTGGCGAAACCTTTCAAAGAAGTCTTGAAATCTCCATTCAGTGAAGCGAATCATCGAGTTTTCCGCTCCGAACACAAGATGCCTACCCACATCAAGGCATGCGATGGGTCTACGGACCCCCAAGACCACCTCAACAGATTTGGAGCGCCGGACATGGAGAGTGGCCAATGCCCGTGTGGTGCCGCATGTTCCAACAAACGTTGGATGGAAAAGCCCGGGGATGGTTTGATGGGCTCCCTCCGGGAAGCATTGACGAATGGGCGCTTTCGGGGATCGGTTCGAGGCTCGCTTCTCCCTGCACAAAGCTTGTGTCAAGGACCCTACAGAGATCGCCAAGATAGTGAGGAAGGCTAATGAAACGCTGCCGGAGTTCAAAGAAAGGTGGACCACCGAGGCGGGATTCATACAGGGGCTCGGAGATCATGAGGATCTCCTCATTCATGAAGCGGGTGCAAGTGCCCCGTAAGCGGTTCGCCGATAAGATCCCTAAGACTGTGGAGGAGATGATGATTAGGGTCGACGACTTCGTAAGGTCGGAAGAAGCTTTCGCCAGCACCGAATTGCCTCGGGGAGAACACTATGATACAACCGAAGAGCCTCGGCGGGACCCTTCCGAAAGGACGAAAGGGTCGTCAGGAATCACTACGGAGGAGATAAGAGGAATGAAGGACGGCATGCGTACTCAGGAAGAGACCGTGGAAGTTCACACCGCCACGGTGACAGTCGGACTCCTTATGTGCCCCATCGCGGTGATCACCGAACGAGGCAACCCACGCCTAACCCTAGATTCCCTTATAAAACCACCAAAGGAAATCTTAGCTACGAGCACCAGTGCGCCTACCCCCACCAAAGCCGTCGTGATCCCCACGCAAGGAAAATCAAGATAAGTCTTGTGATTATCATGGAGAAAAGGGGCACTATACAAATGATTGCTATCACTCAAAAGACGATTAGAGATAGCGTTGGAGTCGGGAAGCTAAATCACACAGTGGGGATCTCGGCGAAGGGAAGGAAAGAACCAAGGAATGACGCAGGAGCTAAAGACAAGGTCATCAACATGATCCGAACCTGGCCCGAACGAAGGAAAAGGAAGTCATCGGAACAAGAGGAAAGATGGATGAATGTACCTATAACGTTCCCTCCTCTCCCCGGCGGGGCGTGTCGATGATCCTCTCATAGTTGAAGCCACGATGGAAGGATACTTAGTAAGGAGAGTCTTCGTAGATGAAGGAGCTTCGGTGGAGGTAATGTTCGAACACGCTTCAACAACACGCCTCATGAGATAAGGAATCGAATGAAGCAAACACGAGGATTTGCTAGGGTTTGCCGGGCGGTAACACGCCAATGGGAAAAATCGAATTAGATGTATCATTCGGAGACGAGGGTTGTACAGGAAGGTCGGGATGAAGTTCACGTTATTCGAGCACCGTCACCATATAATGTCATCTTAGGAAGGACCGGATTAAAGATCCTGCGAGCCATACCTTCTACGGTCCATTCCATGATGAAGTTCCCAACCCCTAGAGGAATTGCCACGTTGGTCACTCGTTCCGTCATCATTTCGGAATGTAGGAGGTTGGAAAAATTACAGACCATCGTTCCGGAGCAAGACAAGGAAGAAACAGGTACGGGGAGGTGGGTTTAACCGAGGAAGTGGCGATCAACCCCGCCTTCCCGAGCAAGCTGTGGCGATAGGAGGTGCATTGTCGGCCGAGGGCAAACGGCGCCTCAAGAGCTTTTGCAAAGGAACATCGACATATTCGCATGGGAACCGGCGGATATGACTGGAGTTCCTAGAGGAATCATAGAGCATACCACGAATGCCAACCCTTCAATAGACCGGTATGTCAAAACGCCGAATGTTGGCTGCGGATCGAGTCGGCGAGTCACAAAGGAGGTGGAAGAATGGATCAAGGCGGCATAGTCGGGCCGGTAAAATACCCCACTGGATATCCAACCACGTTCGGTGAAGAAGTGCGATGGAAGCTGGCGTATGTGCATTGACTTCAAGAACATCAATTCCGCCTGTCCCAAAGATTACTACCCCTTGCCGAGATCGACCGGAAGATCGAGTCGGTCATGGGGTACAAATACAAATGCTTCTTGGATGCTTACAAAGGGTATCACCAGGTACAAATGGCAAGAGAGGGCGAAGAAAAAAGCGTTCTACACGAGCAAGGAACCTCTTGCTACACCAAGATGCCATTCGGCCTGAAGAATGCCGGAGCCACCTATCAACGGATGATAGACTCCGCTTTTCAATCACAGATAGGGAGGAACCTAGAAGCATATGTGGACGACATGGTCATCAAAAGCAAGGAAGAACGGGGAATGCTAGCGGACATAGCGGAGACATTCGACAACCTCCGGAAGATCAACATGAAGTTGAATCCTAAAAAATGCTCTTTTGGGATGGAGGAAGGAAAATTCTTAGGGTATATGGTAACTTGAAGGAATTGAGCAAACCCAAAGAAGACGAAGGCGATAATGGACATGCAATCGCCAAGGACCCTGAAAGAAATGCAGAGCCTCAGCGGCAAATTGGCGGCGCTTAACCGTTTCTTGGCTCGTTCGGCGAAAAGATCCTTACCGTTTTGAAACACTCAAAAGCATCACCAAGGAGAATAAGGAGGAGTACCGGTGGACGGAAGAGGCGGAATCGGCATTCCAAGAGATGAAAAAGTTGATAACATATCTTCCCACACTAACAACGCCGTTGGCAAAGAAACACTGTCGTATACCTAGCGGCCGCGGAAGAAGCGATCAGCGGTTCTCCTCACGGAAAGGAAGGGAAGGCGTTACCATTCGTTATGTGAGTCGAACACTCAACGAAGCCGAGAAGAACTATGCCCCGATTGAAAAACTAGCATTATGTGCATTACACATGTCAAGAAGGCTCGGAGATACTTGAAGCACACCTATTAAGGTGATCACGGACCAACCGATAAAGCAAGTCCTCAACAAGCGGAAGCGTCCGGAAGTTAGCTAAATACTCGGTGGAGTTGGGTGCATACAACATAACCTACGAACCCCGGAATGCGATCAAAGGTCAAGTGTTAGCAGACTTCACGAAGCCCCATCGGAGAAAACAATGAGAAGTACTTCAACCAACCCATGCCGAAGAAGAAGGAGGAGGGGAAATGGCTTTTATACACGGACGGAGCATCCAATAACAAAGGCTCCGGAGCAGGTCTCGTGCTAATCAACCCGGAGGGAATGGAATTCACTTATGCCATCCGACTTGAGTTCGACAGCACTAATAACGAAGCCGAATACGAAGCCCTACTGGTAGGGTTAAGGATGGCGGAGTATGCGGTTCGTAGCCTTGAGGTCCGGGTGGACTCTAAGTTGGTGGCTAACCAGATAAATGGAGACTATGTGGCAAGCCACGAAAGTATGATCAAGTACCTAGCGAAAGCAAAAGGGTACATAGCTAGTTTTGAGAACTTCACCATCCGGAACATCCCTAGAGGTCGAGAATCAAAAGGCGGATGTTCTTAGTAAAGCGGCCACGCGGTGCGCTTTGACCACTTGGCGAAGGAAGTACTGGTGGAGGTGCTAAGGGAAAGATCGACAGAAAGCAAAGAAGTCAACAATATTGTTGAAGAGGAAGGAGACAACTGGATGACCCCCATCATTCGGTGCGGAGGAAGGAATATGGCCGGAAGACCCTAATGAAGCCCGCAACTTGAGGATGAAAATCAGCCAATATGTCATGGAAGAGGGCATACTCTACAAGAAAGCCTATTTAGTACCTATGATGAGGTGCGTCGGTCCCCTGCAAGCAAACTACGTTATAAGAGAGATACACATGGGAGCCTGTGGTATGCATTCCGGTCCTCGATCGGTGGTGGCGAAGGCCATGCGGTAAGGATACTACTTGGCCTACAATGCAGGGATGCTAGAACGAGATAATCAAGTGTGACTCTGCCGGATCCACTCCCGATACCACGGCTTCCAAAACCAAGCGCGACGCCCATCATGGCTCCATGGCCCTTCTACCAATGGGGTATGGACACAGTAGGACCTCTACCACCGGCGTCGGAAGGTCAAGTTCCTCTTGGTCGCAATCGACTATTTCACCAAGTGGGCGAAGCCCGCTGGCAAGATCACAGGAAGGAGGTCACGAAGTTTGTGTGGGATAACATAGTGTGCCGCTTCGGTCTCCCCGCCGTCATCGTCACAGACAATGCTAAGCAATTCGTAGACAACCCCTTCAAAAGCTGGTGCGAAAAGCTCAACATCAAGCGGGTTAATACTGCCGTGGCCCATCCACGAGCCAACGGACTGGTAGAAAGGGCCAACAAGAGCTTGATGGAGGGAATCAAAACAAGGTTAGGGCGCGCGAAAGCGGATGGATAGGACGAGTGCCGAGCGTCCTTTGGGCACACAGGACTTCCATCAAGACTAGCAACGGGGAGACCCCCTTCAGCCTCACTTATGGAAGCGAAGCGGTCATACCGGCGAAATAGGCATGCCAACGTCTGAGTAAGGCGGATAAGAGAAGGGATGGAGGAGGAAGATTCCCACCGAGCGGCGGAACCGAAGCGAAGAAGATATCCGTCTCAACCTTGACTTGCTACAAGAACGGAGAGAAGAGGCCGCTGTGATGGAAGCCCGATACAAAACGAAACTGGAAAAATACTACAACCGGAAGGCACGCCTGGTTTCTTTCAAGCCGGGGGAATTCGTGTATCGAAAACGAAGCCAGAGCGAAGATCAAGGCAAATTAGGACCCAAGTGGGAAGGCCCCTATCGGATCAAAGAGGCAAATCTCAACGGCTCATACAAGTTGGAAACTTTGGATGAAGAGGAAGTACCCCGGAAGTGGCACGCCATGAATCTGAAGAAATGTTTTCTTTAAATAAAAAAAATGCATTGTAAGCCTACGGGCATGAACTACTTTATTCTCACTAAGTAATGATATATATTCCCCTACCTACGACGGAGGAGGAAAATTTTCCACAACCATATCTCATGCGTAAAGGGCGGACCCGGAGATTAGCTACCTCCGACCGCGTGTCCAAAACCCCCAACTAAAATTAATTTACCCCGCAAGTGCAAGCGACACTAGGGAAGGCCACACACCATTCGGTGGCGTGCATACCCCGAATAATGCTAAGACATTAAGGGATGAGCCGAGGCATATGTGCCCGAACGGCCGCAGATACCGGGGCGTGGCGACGCCGGGGATGAGCCACCGGTATATTTACCACCGGTGAAAACAATACCCGAAAAATGCTAAGTCATTAGGGAAGGCCGCAGCACATTTGCTTACGGGCATAATTTAATGACTGAAAGTGTCAAGACGCTAACAAAAAGCACGGCATACACAAGCATATACACACCAAAAATGAGGGTCCGATATACGGGAACGGCCCCGTCGATCATAAATAACGATAAGTATTGTTCAACATAGCGTACAACCACGGAAGTACTAAAAAGCATCAAATTGTTCAAATACATCGGTGTTAAGGCACGCAGGCGAATAATAACCGACACTAAGACTCTCGGATGTGCCGCCCGGGGGTAGCTCCGCCCCTCGAGGAACACGTTCATCAGGTCTGCAAGAGGAAGATGATAAGACCGCTTGATCTTCTCAATATAAGGAAAAGACCTCGAGAACATCTCATCATAAGCAGCCACAAAACCCTTGACTGCTTCCATGTCAAAGTCTTTCGAGCCGCAGGATCCCGCGACCTCCTCGTCGCTACGACCTACCTTGAGACCATCCAAATAACCAGAATCTATAGCGGCATTAAAACACGCCCCAAGCTTGCGGTACTCATCACTCCCATGTAGCCTAACGACCGCGGAATCAACTCTTTCACATAGTTGAACCTTACGATCTCCTCGTGACGGCTCACGGCGAGCTTCTCAAAATCAGCCCTTAAAATTGCAGCCTCCTTTTCGGATTCATCCAACTCCTCCGACTTTCTCTTCAAGGCTTCCTCCAACAATCCCACCTTTTTCTCCCTCTCCTCATCTTTGATCTTTAATTCATTGACTCCCTCTCCAAAGCAACCAGGCGAGAACCCATCTCCTCTTCCTTCCGGTCGCAGTCATCATGAGGCGCTTGGAGATCCCGATTGTCTTGAGCAAGTTTTTGGTTAACCTCTGTTTGAATCCGGAGATTATTTTGAGCTTCTGAGTCTCGGCGCTAGAGGTGGAATGAGCTTTATAGAGATCCGCATAATGGTGGCTCAAGCGTTCGAACCTCTTGAACACGTCTGTAATAGCAATGGTCCCATGACATAACTCGAACCATCCTCTATACAAAGCCCTGTCATCGGCCAAATCCTCTTGCTCCGACAAAATGAAGGGAGGGCCGGGTTACTCATCATATCCCGCACGGCGGCGTCATTCAAAGTGGTGTTAAGCTGCAGGCTCCGGCCGAGGAATGAGCGGCTCCCGAGCCCATCCGGCCAAATCCACTGCAAAAGGAAAAGCAGGCTTGCAAAGTTAGGAAGAACAAACCAAAGTAAGCAAAGCGATTACAAGCGTACCTCCGAGCGAAGGTGCTAGCCTGGCGGCGCCGTGAACACACTGCCACCGTCCCACTCGTTCCAGTTTCTAGTAAGAAAAAACGAAGGATATAAAAAAAAAAGAAACAAGGTAATAACGGCAGACGCATCACAAGTTCAAAAAGCATACCTTGAGCGGAGATATAAGGACTAACAACAGCGGGAGGATCTTCCAGTGAAGTGGCCTCCGGACCGCGAAGACCGCCCACCACACTTTGCTCGGGGCCATCTACAACGTCTTCGGCATTGCGGTATTTATGGCGGCGCCGAAGCGAGTCCGTTGGGAATTATCGGACTCGGCGATAAATCAATGGAAGGAGTGTTAGGCCTTCTCCTTTTAAGCAAGGCTGAGGGACCGGTCGACCGCTTTTCTGCTTGTTTCCTCTTCTTTTCCTTCGCTTTCGATGACGGATTGGTCGGCCTTTTCCACAATCCGTTGCACCGGCTAACCTCCGGAACCTCCTTCCCACTTCCAAGGGTTGGGTCACATCTTTGGGTATCTCCGCCCCCTCGGCAAGAGGAGCACCTTTCCCTAACCTGGACCCTTGATCGGACCTTAAGCGCAAGTAGCGAGACATGGTAATAACTGCACAAAGATAGAAAACATGGGTATATATATATAAAAAAAAAAAAAAAAATGTGTGTGCTTGCGTTACCATTCTTCTCTATATCCTTAAACTCCGGCGAAAGCGAGAATGCTTCGGACAGACCCGTTAACCCAACCTCATACAAGAGACCGAATGCACGGGCCTAAGCTCCACTATCCCTCACAAAGCCTCGCCACATCGGCATCCATGTAACCCCCGAGGGAGCATCATCCGAAACACTAGAGTCCGGATGCCTCCAAGGCATTGCATCTGGGATTGCCCTCCGGTCTATCAGAAAGAAATTGTCTTTCCAATTCTTCAAACTTGAGCAAGTTTCCTTAAAGATCGCCCGGAGAATTCCCTCGGTCCGACTAGCGAAGGAGAACCAGTGTCCCTGTTTGTTCAACTTATAAAAAACTCGAAACAGATTCACGGTCGGCTCAATCTCAAGGCTCCGACAATATACTTCAAACATAACAAGCCTATTCAGTCCGATGGGCACAAGCTGTGATATGTGAACCTTGAAATACTTTATCACCCTCAGAAGAAAGGTAGAAAACGGAACTCGCACTCCCGAAAACGTAAAGTACTGCTCATACAACCCAAGGGCATCCTTCGGCAGCTTCTCCATAGTAAAATCTATCGGAGGTAAACGGGGATTGAGGTCCCTAGGAATCCCGTAATCATTAATGAGGCCCTCCAGCTCCCCTTCGGAAAGCGGAGAGAGTAGATATGCATATCCGACTTGGGGACAAGGTCGGATGCCGGATGCTCGAACCGAAGCCATAGAATATCGAGAAGGCAACGCATAGCGAAAGCGAAATAAAAGGAAAAGTGGCCTTTGAATCTCTCCGAATACTCGAAAACAAACAGTAATAAAGGTGGGTAGGGTAAAAATTTATGAATGAAGGTTAAAGGGCTTATATAGGCAAAGGAGGTGGGGACACCAAAGCGTCACGTCGTGTCGAAGGGGCGGATCGACCGTCAACGAATACCATCTTCCACGTGGCACGATCCCACGGAAAACGGTATATATTATTTTAACTCATTTTCACCCAATGGGCTTGGGCCCATTACCCAAAATGAGGCCCATATAACCAGAACTCACCAAGTCACTCGAGCGAAGCTAATCGACAATTATATATAGTATCACATCACTTGTCGAAAACAAGTAACATGATACTGGGGGGGACATGACGACGTATATGCCCCTTCGGTCTAACACCGAAAGGGACCGATACTATAACACCGAAAGGACCGATACTATAACACCGAAGGGACCGATACTCTTAACCGAAGGGACCGATACTATAACACCGAAAGGCCCGATACTCTTAACCGAAGGGACCGATGCTCAAATGCAGCGGTCCAAGCCGAAGGTGCGAGGACAGTCATCCGTCCGAAGGGACGCGCCGACGACAGTACTTTTGGCATTTAGCCCTGGATACACTTTGTCTCATCCCGTGGATGTCGGACATGACCCGAGGGGCGATGTCGGGGGCGGTGTCACTCGATATCGCCAACGGCCCATGAAGTACAGACAGACCGAGGACGGACAATGACATCGGTAGTATATATATCGCATACGTATTTGGGAATCAGGTATCATTTTTCACACACATACATTTATACTACACCTTTCGGTAAAACACATACTTACTCTCACGCCGGAGTCGGGTCCTGGGATAACACCCGGGGCGAGACTAACGCGTCGTTCATCTTAGCAGGTATCTAGAAGACTTATTCCTAAGGCTGAAAGATAACTGCAACAACCCACAAAAAATTACTTCGACAATATTATAGGTTAAGATTATATATGGACATCTGGAGATAATACTTGGTGGTGATGAACATAAAATCATGGGATTCAGTAAGGTAATTGCTGTCATATTATATAGTTTCGTTTGTGTGATAAGTGATTTATTTTTCTTGTGAAGCATCCTAAAATTTTCCGAGCATTATAAAATTCACCTTCAGAGAGAAGCTAAAGGGATACAGCCCAAACAAAAATAATTACACTAAGAAGTAGTTTTTATCAAAGGTGTGATAATTGTGTACTTGTGTGCTAATCTTCGATCACAATATGAAATTTGATTAAGATCACATACATAGGTTAAGTCATTAGGGCCTTTGTTTTCTTGTGAATTTGGAGAGTTCTCTTTGGATTGTTCAATATATTGAAGTTGCACTTGTATAAGCTCGCCTTTAATTTGCACAAAGGTATCCCGTGAACGATAGATATCGGTTCAAGTCGATCTAACTAAAGACATGTGTACATGAGTACATATTTTGACACTCTAACAAAAATATGCTTAAGGTAATTAGTATTCGTGATAAAGTACACAGGCCAGTGTTTCTAAATGAGGCACTACAACAATTACACGAGGAAATTTGATTTATAACATTGTATCGCACACATAACTAGCTGTCTAGTAAAGAGAGTATGTTACCTAATGCAATAGATATGTAGGGTTTTTTTCAATTAGCTTTGATTTTTTTCATTTTTGTCCTTTTTTGGGGGGGTAAGCATGGTTTCTAACCTTTTGGAGTAATCCAACGGGTTGTTCATGTCTTCATCTATCATTTTGAGCCTGTTATGTACCTTATGCTAATGATATGTATCATGTTTGCGGTATATGATCTGCAGGCTCCTTTTGGCAAAGGTTATTCATTGGAATGGACGGAATCCTATTGGTCCTAGAAACATTGTGACTACTGATTTTGCTCGGATTGTTATACTTTGATACGGCTCATATAGTTGAATGGTGATGAAGATCCTTCTTACGCAAGTGTCGTTTCATAGAGACTTGTTTTATGTCTTTTAAGTTTCGATTCTTCAGTAATGATAGCAATCATCTTAATCTTTGTAATATATATAGTTGTTTCATCGTTGTAAAAAGGGAATTGATATCTACATCACATATTTTGATGTATGCACTATAATTTGTGCATTACAGTTTGTACCGTACAATACTGTAATGCACAAATTGTGATTCATGCATCAAAAGATGTGGTGTGAGTATCACCCTCTTTGTAAAAAAGTAGTAAAAATATTGAAAAACGTATTAAGGCGGGATAAAACCTATGATTAAAATGGAATGTATGGTATCTTGTTTTTTAGCGAAGTTTTGCTATTTGTAAAGATTAAATATGCTATACTTCTACACATTAAGTTGCAATGCTATAACAACTCAAATTTCAAACAAGCATCCAAAGCTAATTTTTTTAGAGCAAATCGATCGTCACGAACACCAACTAGCGATATTATCATTCATGTTTATAATCTTAGAGCAAAGGATGTCATGACATCCATGATGCCATGACAGCTTATTAATTCATTTATCATGGGTCATGTCATATCAGCTTTAACAAACAATTAATAATGATAAGGCTTTCTTAATTAATCTGGTTTATCGATCAATAAACTTTTGTTCAAATAGTAGATTGTCTCTCAATCCCATGTGAATACTTGTGTAAAACGGAATGATGATAGTGGCACATTATAATATTGGTGATCGAGGCCAAAATCAATTTCAATAAGAAACGAAGGAATTTTAATAAACTCTCACAAGGTGACTGAAAAAGGATTGTTTTCAGTATTGCAATTGCAATACTTAAAGGAGATGATTTACGAGCTATTTTTTCATCCATGGACCATCAAAAATACATATATCGACTCTTTTGCCTTTACCACAGTTTAGAACGGTGCATATGCATAGCTCTTATATGGTCATCGAAAAGAGTTGTAGGCTAAAAACAAAAGAGTTGGAGATCAACCATATATATATATATATATATATATATATATATATATATATATATATATATATATATATATATATATATATATATATATATATATATATAGGGAAGGGATCAAATGCGGATTACATTTTAAGTAGAGATGGTGCGGATAATATCACGGTAACATTCAAAAAAATTAATTCAAAAAATCGAAAAAAATAAAAAAGAAAGAGGACAACAATTTATTAAGAATCAAAAAAAATTGAGAAAAAATCATTTTCATGGTTAAAAGGTACAATGATATTATGAATTTTGTTAATATCACCGTAATTATCAAGCTTTCTTAATATCACCACTAACTAAGGCTAGCAGTAGTTTCACTAAGGCTAGCAGTAGTTAAAACTAGCAGTGATATTAAGTTTTTTTCTAATATCAAAGTAACTTTTTAAGTAAAATTGTTAATATCACGGTTACTTTTTACATGTTTTCTTAATATCAAAGTTAATTTTTTTAATATCACCGTAAGTTTTCTTAATATCGTAATAAAAAAGGCAGTGATATTAAGTAGTAAAATTGTTAATAACACAGTAGGACTCATAATATCGTTAATATCACGATAGAACTCATAATCAAAAACAAAATTGCTCGAGAAAAATGAAAAAATTAAAAATGAAAGAAGATAACAATAGTAACGATCCCTCAAAAGGAAAAAAATTAAAAAAGTCGTTTACATGGTCAATTGCTACCGTCAAATTAAGCGCAGATCTTGACTTTTACAAAAGTCAAGATCGATCTGAATAGGCGGTCCGGATCCATCCGCACATCCGCGAATTAAAAAATCCGACCTGATCCTCACTCTATATATATATATATATATATATATATATATATATATATATATATATATATACTACTTTATAATGCATTTAGGCCTTCTAATTTTAGAAGGCTTAAAATTAAGATAAGGAGCTCCAATCATGAGATGACATGTGTCACTTCTTAACAAACTCCAAGCCTAACTCCTAACCACCAAAAATTAAGATAAGGAGCTCCAATTATAAAATGACATGTGTCACTTCTCAACTAAAAATTCATCTTTATTTTCAAATTAAAATATCTTTTTATCTACTTATTTATATTATAATCTAATTTCACCATATTTTCTAAAATTTTATGCTCTTTAATTCAACATCCATTTTAATATATTTTTATGAGTTTTTAGTTTTTATATTTTTTGTGGGTTTATTTTATTTTAATTAAAATTTTTACAACTTTAACTTTTATTTCATTTATTCCAATCATATTATAGTCATTGGGTACCCGCCGCCGCATTGCGCGGGTACCCTTCTAGTATATATATATATATATATATATATATATATATATATATATATATATATATATATATATATATATATATATCTATACATATATATGGGACTAAGCATGACACATAGATAATGCAACCTCAATGATGACTGGGCATTTAATTATGACATGGCATTAGTGACATGGCTCTATTCCCGGTTAAATATGTAAAAAATGTGTAACATATGGGGATCGAACTCGGGGCTATTCGATCACAAATGAGCACTTCAACCATTGGAGCAAGCCACAAGTTGTGATACAAATTGCATTCCCAAAGTGATATTCAACCAAACCATAATATATAAAAAAATACTTTTGACTTTTCCAAACTGGATGTTAATACTCTTTTTTCAAACGCATTTTACAAAAAAAAATAGCCCATTTCCTCTCAATCAAACCAACAATCAATTCATTCCATACTTATCTTCATCATTTTTGGGATTGATTTTTTGATTTTCAAATTGTTTTAGAAAATCATGGAAGAGTTGAATCAGGCATCTTCTCTCCCATTATCAAAACCTGTTCATTATGCCCACCAGGTATGTTTCATTTTTAATATCAAATTAGCCACTTATCTTTAATTTTCACTTTTTCATATGTAAACTGATTTCTTGTTCATTTCGGTTTTGAGGGTTTTTCCCTCACGACATTGGATCTTCATAAACCTTTATCAGGTATGTTTTGTATCCTAAGCCCAACAAACAAGTATAAATCAGTTTCTTAATTATTGAGTGCATTGTTTGCTCTTATTTTCTGAGGTCTCCTTCTCAAACATAGTCTATATCAAGCAGTTGGAGTTTATTCAAGCCTGGCATATTCAGTTCCTAACAAATTAAAGTGATATATCCACTTTAGGTATGTTTTTTTAAATGCTTTTAGTTGTGTAGTGAATTTAAAGATGATAGGAAGTTTACTTGATGGAAGCTGTTACTCGGTAGTTTTTGGATGTGCTTATAGACTCATTATTTGCACTTGAATTATGATCATGTAATCTATAACTATATATGGGACTATTTTTTTGGAACACAAACTAATTTGGCATCTCTCTTTTTATCATTTTTTTACATTTACATTTATAATGTGATTGCTATGCAGGCTCCTAAACTATTAGTGGAGGAATGTGAAACATGTGTTGAATTACTCGAGGCACTCTTTTTAGATCATCCTTACAGGTTTTTGTTTCTTCAAATGTTTGATACTATTGATTGATCTTTATCGATGCCCACAATTCCCATTATTTTTTTTAAATAATCTTAGCTCTTACCTGTTTTACAGAGTTTTCGAGAATCTTAATGTGAAATCACTCATGCAGGTAAAGTAGTTTGAAGCTGTAACATAAATCTCATTCTCTTCCTTTGTTTTGTACGATACCATGTTTATGTGTATTCAAATACAGGTAATGATTTATGCGTATTCAAACACATGTAATGATGATTTCAATTGATGTCCCCTCCAAAAGTAGTACACTCGAGAAGAAACTTGACAAAGTAAGAGCTATTTTTCTTCTTTCTTATTTCGTTGTGTCTCATTGGTTGGGTAAACATAAAAAATGGGTCCAAACTCGCGTAGGTTGGGTAGAGATAAAAATGGGTCGTATTGGTATAGGTTGACTGCCAAATAATATATTCAGGAACCTTTTGGATGAGTTTGGACCTATTTAGCCCTTTCGACCCATTTGACTCATTACATCTTTTGGAAATATTTTATCTTAATCATTTGACCCTTAAGGAGAAAAACTAATGTCAAGTCGACCTATTAAATGGTCAATATTTTCACAAAGTAGATAGGAACTTTCGACATGTAAATGGTCTTATTAATGGATTCGTTTTTTTAGCTTACTCTGAAATTGCTACACGTTCACTTCTTATGCACAGTCGAAACCTGTAAAAGGTAAAGGTAAAATGACGTTGGATTAAGCTATAGCCGACTCTGAAAACTTGACCGACTTCAATGGACTTTGATCAGGATAAGTCATCTGGAAGCCAATATATTACATGGTATGTTATCGCACATCAATATTTGAGATTTGCTTATTACAGTAATATACAAAACTAAAACATGCATATGCTATTTATTACATTGAATTAACATCAAGAATTAACCATTTACGTGATGTACAATATATAATTTTCTTGATCATCTTAGAATTGGAAGTGTGGAGTCAAGGGATCGAAGTATTTGTTTCATCTGCGTTTACGCCCATAAGATCTTCGTTGTATCTTCAAGTTTTGAGTAAGATGATGAATTCATATTTCGGGTGGTAAGTTGCAATCGTTGTATCCACCATAAACATAAAATTTGTACCACTGCTTGAAATTAACATTGCTCGAGTAAATGATGTGCTTTAGACATATATTACATGTTAGACCTTCAATAAGTGAATCGTTGGAACAGGTGGTTGCTGGTGGTGGTGCAGTTGAGGTTGCTTTATCCGTCTATTTAAAGTATCTTGCTACAACTTTAGGATTTCAGAAACAGTTAGCGGTTGCATAATTTTCCAAATCATTGTTGATCATTCGAAAGGTTTGTTTTGCTAATGACTTTCAAATACATGTACTAAGCAGATTTATTCTCATAGTCATCAGTTACAGTAGGTAAATAATCTTAATTTTATATTTTTGAGCATTAGTTATGCATAAGACTTATATAGTTAAGTAAACACTTTGCCAATGCATTTATATGTGTAGATGGTTTTTATTTTTTTTCATTGTACTTGATTTTGCTTCTAAAATCACCGACTATTTTGGATAAATTGACCAAAGTCCTATTGAATGCTCATGTGGTTGAATACTTTAGTATTGTAATATATCTATTTGCTCGCGATCTTCTCGATATATCTCAAGTTCAATAAAACATCGCACAAAGAGGCTTATTCTTAAAAGATTCTTGAGCTTATATGACTTGAGGCGATTTCTATATTGCCCCTCCAGTTTAGAATAATTGATATATTCTACATTCCTAATTACTGTTGTGTTTGGCTCACCTTATTTCAGTAAGTTACGTCTCATAATCTAAGCACTTCAGTGTTGTGATTTTGAAGAGGCTTTTCATGAGCAAAGTTAACAAACCTCCAATTTCATGTTAATCCTGAGGAGTGTACTTTAACATCTTGTAATTTTCTCTTATAGGGTTTTAGCATTCTGTTATTGAATTACACTACAAATTATTTAAGAATCAGAATAAATGCCTATCAAATTATTTATAAATCCGGTAATAGGTAAATATGTTTCATCCTTAGATATATGTGGAGTCTGATAGTGATACTCCATAGAGGCTTGGCTTTGCTAATCTTTTCAAGTATTCTCTTGCGAAAATGTGGAGTCTGATAGTGTTACTCCACAAAGGTGTTGGTGATGATACGAAAAAGAAACCTTGCAATCTGAATAATTGTGAGGTCATTGAGGCCTTGTGGGTGAGTATTTATGTTCAGTTACCTAGAAAAGTTCAATTTTGGATTTCTTGCAAGTTTCATCTATACTAGAAACTAATAGTACAATGATAGCAGCCAATGGGAAATGAAATGTTACTACTAATTACATTAGTTAAAATATTATTTATATGATAATATTCGGTCTTTTTTGTATATATGTGCATTTCTTGCAAGATTTGTGATTGCTTTGCTTATTATTATGCGGAAAGTTTTTATACAGGCTTCCATGTATGAGACAAAGGCAGAAGGAACTAATTTGTGCATTATTTGAGTGCAAAATTCATATGTTTCTAAATTATTTTTTGCAAGATTCCTGATTACTTTGCTTATTATTATTCGGTATTTTTTGGTGGAGTTGCTGCAAAAAATGTGTGTTATTATGAGCACATACCGCAAGAGATGAATGTAAGCATTTCTTTGTTTATTTAAATAACCATTTGATAAATGTTTAGAAACGTGGAAATGGTGGTCAGAGTCAACTTTGCACCGTGTCAAACAACTAAAGTAACCAAAAACCATTCTTTTGTACTATAAGTTCCTTATATATTCGGTATTTTTTGGTGGAGTTGCTGCAAAAAATGGTGGTCAGAGTCAACTTTGCACCGTGTCAAACAACTAAAGTAACCAAAAACCATTCTTTTGTACTGTAAGTTCCTTATATATTCGATTAGATAACCAATATACTATTATAGTTTTTTAATTTCAGCTTTTCTACTCCAATTTCCTGGTCAGTGTTTGTGATCACATCTGGAGGCAGTTTTGGCTCAATTTTAGCACTTGTAAAATGTTAAATATCAACTGATTATGGTCTTAGTGTATGGGATATAAACACTTTCATTTAGTATTCCAATTTTTGTGTCTAAGATATTTGCCGTAATTCAATATTTATTTATGTCCAGTTAAACTTCGTCAAGTTATCTTATGAAACTAGCCCGCCCATTTGGGCGGGCTATGAAGCTAGTATATATATATGGTAAAGTTAAAATAAAAAGACAAATATCCATTAAAAGAATAAAAATATTTTTTTTTCAAAAAATATTCTCCAAAAATTCCAAAAAAAATCCACAAGGTCGGGTATGTTGGTGCATAAAACTTTTGTGAAAACGTTTTTTTATAATTTTGAGTTTTGATACGCTTTTTTTAATGCACAAAAAACGAATTTTGATGCGCAAAATTTTCAACTTGTTTTAAATAGATGCGCAATGTTATTTTGATGAAAAAAGTCAAAAGAAATTGGGTGCAAAAACCAATTTTTGATGCACAAAAAAAAATGATTTAATGCACAAACGTGTTGTTTCATAATTTTTTTTCGGAAAAAGTATTCACTTTTAGAAAAAAGTCCTTCACAACTTTATCATGCACCATCATACCCGATCTTGTGGAATTTTTTTGGAATTTTTCGAGAACTTTTTTTGAAAAAAAAAATCTTTTTATCTTTTTACTGATATTTGTCTTTTTATTTGATCTTTATCTATATATATATATATATATATATATATATATATATATATATATATATATATATATATATATATATATATATATATATATATATATAGTGTAGGGTTATTGTCAGAACCAAAAAAATTGCTAGAATTGCGAGAACCAATCTGAACCATCTATTTTTCAATCAATGGCTAAGAAAAAAATGGCAAAAATGTAATAACATAAAAGTTTAGGTTACATTTTAAAAAAGGATTAGAGGGTATTTACGTCATATCGCATAATCACTAATAATAACTGTTGGCCAGTTATTTATGTATATGATTTACCCTTTTCCCTATGAACCTCCCACTATCTTCGCATCCCTGGACCAAAACCTAGCCGCTGCCGCCACCGATTCTCCCATTTCTTCACAATCTTCATTCACAGATCGTTTGGATTGTTGATGGTCTTTTTTAACCATCTCCCTTCACGGTGTGGTTCTAAAATTCGCCAACAAATTAACCTCTACAATGGCCACGCTAATCTCGGTTTTATCTGTTAATCTTTGTAATCAATTTTTTGTTCGCAACAAGATTTGGTAGCTGTTAACGAAACAGGGAGAATGACAAGGTACTATTTACTCACTCATTGTTGATATATATGGTTCTTGACTATAAGATATGAACAACTAAAATCAAACTTGGTTTCCTGGTCTTGTTTTTGAAAACCTGGAAGTAGACATTTTTTTTTCTATTTATGTTTCATGCAATGTAAGATGTGGATGTTCAAAAAAATATCAGTTTAGGGTTGTTATTAGTTTATTTCAATTAGGATGTTATGGAACAATGTAAGATCGAAACATGATTTCTAGTTTTGAAATGTAAAGATTTGATGTGCGTTCTTTGTATGGTGTAGGAAGTGATAACGGCCAAGGATTTGGTGTCTCAAGTGGATGCGCGGTTAATAGCATCGTTGTATTTCAAGAATAATATTAATCGGTATTGGAGTAACAAGCAAGGGCGATGTAAGTTGCATGTTTATTATGTTTATTTTAGATAAATGATATTATGAAGTTGAAATAAAGTATCCGTTGAAGGTTGAATTATTTAGCATATGTGTAAAATGTTTAAAAATGAACATAGTTTATTAAAAGACGGTCTCGGTGTCGGTGAGGTTAACTCTTAGAATTTTTAGTCCGTAAATTGTAAATGGGGATAAAGATTAATAAATTGATTTATTTGGATCGTTTGGCAATGAGATTGTGGTTAGGCTATTTAAAATTCTTTTCTTTTCTCGTAATGAATTTGGTGCATTTTTTTATGTATTTGGATCTATTCATTCTTATTTGTTGGTTAAGTCTTAGAATCCTTAGTCCGTAAACTGAAAATGGGGATCAAGATTAATATATTGATTTATTTGGATCGTTTGGAATGAGATTGTGGTTATTTGGCTATTTAAAAATAATAGGAGAGTGCATATGTGTTATTGAGAGTGCATATGTGTTATTTAGAGTGCATATGTGTTTTTACAGTGTTCGGAAAATTTGATGCTTTATGTTATGTGTTTTTACCGTTTCGGAGTTTAAATGTATTGAAAGTGCATTCTGATATATAAATTGTGCAAATGTGTTTGCTAGTTGATTATGCACATATATTTTCAAATATTATTGCATCTAAATGATTATACACATGTATATTCTTTATTTATTTTATTTTAGTTTCATGATTCTGTAAAGTTTGATTGTGTTTAAATGGTTTCTCATGGCGATTAACACGTGTTAGTTACAATATGTTTGCTAGTAGTAATGTGTTTCTTTTTAATGGATCATGATGAGAAACTCTAGTTGCATTTTATTTGATTTTTAAAATCGATGTATTGTATTTAATTATGAGAAGGGGTATTGTGTGCTCATTTAATTTGTTCATCGATAATGAATAAATCTGAATTTTGTGAAATACTATGTACCTTATAGTTTTAAAGATGATGTCATTAGATTATACATGTGCAACAATACTAACTTTTTTGTGTGTGCTTGTTTCAGGTTATTGAAGATGATAATAGCGTTGAAGACTAACAAGTGGATGCACATATAGATGCATGAAGATAATTTGCTGTATAACGTTTATCTTCTTTGTTAAGATGAGCGAGACGATAAAAACACATGTGTACAATGATTAAAAACACATGTGTAGATTAAAAACACATGTGCACAAGGATTAAAAACACATGTGTAGATTTCATGGGTTTTTGAACCAAGCGAGGAATACATGTGCACACCTAAAAGATGAACCAACTGTTAAAGACATTGTAATATGCACACGTGCACGCTTCATATATTTGTAATAAAACATATTTATATAATATTTTTAATAAAGTTTTGTTGTTTGTATAAAATTGCATCAATCTATTAATAAATGTTTGTTGTTTGTATATATTTATTTATGTAATATTTTTTAAAGATACATGTGCAAATACAAAACACCTATGCATAAACAAAAAATACAATTTTTACGTAATGCAAAACACATGTGCACATATTGATTTTTTAAACAGGTACCCAAAAAAAAAAATCTAGAATTTCGGAAGAAAAAAAATGTTTTTTTTAAAAAAAGGAAAAAAAGAAAAAATTAAAAAGTAATTTTACCAAAATACCCATTTGAATTAAATATTAAAACTAAATATCCAAAAAATTCTGATTGGTTGATGGTGGTTCGCAGATTCTCGCATAATTTATTTGGTTCTGAAAATAACCCTTCCCTATATATATATATATATATATATATATATATATATATATGCGTGCTCGTGTCGACTGTTGTATATTCGTTAACAAAGGATAAATAACTTTATAAAAAAAATCAATCAATATACCAAAAGATTTGTTTCGTATCTATGGTTTTATTTATGCGTTTTTCATATCATCCTATGTATATTTCCGGCGGGTTACGATTAATGTAATAGTTACTAGCTTTGTCAACCTGTTTAAAAAATATAATTTAATTTATAACACATTCAATAAAAACTTGAACGAACAGCTGCTTATGCAATAAAAGTAATTCAATATACTGATTATAATTTCTAATAGTTTACAAGTTTTTGATCTAGTACGCCTTTAATAAAAATGTATGTCTCCTGGAGTATATATATGATGTTAAGATGTTTATTTGTAAAATCTTATATTCATTGACTAAACCCTTGTGAAATATGCACACACCAGATAATGTGATGGTTGCATTAGTATAACAAATCCTATTTTTCTTAGATAAGACTTTTTCCAAGAAGGTACAATGGTTAAAAGATATTTTTTATTAGTTATACAATGCAATCATTTTTTTTTTTTTTTTGATCTTCTGTAGTTCAAGTGTTTTTATCTTTGACGGTTCAAATGGATGATAATTTGTCTTATCATAAAGATATGGCAAATCTTTTTTAGAGACACTATTTGCTTAAAAAATTTATTATAGTTAACGTGTGCTGATCAGTTAGCTTGTTATCGTTGTTACCCGAGCATAATCTGTTGAAGACAATATTCAAATACTATGACTCAACGACGCTTAAACATAGTATTGAACTAAATTGAAAAGCATGAGCAAATTCATAAAGTTTTAATCTTCATACTATAACCAACAGAGCTACGAGCTAACGAGCCTGTAAAATAGCCCATAAATTGAAAAGTAAATGAGATTAGGTTTACAGTAAAAAATTCCATATTCGCAACGACTACACTATCTCCTCAGAGTTTTTGGTCATAAACTTAAACAGCTTTAATTTGTTAAAAATACAGGTTCTACATAGTTGTGAAATCACTAGCTTGTATGTGCAGGAGACCCTTTAAAAAAAAGCTTTATTTACCCTTCATATTAATAGAATTGATCACAAAATACACTTTCACAACTAAATATAATCAAAGCTTAATCATAAGTCCTTAAGCCTCTCCACTTACCTGTCACTACTTAGTTTTCAATTTACTAATAATAAATGTATATCGCACAAAATAACATAAATAGGATTCTTGAAAGGTATAAATTATTCAAACTTGTTCTCCTGGCAACATTATTTATCTAATTATACTAATTAATATGCCATTACCCTTGTAGCTACTCCCGTTTGACAAAACACATGGAGTGGTCCTATCTGTAGTATAAAATTCCTCAAAATAGCCACCTCATTTTATGCATCAAGTACGTGGATCCTCGATCATGTTCATGTATGATCCTTTTTAAATGGGGAAGTTTATACGGACTTTTTTATAGAAGGTTTTCAATAATTGCACGCATTGAAGGGCTATACTGTATACATCGCGGTGTTGTATTATGTGCTACGCGGTTTGTACGGTTGACTCATAGAAGGTCCCTCTATCGTATAACTAACTGATGCGTGCCAAACAGTCAAGCTAAATCACTCAAGTCTGCCACTTGTGAATGGCAGACCGTAACAAGCTTAAAACTGCCTAAGCACGAACTCAATGAAGATCTGGGGAGTATAGTGTTTCCCCGGGTCGTTATGTCCCAGCGAGCTGTGCAATGGATCACCAAACGTATAGTGATCGAGAGATTTGAACGGAAAAGGAGATTGTGAATTATTATAACTACAGAAAAAGGACATAAACTACAAGGGCTTAAATGCAAATTAAAGAAAGTTAAAAAGATAAAAAATATTAAATAAACGCTATCACTATATTTAAAATGATGTTTTTGTTTTTATGTTTTTATAAAACTTAAATTAAAATCTACGTGACGTACAAGTGAAAAAGTGAAACTTACACAATATTAACCCTAAAAATATGAAAATGATATTTTTACAATCCTAATGATAAAAGAAATTTTTTAGAAAAAGAAAATTATTTTATAACTAATTATCTAATTAAAAACTATTTTTAACTATTAATTATTAATCTAAAATACAAGAAATTAGGAAATAAAGCTAGAAAAATAAAATTAAGATTTAGAAAAATCTAAAATATCAAAAGAAACTTTTCAAAACTATTTTTATATTTTCTGATTATTTTTCTATTTTCTATGAATTTTAAACTATTAAAAACTAATTAAATGTCTTAAAAATACAAATTTAACTAAGAAAAATTCAGAAAAATATTTTTTTGTCTTTTTATATTTATCTAAACTTAAGAAAAATGAAAAATTATTTTTTTGAACCTTTTCTTAATTATTTGTATTAATTGCTAATTAAAAATGCTTAAAAACTCATTAAAATCAAGAAAAATACTAAAGACTTGGAAAATCTGAAAAATTCAAGTTAAGCTTAAAATAATGCAAGGAATAAAGGAAAAATGGAAAAACAAGTGGTTGTGTGTGAGATTATGGAACTGCTATGAAAAGAGCTTATGAATAAGCTCTTTAATAAGCCAAGTGAACACAAACAAGCACCACACTGGAACAGAAGCTACAATATGCTAAAGTAACCAAAATGCAACTAAAAACAATAAGCCATAGCCTCTGAATAGCTGATTACACAGGTTTGGTTGATATGAGAATAAGCTAAAAACAGTTATCAGGTGCTCACTTTGGGCATAAGCACAAGCCACACATTAAGCTAAAACTGAAATCAAGCAATTGGAACTTGGAAAAGAACTGGGTGAGACCTTATAAACCAATTCCCAGACCTAAACAAGCTCTAATAAGCCCTGTGACAATCATGCAATATCTGAGAAAAACTCAGCATAGTCTGAGAGTTGGAGCAGGGCAATTGGGATCAAAAGTACAAGCCTGTTTGGAGCTTTTAAGAAATTTTTAAAATTATACAAAAATGGTAATAAGAAAAGAGACCAGTTGAACTTTTTAAAATGCCAGGTTTCACTGAATATGTCCCAGAAATGAAGCCATGAAAATTCCTTGCAGTTGGACCCAAAACAAGTTTTTGCCAATTTTGACTTTTGATATGAATTTGAAAGTTTGACCTTGGTGAGATTTGAATCCAATTTAATGACTGATTATGATGTATTAAGACCAAATAAAGCTAATGTGATCTATTTCTATGAAACGTAAACACAAATCAAGACTTTGATAATCAAAATCACAACAGATTAGATATTGAGACAGATTAAGATTCAATTTTGACTTTTGGTATTATGCAGGCACAAACTTATACAGATAAGAACCTAAATGAACTAAACAAACATGAGACTATAAGGCCTAACCACTGAATGTACCTAAAAGACGGATAAATCACAGAGCCAAACACACCTTTATAACTGTTTTGCAAACTGAAACTACCCTACCCTCTAATCCAACATGTTTTAATGATCAATCTAAGTTTAAATACCCCTAATACTACTGTTTAAACAGGTTTTAGCTACTAGTGACCACTAAAACAGATTATGCTAAAAATTGTTGAAAAACACTTACAAGTGTCCCTAGCCACAATGGCTTGCCAACAGTGAAACCAAGATCACTAACCTATCAAATCCAACCCATTGCTTCCAATTCTACCCATTGCTTCCAATTCTACCCATTTCAAGTTCTGAAACAACCCATATCATTCCTGCACCAATTTTGCTCCAAGTTTGACTTGTGTTGACCAATTTCTAAACTGCTTGAAACTTGAAAGTGAGCTTGCAAAAAGCTTTAATAAGCTAGTGGAGGTTTGTTTGAGCTTGAAACTGGGCTACTAAAAGCTTAAACAAAGGAGTTTGGAAATCAAAATCTCAACAGTGGACATAGATTATGGAAATTGAACATAAACTTGAATTGATAGTGGAAATAAGTTACAATACACCTCAATACCTTTGTTTGATACAAATAAGTTTAAAAGCACAACTGAAAACAATTTAAGACATTACAAACTAAGAAACGACATACATTTTTGAAAATTAAACTAACTACTCTTCCATGTTGCTTCCTCTTGGCCTTTTATACACCCAAACAGTTTCTCTCTCATCTCAAGATTTCCCAAAGCACTAATCTTAACCATTGGATGCTTTAAAATTGATCTTGGCCATAGAGTGGATTTTGGCGCCAAAACTGGCTTTGATATCTTAGACAGGAACAAGGGCGCATTTAATGCATTGGTCTGGTAGGTGAGGAGGGGGGAGACAAAGAGTGAAGTAGGGGTGGTTGTTGGTGGCTGGAGGAGGGAGGTTGCAGACATTTTTGTCGGGGATGACAGGGAAAAAGGGGGCGGGGTTATTATTTTAAACATTGGGTATTGGGTTGGTTTCGGGTCATGGGTAGCGGGTAAAGGATTTGGGCCAAGGGATTTGGTTTGGGCTTGGGTTATTAGAAGGGTCCGGTTGGTTGTTTATTAAACACAAGGACCAAATTGCAATTCTTCAAATCCAAGGGACCAAATCTATAAATTATGAAGAGTAATCCAAGGACTAGTTTTGCCAATCTTTAATAGACCAAGGATTAATTTTGACCATTTTAAAAATCCAGGGACCAAAACTGTAATTTCTCAAATATTTTGGAACTTTTCACCAAAGGACTAATTATGACAACATATGATTTCAAAGGGACCTCTGGTGACTTTTCTTTTAAAATAAATGCCTAGGGACTGATTTTGCCATTTTCTGAAAGTCGGGGGACTGAAACTGCCAATTATGCAAACTTTGCTCAGTTTTCATCTGATTTTGAACATTTTGCATCTGAAACATATAAAATGCACTTTTGGAATATTTTCAGTGTTTTGATGCATTTCTGAGCATTTTTAAACGTTTTGCAGTTCAGATTTGACTAAAAATGATGAGTATTTACACATTCATCACTAACCCTTTTTAAATCTAGAAGCTTAAGTAAATTGCAAAAGCCGTCTACTTGGTTTGGTCAAATTGCACGTAACAATCTTTACAAATTTCGTAAATGCTGCAGATGTATTAGTGTTATCATCTATGCTGTGACTGCGAAGTTTCATTTGTTTTCATATTAGGAACGATAATTGCATGGTAAATTATATATATATACTAACGAGTGTGGAAACCCGCGCGATGCAGCGGGATTGCTTTTGTAGACGTGAGTTTGGATAAGGACTATTTTTGCCAAATTTCTCAAAAGGACTTACTTTGCAGCGCCACTTGAACCTCAGGGACTGTTTTTGCCAAGTTATGAAAGTTGGCATTTAATGCGTGTGTGTGTGAACTCCATTTAATGTTGTGAGTGTGTTAGGACACTGTAGGTGTCTTGATGCTTAGTATATACGAGTGTGGAAACCCGCGCGATGCAGCGGGATTGCTTTTGTAGACGTGAATTTGGATAGGGACTATTTTTGCCAAATTGCTATAGATAGCAATTAATGCTAAAGGACTTACTTTGCAACGTCACCTAAACTTTAGGGGCTGTTTTTGCCAACTTGCGAAAGTTAAATTAATGTTACAGGACTTACTTTGCAACGACACCTAAACCTCAGGGACTGTTTTTGCCAAGTTTTGAAACTTTGCATTTAATGTTTGCAAGTGTGAACACATGTCTTGCTCTATAGTTAATATATATAATTACAAGGGAAGAAAACAGTAACCACCAAACATTAAATGCAATGTTTCTCAAATTGGCAAAAACAGCCCCTGAGGTTTAAGTGGCGCTGCAAAATTAGTCCTGCATCATTAATTGCTAACTTTTACAACTTGGCAAAAACAGCCCCTGAGGTTCAAGTGTCGTTGCAAAGCAAGTCCTTTAGCATTAATTATCTTTGAAAACTTGGCAAAAAAGCCCCGAGTTTTAAGTGTCGTTGCAAAGTAAGTCCTTTAGCATTAATTGCTATCTGTTGCAATTTGGCAAAAATAGTCCCTAAGGTTTAAGTGTCGTTACAAAGTAAGTCCTTTGTAGCCGCGAAAATAGTCCCTAAGGTTTTAATTGTATTTGCAAAGCCGGTCCAAACAAATTTTCCGGTCATTCATCAGTTCCAAATTCACGTCTACAAAAGCAATCTCGCTGCAACGCGCGGGTTTTCCTCACTCGTTACTTACTAAAACTACGCCAAGCACTTTCAATATTATACTCGACTACACCTGTAACTTTGTCAAACCAAAAATACAGTTTCTACAATTTCCTCCGAAAGGTATATTAGCCAAATGTAGGGTATGTTTGACAAAAATAAATTGTGTTGTTACTGGTGCTGTTGCTGATGCTGGTGCTGGTGCTGCTGCTGTTGCTGAAAAAGATTATAAAATTAGATTGTTTTTATAAGTTATATGAAGTAACTTTTTATTTTCAAAGATTATGGAAAATTATTTTTTTTATAATCTCTTATAAGTTATGTCTGCCAAACAAAGATTATTTCTTAAGTAGCTTATCTTTTGAAAAAATAAGCATAATCTCTTCATAATCTCATGTGCCAAATATAGCCGTAATGGGTTGCTTTTATGAAGCATTGACATATTGAACGTGATGTCAATAATTGTTGTCATAAGATGACCAATCAACGACAAAAAATATTCTCAAAAACTTTTTGGTTTCACACTGATCAAGTTTGTTGGTCTTGCCTTTATTATTATTATTATTATTATTATTATTATTATTATTATTATTATTATTATTATTATTATTATTATTTTAAGTTTGACAAAAAGAAATAAAATTTTCCATATTTCATGTATAATATATGTTATGTGTACATGAACATCCACTATGAATTGAAAATTTCATAAATAGGTTTACGAAACTAAAAATGATATATAATATATGTGGCGTGAAATTATTCTAATTTTTGAACATCTTCATAAACTCAACATAGCTGTGCATGTGTAATTTGAAACATTTATAAAGTTGTAACATACTTCTACCATAGTGAAAAAAAGGTTCAAAGAATTAGAAGGTTAATGATTTATAATTTTATAAATATTTGACGAGTATCTGTGCATAGCAACGGGATTTTATAGCAGGCGATAGCGATGGTAATTTCTGACCCGACACGAAACCTGACCGGAAATTGACACGCAAATTAACATGTTCTGGTTGAGTCTATAATAGATTTCGGGTTGGGTTTGGGTCTAACCTGTTTATTAAACAGGTCAGGTTCAGGTTGAAATAAATTAAGCGGATTGACCCGCCAACCGATTAAGATCTTCTACTTAAATTAAAAACTATTTATATTTTATTATACGAGTTAAATGGGTTAGACGGATCAAACCGCAAACCCGTTTAACCTTTTTAACTCATGTAATGTGCGTAATTTTTTTTTGATAAAGGGTATTCCACCTGGTAAAATATATTACTCTGAAAAACATTTAAGTACAATGAAATGTGACTGAGGTACCACATTAACCGCAAGAAATCGCTAAATACAACCACTAAATCATTTATTACAAGCCATAAACGACAACTAGCTACATCCAACTAGACCACTAAACCAAAAACCAGCATAAAATGATACAATTTATGCAAAAAATATGTAACAACCTAGTTAAGACAAAAATCTTGGATTCCAGCAGGTGCCTAATTTTGTATATAAAACAGGTGAAATGGATCAACCCGAAACCCGTTTAACCTATTCAAACCGTGCAGTGTATGGACATCTATCTCTCGAGCACATGTTTATATTTAACCCGTTAACCCAAGTATATATACGGGTTTAATTAGCCAAGTTCGGGTTATGTGTAAACAGGTTAGGGTTGACATAGCTGACCTGATATTTTAAATGGGTTGTGGAGGTGGGGTTTTCTAACTTGCCACCCTGTTAACCCGAACCCGCCAACCCAAACCCAACCCAAATTGCCACCTCTAACGGTAGATAGTGTTAGTGATATTTTGATTATATAAAATAACTTAATTAAAAAAATGAATTAATAAAAGCTAGAAAAGATAAACAAAATACTATAAAAACTTGATAGTTAAAAAAAAAAAAATTATTAGTTTAAGTTTTCAATATTTTTTTAAATAGTTTAAGTTTTCAGTTTCAAGATATATTGTTTTTCCTTTATAATATAGAAGAAGAAGATGAAATGACATGAAACATATTATAAAATTTAACAATAGTGGATGTCTTAACTAAGGTTAAGAGTGCAGTCAGCTTGATAACTGTCCTCGGTTTTTTGGCATTTTTACACAGACAAAAGTATATTATATGTGAAATAACTGAGTGCCGGGAATCCATCTACAAATTTTTGGGTGTGTATAAATTTTAGGGTCCGCTTAGTTCAATTAAACGAATGAGAAAGGGAAATACAAAAGGTATAATAAGGAATGCAAAAGGTAATGAATACCTTAACTCCCAAATTACCTAGTTTAGGGTAATGTTCTATTCCTTTACCCTCCACCAAGCATAATTAATGATTGTTTTTTCTATTCCCCACCCCCTAATACGTTCCACCAAGCATGCCTATACGGTACTATTTAATTATTTATGCACTATTATGCAAAGAAGATATATATGCACAAAATTTTCTCTTGGTTGTTATAATGTTTCCCATTTGTTTCTATTAGCAAATGATATGTTTGGTGGAAAAGCTTTTGTGTTTGTGTTAGGTTGTGTGAATGCATGGAACTTAACTTTGTAAAGTATTATCGTGATCGTTAATGGGATGACACAACATTGTTTATGTATTATTGTTTATTTTTTCCACGTCATAGCGTTCATAATGTTAATCTTTGTATATTTTATTGTTATTGTACTGCTATCATGAGGGTCTTGAGTGTGATTAATCTTTGTAGTAATAACCTATGCTATTTAAAGTTTACGCCTCTTAATTTAACGTGAAAGATGATTTGTGCACAAAAAAAAGTACGATACAAACAAGACATTGCACACCAAATAATTACAATTTATTTTGCACAAAAGGATGTACGATACAACATATTTCAAGCCTCTCTAAAAGGTATATCAAATCAAATGCCCACATTTATTTGCAGCAATTGAATATGGTGGAAGATGAATACGAACCATTCTCAAGTTACAACCACAGTTACATGCCCACATTTATTTACAACAATTGAATGCGCAAGAAGATGAATACCAAACAATTTCAAGTTGCTAACAACAATTACAAGAATATACAGAGTTTCGTATTTAATCCAAGTTTACCCTTCATTTCAGTGCCCTATATAAACACAAGCATCACACATAACAAACCCAAGTGTATTTACATCATGCATGACATCATATTCAGTTAAACCCATGACCCATGACCCATGACCTATTGTCTATATACAATTTGTATCTAGTTGGGTACCCATTACCCAAAGTCCATGGCCCATGGTGCATTACCCATAACCCGGTTTCAAATCCAAGACCCGGACTGTTTTCATCAGACAGACAGATCCGTGGGTTTACACTAGCCGGATCCGGGTGAACAGTACGCAGAATTGCCTATAAATAGTGAGCCATTTCTTCTTTGTTGCTCACCCCTTTTAGACATATCTTCTCTCTATGTTCTAAAATCTCTAACCTCATATATAAGGATATTCTATGTAGCTTTTCTCTTTGTGATTCTCTAGGTTCCTCTTAAAGGCGAGATCACGACCTTTTGAAGACTTGCAAGCTCAAGGTCATGAGTTGCTAAGCTTCGTCTCCATCAAGACCATCGAAGTGAATCCTCTTGATGTTTCTTCTCTTCCTCCATTTGTGTGTTGTGTGGTTGAAGCTGTTGGTGTCTTGTACTAATAGGTGTATTCGATATGGGTTGTTGAAGTGTGTTGTAATACTTGGTGTGAAGGGTGTTGGTTCCTTCATTGTAATGGAACCTGATATCTAGCATTGTACCGGATAAAGTTTAGGCGGCGTAGGTTTGATTCTACCTTATGTGAAGAACCCTGTATTTAGCTTTGTACCGGATAAAGTGTATAAGCGACCTTGTGAAGGCTTCTCCGCCACATAAAGGAGCTTGTGTTGTGTAGTGATTACAAAATCTCGAGTTGGGTACTCGGGGACTGGAGTAGGGCAAGGAAGGTGTCCTTGTAGCCGAACCACTATAAATAGTAGTGTTGTGGTTGTGTATCTTTTTCTCTATCTTGTAGCATAGTTTATATATTCACATAACTATCAATATCCAACACACACTCAAAATAGATTGATATATGTCGATCTAAATACTTTAAAACGAAGTTTTAATCGATAAAACTATTCAACCCCCCCCCCCCTCCTTCTAGTTTTCTACAAAGTCATTAACCAAGACTTAAATGGGTTTAAAATTTTACCAAAAGTTTTCCCGAGGACATATCCTCGGAAAAAAATATGGTCATCTTTGAATTTCTTCTCGGCTCTCCATTTCATTGAATATTTTGACGGTGAGTTTTCCCGAGGACATATACTCGAGAAAAAGTTTGGCCAAAAGTTTGACCGTGTTTAGTGATTGATTAGCCATAATTACACCGGGTGGGTGACTTGTCCATTATCTTTCCCGAGGAAATGTCATCGGGGAAAATGTTGACCAAAATGTTGACTTTGTTTTACTGTTTGATTAGCCATAATTACCCGTGACTATATTCCGGTGGTGTTAATCCATATAGTCGTGCCAAGATAAAATAACCAAAATAACTTTTTTTTAGTATTTAAGATTAATATAATTACGCTATTAAGTTTTGTTACGCTGTCAAAATCGAGCTAAATTCGTCTAACGTTGTTGCACTACATTGCGCGGTGTTTAACAAACAAAGAAGTAAAACATACGAATTACATTACAAATCAATAAATGTTCAAACATTAAAACGTACGAATTACATTACAAATCGATAGAAATTTAAACATTAAAGCATACGAATTACATTCCAAATGTTAAATTGCTTTGGCTAAATGAAAAACTACTCCAATCCATATTTTCCCATGTCATTATAAAGCTCGTGAAGTAGTGTAGTTGAATCAAGTATGTTTTTTTTGGAATGCATTTCCATTTCCAGTGTTGCCTCAAGTACCTTTATTTTTTCAACCAAGAACTTGCAGTTTGAGCATTCTATACTTTCAAGACCCGGTGCATATCTAGAAGGTCCCGGAGAATAACCTGGATGTGTTCAAGGTCCTGGAGAATAACTTGGAGGCGTTGAAGCTCCAGGAGAATAACTTCGAAGCGTTAAAGCTCCAGGAGAACTGGTCAGTAAATGGAGCCGTTCCTCCTTCTATTAACCTTTAATTAATTAATTAATTAATTATCTGATAAATGAATTTGAATTTTGTTGACGTGAAAAAAGATACCCCGAGGACATGTCCTCGAGAATAATATGGTCAAAATTTTGAGGATGTTTGACTGGAAAGTGTGTGGGTCCTACTCAGTCGTTGGGGAAACTTGTCGTTATTGTGATTACTGACTATGTATTGCCGATTACTGTAGCCCGATGACAAGCCCTCGGCAATAAGTTTTCCTGAGGACAAGTCCACGGCAAAAGCCTCAAAAAGTCATCGGAAAAAGCGTTGTGGTGCAACTAATTTTCTAGATGATTTTAACAAACTACCAGCAAAGTATCTATATGTTGCGACATCGGCACCTATGTAATTAAATTTTTTGGCTAACTAAATCTTTATATTATATATTTTTCGTGACATTACATTTACAAGTGGCGATCCTTTTAGCTTGCAACGACTTAAAACAATATGTAGAAAACTAGAAGGGGGGGGGGTTGAATAGTTTTACCAATTAAAACTTCATTTTAAAGTATTTAGATCGACTTATGTTAATCTATTTTGAGTGTGTGTTGGATATTGATAGTTATACTAATATATAAAATATGCTACAAGATAGAGAAAGAGAAACACAACCACAACACAAGTATTTATAGTGGTTCGACTACAAGAATATCTTCCTTGCCCTACTTCCACTCCCCGAGTACCCAACTCGAGAGTTTGTAAACACTACACATCACAAGCTCCTTTAACCGGCGGGGAAGCCTTCACAATGTCGCTTACACTTTATTCGGTACAAAGCTAAATACCGGGTTCTTCACACAAGGTAAAACCAAACCTACGGGGCCTACTCTTTTTCTGGTACAAGGCTAGATACCGGGTTCCATTACAATGGAGGAACCAACACCCTACACACCAAGTATCACAACATACTTCGACACTCCATATCGAATAAACCTATTAGTACAACACACCAACACCTTCAACTACACAACACACTAATGGAGGAAGAGAAGAAACATAAATAGGATTCACTTCTGTGGTATTGATGGAGACAAATCTTAGCAACTCATGACATTGAGCTTGCAAGTATTCAAGAGGTCGTGATCACAAAGAGAAAAGCTACACAGAAGATCCTTAGATCTGAGGTTAGAGAGTTTAGAACATAGAGATAAGATATGTCTAAAATGGGTGAGCAACAAAGAAGAAATGACTCACTATTTATAGGCAATTATGCCTACTGTTCACCCGGATCCACCGGATCCCTGCCCAAAGGGATCCGGCTAGTATAAACCCAGGGATCCGGCTATCTGATGAAAACAATCCGGGTCTTGGGTTACAAACCAGGTTTTGGGTTATGGGTAATACACCATTGGTCATGGACTTTGGGTCATGGGTACCCAACTAGATACAATGTATATAGAAAATAGGTCATGGGTCATGGGTTTAACCCAACATGATGTCATATATGATGTAAATGCACATGGGTCATGGGCATGGATCATGGGCTTGGGTTATGGGCATGGGTTATGGATCATGGTTTACTCAACACATATATATTACAAGATACATTTAAACTTTTATGTATTTTTTTAAATGTAAGTAACCGAAGTTACATGTAAGTGATTTATAAAAACGGTTTTAGTTTTATATAAACTATTTAACTAAACATGTTTAATGGTTTATATGTTTAGTAAAATATGTTAGTAAAATTATTTGCTCAAAGCTTTACGTATTTTATTTATTTTGTTAAAGTGATTTTACGATTGTTATCGACAAAACATAAGAAGATCGTAAAATATAAATAAACGTTTTTACGGTTTATTTGTATTAACAATCTCCTCCATTTTATTGATGACAAAATAAAATTTATTTTAAGTAAAAAATAAAAATTTTAAAATTTTGAATTTGAGTTTTTACTCGTTTCCCCCTCTTTTTGTTGAAACAAAAAGAGTGTCGAAAAGAAACTAACATGAATATGTTGAAGAGAAAGAAATTTAGAAATTTTTTAGAAAGAGGTAGAAGAGAAAGACGTTTAGAGAGATGAGAAATATAAGATAATACATATTAGCTCCCCCTTGACGAGTGCTCCCCCCTTGGTGAGGACGTCAAGTAATTAGGAAGGCTAAGGCGAGAGTATTGCAAAATTTTGCAATGTTTTTGTTTTGACGAAAGCTCCCTCTTATTGAGGGCGTCAAGTACTCCAAGTGAAGTTTAAAAATATACAAAACAAAGGTTAGAAAACATGTATATGGTGTACTATTTCCTGCAAATGAACTGAATTTGTGCTCTTTTTGCCTTCTGAGTGCCCGAATCCACCGGATCCTTTTTAGAAGAGTTCTGCCGAGGTATAAACTAAGGGATTCGGGTGCCTACACTTTGTTAGCAACAGTAAAAGACAAATATATGATATGAAAGTCCAAGAAAACAATTTATAATCACATCAACATGTTCACGTAAACAAGAGGATACATAATCAAGTAGATTGATTTAATAAAACAAGAGAAATGATACACTCATGGGTCAATTCTCTAAAACTAAGAAAATGATCTTAACAAGAAAAAGAAAAGGATAAGGAATCCTAATAGCATAGTCTAGTCCTGATGCTAGAGGAGGAAGAACACTTGTATTTGCACTTCAAGGTTTCTATGGTTGGGTAGGTTTGTTGAGGTACGTTCAAGGAGATGGTAGAACATGAAACGTACTTTATCACGTAGTTCATGAACTAAGTTTTAGACATGTTGACAATGATAGTAATCATGACTTGGAGGTTGATGTGATGAGGGTATGTGTGGACCTAAGAGAGAAGTTTGTGGATGTATGTTTGATGTAGAGAGTTGTGGATGCACATTTGAGGAAGGTGGAGACATATGTATAGGTGGAGGAGGCAAGGATGTGTCAACGTCCATACGGTCTAGTTGTGGTGGTTGAAATCTTCTCATAGCCCAAAATGGGCCATTTGAGGGTGGAGGAGATATGTGTGCTAATGGTTGTGGCATGTTGATGTCACCACCTATGTTATGTGGAGAAGGTTGTGGAGTAGTTATTTTCTCAATAGATGAGAATGTAAGCAATGGTAGTGGATTAGAAGGTCTAGGAGGTAAGTTCTCCAAGGTGTTCATGAATGGACGTGGAGAGGTGGGAGGTGTGGTAAATGAGAGAAGTTGAGGTTGAAGAGGTGAGGTTTTGCATTGGTTGAGTTGAAATAGGAGTGTTTGGTTTACTAGATGATGGTGTTAGTTCAAGAGAAGCAAGTTGTGGTGATGTTGTTTTGGTGGAAGCATGCTGTAGTGGTTTAATATATGGAGGTGTTTGGATATAGTTGGAAAGTGGTGTCCTAGTTGATGGTGTTTTGACGGGTGAGGATATGGTTGAGGATATTTTATAAACAATACGTACGGTTTTTCTTGGAGGGCTTTTAGTGGATGATCTTGCACTTAATGCTTTAGTCATGTTGAGAAGTGAGGTTAAAAGTGAGGTTTTATTACTGAGAAGAAGGTGTTTGAGGTGTGAATTAGAAGCACAAACACAAGTGGTTTAAATAGGGAGAAATAAAGTAAGGAAATTTAAGCCTAAGGCACTAAAATCCTTCAAATTGCAATCATTTGTATGCACTAAGGCAACTACTGAAGTACACTCTTCTAGGAGAGTTATTAAATGTAATGTGGAGTGTTAGAGTGTACAAGGGAGGTTTGTAAATGATGATTAGTAGAAAAACCTATCTTTGTATGCCCGGATCCACCGGATCCTTTTCAAAAGGGATCTGACTAGCTTGAGCTAAGGGATTCGGCTGATAAAACAGGAAAGAAAGGAGAAAAGTTAAGCATTTAAGAGTTATAGCTTGTGTATGTTGGTATTAAGATTGAAATGAGGTTTCTTAAGTGTAAGATATTCATAGTGCTCAATCTAATGATGGGAAGATACTCAATGATGAATTTTATGGATATATGAGACTCAAAAAGGATCATTAAATGACCAAGAGTGAAACTAGTTGGTTTAAAAGGTGGCTAATGGAGAGTGGTCGAGAGAAAATTAGAAAATTTCTCAAAAATTATGAAAAATGAAAAACTTGATTTTAGAGCATTTGAGATCAAAATGAGTAAAATAAATTTGTAAAAATAAAATAAATATGAGAATAGGTGGATTAAGATGGGAGGAAGAAGATGCAAGCATTGGAGCGGAAAAATGGTGAGTATTAGAGAAATGAAAAATCAAAAACATGTTTAACATGATCCTAATTCATCTATGAGAGAATGTGAGATCTACTGAGGCTAAGGATAGCTCAAGTGACACTGATAGAGCATAAGCAACTAATCTAATAAGGTCTGGAAGGTGATAAAGATGCATATAGGTACCAACCACAACTCGTACTTCCCGGATCCATCGGACTCTTTTCAAAAGGGATCCGGCTAGTTATTTTAAAGTGATCCAGCATCTGAGACACACATCGTCACAGTAAAATCGTAGATTCTTGCACACATATTGAATTTCAAAACTTATGTTTCCTAGAACAAGCATACATGGATACAAGTCTAGCATAGCAATGAGAGCATGTAAGAATCACATATAGACAGTCAAATGAGATCAAGCTTAGTATTTGATATATGATCACATATAACAGTCATTCATAGACTTAATAAAAATGACTACAATCATTTAGTCAAAATAGCAAATATTCAAAATAACAAGCACAAGAATACAAACATCGTAGGTCTAATAAAATGCTTCAATCATCAATACTTGATAGAGTCACAATTTTCATAGTCATTTCTCTTTACTTGAATTACTTCACTCATCGTCATAGTTGATGGATGATTCAGGAACGAGAAATGATGTTACATGTGATTCATTCAAGGGTTCCATTACTCTATTGACGAGTGAATATTGGGGACCTTGAAGGTATGGGTGAGCGTTCATGAAGTAATGATAGAGACGGGTTAGGAACATCCCATAAGGTATTAGTTTGTTTTTAGTACCCCTGAGATGTACGATTCGCTTAGCGAAGAAGTAAGCAAGATTATCTGGTTGTTGGTTTAGAATGCAATAGAGCATTTGAGCACAACATGCAGGTAGATACTTACGATCTCTTGTTAAACTTAAGACATTTTCTCGCAAGATGACTGTCATGGGTTGTAGAATGTAGCGGAGTTCAAGTATTTCAATTATGTTAGTGTGCTTGACACATGGTGAGTTACACAGAAGACTAGCTAATTCTCCTGGAGAAGGAATGTATGAATGATATGGACCATTTTCCTCTTGATTAAGAGAATCAAGAGTAAGCTTTTCCGTATAGGCATATTGCCCATGGTTTGGAAGTCCAATGATTTGAGCGAATTGTTCGAGAGGCAAGAGAAACTTGTAGTGATGTAAGCAAAACCAAAGAGAAAAGGATTGATCCTCGTTACAAACGAGATCAATTTCACGAAAGAATTCTAACATGAAACGTAGGCAGATTTGTTCGTTGATAGTAAGTAGACAGTCAAAGCCTATAGCTCGAAAGGCTCTGCTAATTTCTTCATAAAAGACTAAGGTGGGGTAGACAATCCAACCTTCGTGAATATAACGTGACTCAAGATTTTTGAAGCCATGAACTAAATCTATAGGTGTGTAGGGTTCCAATGAAATATTTGGAATGTAGATGTTGGTTAGATGATGATCAAAATCATATATGTGTGGCATCTTGAGACGTACACAAGTCGATCAAAATTAATGAATAACACTTCATAGCACACATGAAGATAAGTTCTAGGACATAATATGTCACTGACTCAAAAAAGATTTTAGTATGAAATTTTACTTGTCTATTATCAATTATGTTGTTTTTTGTATTAACAATGCCAAACACCCTTTTACACTTTATTCATCAATTCAAAATTTATTCATATGAGGTTTTTGTGAAAAACTAGTTTGGGTGATTTTAGAAAGGTTCAATCCTTAAGAAAAATTACCGATTGATGCCTAATTTATATAACTAGGTTAGTCACATGATTCTGTTAACATAAACCCATTTGACTTAATTTTTGATAAACATAAACCCTAGAATTAAATGAGAAGAAATTAGAAGGATGAGTGTAAATGCTTACAAAGATGTTTAGGACACTGAGATTGAGGAAGATGAAACCCTAGGATGAGAGAATACACTATTTTGGTCGTTTTGAATGAAGAGAGGGAAAAGGAGGTTATCAGTGGTATTTTAAATCCCTAAACTGGGGTATGATGTGCCGGATCCTTTTGATAAAGGATCCGACCCGTTATGACGAATGGATCTGGGAAGATAGCGAGCACAGGACAATCTGGTTTTTGGTGTATCGCTTTGTCATTTGTTCTTTTACTTGTTTTAAGGTAAATTGTGACTGATGATTCTAAGTAACTAAGGCAGGAGTATTATCAGCTAATATAGTGAGAGAAGTTTTAGGCGAGAGTTTTAGATCGGGGATAGCCAAAAGATAGATCAAGACAAGAAAGTAATTATGTTCCATTTACTTTAATAAATGACAACATATAGGTTTAGGAGAAAGAAGAGATACATGAGAAGAGACAAGTTTGTCGTGATTAAGAATAGGGAAAATGATGATGGAGAAAGAAAGACGTAGTAAGTTATATTGGTGTTGTATCCATTTCTTCTTTTGATGATGAGTGATGATGGGAGATTATAGAGAAAATAAATTTTGAGTGATGGAGTTTAAGAAAGATGAGAAGGAATACTATTCCTGATGATATGAAGAGTGTGAGGATTTTGTGAAGAGAAACTTTTGAAAATTGTGATTTGATGTAACACATATTTCACGTAGATATAGAACTTTAAAATAAAGCACACCAACACTATGATCAACAAACAAATTCATGTAGATGCTTGATCATAATGAAGAAGCATATAGACAAACATTTTAACCATATGCACTTACCATATTTTATAGCATTAATTATAGGTAAGGAAACATACCTTTGCCACATTAATTCATATGGTTTTGAAACCATAGATGCAATGTAATTTCATGAGTTTTTAAAAGATCCTGCAAGCTTATTGGTAAGGCAGGTTGATAGCTCTTTAGGTTCTTCTTGGGTGTGAACTTAATTTATCCTTTAATGGGATGAAGTATTTGAAGAGGCCTATCATGAAGTAGACTTTAAAAGAAATTTATTAAAATTGTAGCGAATAGAAGCTATCATTATCCAACACTCATAGGTTTTGATCCAATTTGTAAAAATGAGTTTGATTTCAGTTTTCACAAAGATTTTTCTTCTTTGTAGTTTTCAAATATACACGGATAGTTTCAATTTTTTAAAGTATAATATACTCTAAAAAACTTGGTAATGAAGCTTTGATGCCAATTGTAGAAAACTAGAAGGGGGGTTGAATAGTCTTACCAATTAAAACTTCATTTTTAAGTATTTAGATCGACATATGTCAATCTATTTTAAGATATGTCTAAAAGGGGTGAGCAACAAAGAAGAAATGGCTCACTATTTATAGGAAATTATGTCTATTGTTCACCCGGATCCACCGGATCCCTTCCCAGAGGGATCCGGCAAGTATAAACCCAAGGATCCGGCTGTTTGATGAAAACAGTCCAGGTCTTGGGTTACAAACCGGGTTATGGGTTATGGGTAATGCACCATGGGTCATGTACTTTGGATCATGGGTACCCAACTAGATACAATGTATATAGACAATGGGTCATGGGTAATGGGTTTAACCCAACATGATGTTATGCATGATGTAAATGCACATGGGTCATGGGCATGGATCATGAGCATGGGTTATGGATCATGGTTTACCCAACACATATATATTACAAGATACATTTGAACTAGTATGTATTTTTATAAAATGTAAGTAACAAAAGTTACTTGTAAGTGTTTTATAAAAATGGTTTTAGTTTTATATAAACTATTTAACCAAACATGTTTAATGGTTTATATGTTTAGTAAAATATGTTAGTAAACTTATTTGCTCAAAGCTTTACGTATTTTATTTATCTCGTTAAATTGATTTTGCGATTGTTATCGACAAAACATAAGATGATCGTAAAATATAAATAAAGTTTTTACAGTTTATTTGTATTAACACAATAGCAAACTATTTTATATGAAAATAGTCATAAAAAATGTAACTAGTCATAAACTTTAAAGATGTGTATCAATGAAAGTTAATATAAAATATTTTACAAATGTTTAATATTATTTTTTGACACTACTAATTATTTATAGAATTCTTATAAACTTATACCATTGAATTTTAATTCTTTTATTCCACATTTAACCCAAAGTTTGAGAATTAAAATCATTGACGTTTGAATCTCATTAGACTGGTAGTCTGAAATATGCTAAAGTGAAGGTCGTCCAATAAGTTTTATTTACGATACAATTCTTTTTAACTTTACAATTTTCTTGTCTTAACCATGTTAAAATTTTAGCCTGTCCCTTTACAAAATGTAAATCCAACAAAGAGAACCCAATTCTTATGTGCATATGTGTGCATACTTGAAAGTTGAAAATATAAATTTTTTACTTTAATGAAATGGCTAATATGTAAGAATTGTACCGTATAAGCATTATGTCATTTCATATAAAGTATACTCTATGATATTCATGTGATATTTTGTGACATAAACAAGGACAATAAAAAAGAAAAATCGAAAGTTGGTCGATTACATAGAATGCAATTATTATTTTCTTCTTTTTTCACTGCTCTAATTTCTAAATACGGAGTACTAAACATGATCTTTTAAAAGGTATTAATGGGCCATTTTGGCGTTTAAGGCACCAAGCATGGTATCCACTATTTTCCTCTTTTTATGATGGGTTAAAAAAGGAAAGCAAGACTAAAATGAAAAAGGTCATACTTTAACTTTTCATATTATTATTGGCCTCTAATTTCACCCTCTCTTAACCCATCCAAACATTTTTTTTTGCCCTAAATTATTATCAAACAAACGCTGCTTCTTTACACTATTATTTCAAACACAAGAAAAACCCGACACCCACTACCCCTTCACGACCATCATTCGTGTCCCATCACCATTGACCATCAAAGATTTGTCATGTGCATTCCTTCACCGCTACCACATATATCGAGCTATCACTAAAAATGATTTGACCGCAACCATTACATGCACGTGTCACAAGCCTTATTAACAGAGACTCGCTTGCAAGAACCACAGATATGACCATATTAATAAGCCACATCAAAAGATTGTCTTCCCTTCCATCGTCGTTAAAGATTTTGACGCATCTCTTCTGGATAAAATAGATTCCGGTCATATCTCTTTTAAGATTGAGTTGTATTGTTTTTGTGTTAAAAGAGTCTTTACCAAGAGTTTCGGATAGATCTTTTATGGGTACTTGGTAAATACGGTAACTGTTAAAGATTTGTGATTTGAGTTATAAAAGTTTTTGCAACGCATATTGAGAATGTAACTGTAATTTTTCTTGTGAATGCTACAAGAAAAGTTTTTTGTTTAATTGATTTGTACAATAAGCTTTCAATTTTGTAAGCTTTAATTTTGTATTTTTGAAATATAGATATATAGATATAGATATAGATTATTATAATATGTTGGAAACATTAAATGATAATTAAATTAGGGAAAATGGCATGAAAATTAACTAACTTGTCACTTTTTGCTTTGTGCTCTAGTCATCTTCATATTCCCTTATTGTATTTTCTATAACAATTTTGCCCCTACTTATTAGTAAGATTGTTAATAAGTAAGAATGGTAAAATTGTCACAAAATACATATAATAAACGAAATTTAAAAGTATGATATATAGATTATACATAAGATATATACATTTTTTAAAAAATAACAATCTAACTATCTCATATAATTTACACCACATAATTACTATATGATTATACAAAACATATTTACATAACATATATTTTAGTTATCATTTTATAATTATAAATAAATTTATTTTGTAATTATAAATGCATGTATTTATTGCAGAAAAACTCATAATTAATAATTTATAAATATAAATACATGCATTTATTGCAAAAAAATTAAATAAAAAGTAATTTTTTTTTAACTAAATACATGCATTTATTGCAAAAAAAAATAAATAATAATAAATAAATAAAAAATAATCTTTTTTTTTGCAAAAAACTCATAATTATTATTTGAGGTTTGCTAAACAATGTACATTGGGTAAAGCATAAGCCACATTAAATAGTATGTTCTTTTCATATTTAAATTAGTTATATATTTAACGAGGTGAAAACGCCCCCCGCGTTGCGGGGGAGGGTTTTTCATGGGTTTTTAAAAAAATGCAAGATGCATTTAAATATTCGGTCTGTTTTGCTAGACGGAAAGAATTTTTAAAAGAATGGTTTTTTCTATTATTTGGGAACAAAGACTATTGCGGACCCCCTTTTGGTTTGGTATTCTTCGGGTTTTTTTTTGTTTTGTTTTCGGAGGTTATTTGAGTATAACGTATTTTTTTAACTATCTAACCTACGTTTTATAATTAGCCTTTTTGTTAGGCGGTGTTATAATTACCCTTTTTGTTAGGGGGTGGATATCAAAAGATATGGGTTATATTTATCGAAGCGTAGCTTGTAAGATCCCTAATTACAATTTCACCTTCCACCGTACTTTCATTCCTGGTTAACGGTGTCAAATATCAATGGCGTTTACTCCTAATATTGATGAGCTGAAGAGAGCGGCTGGTTCGACTGATATCGCTAAGTCTTTTAAATTCTTGTTTGAAAGCGAGATTGTGGAAGAGCGCTGCTTGTTGCTTAGGCTAGAGGAGGAATGTAGGCAGCTTAGGGATAAGGTTCAAAAACGTAAACGCACTGCTAGAGAGTTCAATTTCTTAGGTACGTTATATGAAAAGGGAGTTGATGCTTTGGGGTGTGTTGCCAACATACAAGTAGCGCAGCGTGACATCTTGCAAGCCTTGGAGGGGACGCTTGGTTTGATCCGTGACGCCATTGCCCGAAAAGAAGCTGATGTCATACTCATGGAAGTCAATGAGCAGTTTTCAGATGGTTAGTGGGGTTGGGGGTGTTTCTTTTGTGTTTTGGGTACTTTGTAATTAATTGTTGTTGTTGGCAGTTTTCTAGGTAGGAAGTGATTATGCTAGCGTTTCTTCTTTGGTTATGCAAGAAGATAGTGTTTGGCTAGTTTGTGTATGGAATGGATTACGTGTTTCAAGTTTTGTTTGGCGGAAGTTCACTTTTTTGGTCTGGTAATATTGAACTTTTCGTCGCTGTAATTGGCCCTTCGTATTATTAATGAATAGCTACTTTATATGTACTCAGCTTATGCAGTTTCGTTCTACTTACGTAACGCTGAATGATGTTTTCGCATTTAACTGTTCTTAAACTAAGATGCCATTAGTTTAACACACTGTCACCTCAACGCAATCGCTAAAGTGGTATAGAAGGTTTGCGATACCAGATTCTACATATGCATACAATTAAAATCGTTTCTAGATAGTTTCATATTCTTGCTTTGGTTTTGCAATATTTTTGCTGGTGTTAGATTTTTGTAAGTTTAGGTTTGGATTCCTTGTCACCATCATCCCTTTACTTGTTGTTCATGGAATTAGGGATGCATACTAAACTCACATGGGTGATTCTAAAGTCATTCTTGTTCGGTGAATTATTCATTAAGTTCTAACTTGTTTATCTTGTTTATAATGTAAGGGTGATATAAGTTATATGATAAAGCGATGCATTTTGTACGGTTGGGTATGATGTATATCGTATGTGAAAATATGTATGTATAGTGCATATGCAGAACCCAAGACTGTGTATCCATGGTTATACATGTCTCGCGTTGCAAGTGTTGAAAGTGTTTGCCATTTAGATGCCATTCAGGTTTAGTGCTGCGACTGTGCGTGATTGCATGATTGTTTGTATATTTTTTTTTTGCTTTTGGCATGCGCTCGTTGCAGTAGGTTCTTTTGTTTTTTGTTAACGCATGGCTAGTGTGGAGTTCAGTATTAGCAGATTATAGTGCAGTGCTATAGTTTGCTTTCGATATCCCAGCTTGAACGCTTTGAGGCACTAAGTAAAGCGCTTTTGTATCTGTGTGGGTACTGTTTCTAGTGGTAAACATTGTATCCTGCTTTCTGGTCTATAAATTTGTGTTTCTGTTGTTGCGTATGTATGTTTTTCTTTTTAGGCTATAAGTTTTTTGATGTATACATGTCGCGTACTGAGTGTCTAGCGGAACTTGGGTTTGCATGTGATAGTGATGTTTTGCAAGACCAGATGGTGCTCTTTATTGAAAGGGAGGTGGTTGCGGCGCGTGAATGGGAGACCATGATACGTACACGCTGTTTTGATATTGGGGCACGCATTAGGTACTTGGAAGACCTTATTCAAGAGGTTTTGCAACAAGGACGTGGTATGGTTGCTAGGGACTCCGTTCGATTTTTGAGAGAGGTTCAGTCGCGCGAACTTTCTAAGCAAACAACACTCCAGGGGATGTTACGTGAAGCACACATCGCTCTCCGCGCTGCTGCAGTATATATCAACAACATCTGAGCCTTGTGACCATTGTTTCTGTGTGTGTGGTAGTTGTTTGGTTTAGCCTGTGACTTGTTGCGGTTTACATTTCGTATGTGTGTACCTATGGTATTTGTGGGTTGTATGTTTGTAAGACTCATGTTAAATAAAACTTTCTTTTCTAATGTTTTTTTGATTTTTGGAAATTTTTTTGCTGTAATGATGAGATTGTTTTGCATTCCGTTCTGTTAACTTGTCAACCTCTTGTTTTCGGCGCTACTTGCGTGAGTGAGTATTCATAATTGCATGTTGCGCTAGGGTCAGCCAAAGCAGCTTCACAATGAGTTTTTTTTATCGGCTACGTTTTTTTGGTTGTGCGCTTGTAAGCTAGCTTCTTTCCTGCATTGTTACCTTTTGGCTTGTTGCGTTAAACGGATTAGCAAACGTATAAACTGTTTTAATAAGTTTGTTCAACTGATGTATCAGCATACGAAAAGCATATAATAATATACATTTTATTGCAACTGCATTGCAAAGAGTGGCCAAAATTTGTACATTGATACACTGTGTGAAGTGTCGTGTACATTTGCTTTCCTACAACATAACTGCACATTGTTTTTTTCCCAAGCAGGGCCCTTTTTCAAGATAGACTATGGGCTCCTACAACCAACATTAGGTAAGCGGCTTAGAGACTGTTCTTGCAGCGGTGCTAGAGCTGCATAGCAAAAGGTTGAAGCTTAGTTACAGATGTTATTACACTGATGGGGTTCCTTCGGTTTCACTTTTTGGTTTCTTTGCAAGACGGCCAATCTCTTCTTTTGCAGACACTGTGAAAAACTGTTTGCAAACTGTTGAACTATCTGTGGATCTGTGGAATTCACGTTTTTTTTCTCCGTCAAAAGAGAGCGGCGGAGGTGTGAAAATGTTAGTTAAAACCTTTTCAGGAGACTTTTCCTCTGGTGATGCAACCACTGATTCCGACGATTCGCCAGCGTCTGTTAATGCTAATAAAGGTTCTGCCGCATCAGTTACATTGTCTAGTATCAGCCTCGGGGCACCTCTTTTTTTGCCGTTTCCGAAATGGACTTCAAACTTGTGCTTTGTGTTCTGCAAATCTTTGATTATCGGTGGCAGCTTCCTTGGGTTTGGATCTGATAAGTAACTCAACACCTCCGAGCAAACTGGAAGCAAGGCATGTACCTCAGGGTTGTACCACGTTAGCGATGCTTCTCCAGTGACGTCTGCGATGGTTGATCTGAAACAGTAACTGCGACAGGTATGCATTGGAATAGATATTAGCCATTGTTATCAATTAATGCCGTGGAACATTTGGCATAACAAAAGTATCCAAACCTATAATTTGGCACCACGGGCATTCCTGGTTGGTGACAATGCCAGTGTGGACTATCTTGCTTGATGTTTCTGTTGCAACGTTTGCAGTTGTTTCTGTACCAATCTGTGTCCTCGTGTATTTTTGTAAGGATGGCCTCGGTGATAAAGCTTTGTCTTTGCTGCATGAATACATTTTCAGTTAAGGCATATAGCATTGTCTTATTTTATATACTCGTATTATTTTACCGTAATCATTTGCAGACTCATCTGTAGCAAAGTCACTATCTTAAGCGGTTCCTCAGGCATGCCTTCTTCCTGTCTTTGTTATGACAATGGAGGCAACATCGGCGGCTCAGTAGTGGCCAGCATACCTGTATAACTGGTAACGTACTTGGTTAGCAATATTGTTGACAATTACCAATGCAACGCGGCAAAAGCATTTTCGAGATACTGGAAACTTACACTTCTCGTATTTCATTAGCTTCTAGCACATCGGGGTTGAAATAGCAATACGTTGCCGGAGTTGCTGATAACTGCATCTTACCGGCAAAAGTTTTCACCAGACATGAGGTAACCGCTAGTATGATAGGCTGTTTCAGTGGAATGCTTATTTCGGTTTCAAACTTTGTAGCAATGTCGTTCCAGAGGCTTAGTGTGACGGTATTGCCACTATCATAAAAAAAAGAGGTAAATATAGTTATGTACTAATATGAAAGAATCATTGAAACTAATAGTTTGGTCAAACGTACTCCAAATTTTGAATCTCGACATTCTTTCTAAGTATGTGATTTGTTGAACTCCCGAATGCTTTGATTTTCCAGACGTTACGGATGGTCCCTATATAGTCTATGGAGATGTGCAAACATTTCATAAGTCTTAGATAAACGATTGAAACGTTAATCAATGCGTTGCTGTTTATGTAAGCGTGATACCTGTTAAGATTGCATCGCGTACATTGGCTCTAGTTGCCAGTTGGTTGTACGCTATGAAATTGAAGTAGTGGTTTGGGAATCTGGTGTCATCGATTAGAGCAACGTTTGTGTACTTGCCCAGTAACAGTGTTTTATTATTACTCAGAGTGCGTTGCCATGAATCTGTGTTTTTACAGCCGAACCTACAGATTTTGTAGCATGAACCAACCTGTAAAGTGGCGTCAAACTGTTGGATGTCACGCATCTCTGCATTTGCTTGAATGGCATTTCCCTGCGAATGAAGCGTGTTATGCACTTATTAAAGCACTAATTCTAACAGGTACGAAGTGTGTTAACATTGTGTGACTTACGCGTTTGTCCAACATTATGAAACATAGGCCTATGGGGTTTGGGTATGGAACGTTTCTTGAAGTCCACTTGCGATAGACTCTCACATGCAGCTCCTTCTCAATGTCTTGTGGCTGAACATTGCTAATGTCTACAATGTTGGGCTCCAGTGTTGCAAGCTTCATCACATCCTTGATGCTGCTACCACCGCCTGCTTCTATAACTCCATTTTCTGCAGAGCTTTGCTGTAGCTCAACATCTTTGATGCTGGTATCAGTTAGTTCTACGACTCCAAGCTTCCCTTTCTCGCCGGCATCACTTGCAGTCATAGCAGCCGGTCCAGAAGCCTCACCTGATGCAACCGGTCCGATGGTCCCAGTGTCGAGCTGTAGTAATGAAAGTCCCTGCACGTCTTTACTTTCGGTTGCAACACGAACTCTCATAGCAATTTCTTTGAGCAGTTCATACTTCCATTCATCAGCCATGGTTCTGCAAACGATATTAATAGTGATAAGTATACATATTGAGCCGTAACGCGAACGTAAACAGAAATGCTCACACTCTGAAGTCGAATCACGCGTGAAAATGCGATGCTTACTGCACAAAGTAACATTTCTGACTAATGTATATGCAATCCTAACACTATAGGAAGCAAGCAAATGGCATAAAAGATTCATAACGTAATCACGCACGTACACATAAATCATTACACGATACTTAGAAGCACTGACATGCATTACATAGCTATGCCCAATGTACAACCCATCAATCTAAGCAAAAAAACACACGTGCCAAACGTCCGCAAAGGCGGCCAACACTTTCCTCCCCAGCCGAAACACCCACAACATCCAAACAATTGCTCTTGGACAAACATGGAAGCGGAGCGTTCCCCAAACGGTTACCATCCAATGACGATCTACCCACATCACTAAAAGAACCACCTACACCAACCAAACTAAGCGACTCAGAAGAGTCACCACCTAAATTTCTAATTGGATCACTCACTTCTAAATTTTCAAGACAACCATCACCACCACCAACTCGCTTACATGCAATACCTTTAGTCTACATACCTACAACTCTAAGCACAACACAACATTGTAACCTAAAATCACCCAAATACTATTAACTACTCGACACACGATAAATGAACAGCTACAACAAACAACATGCATAAAAACATACAAAAACAACAAACGCAAACAATCCTACACAACATTAGATACCTTAGCAATAAAAAACCCACAACGAACAACCTAAAATCAACATGCAGCAACTAATCAGAACCAAAAGAAGATGACATGCATGAAGAAATCCATCTCACCTACTCAAATAACGCAAAGAGATAAAAACATAAAAAAACAACAAACGACAAACAATCCTACACAAAATTAGATACCTTTGCAACTAAAAACCGATAACAAACAACCTAAAATCAACATGCAACAACAAATCACAACCAAAAGAAGATAACATGCATGAAGAAATCCGTCTCACCTACTCAAATAACGCAAAGAGAGAAACAATGAGGAAACCTTCCACCAAAGTAAACTAACAACTATACATATAACGTTCTAAAAAAGGCTAAAACTTTAGGAATCCGGGCCACAAGCAACAACCCGCGTCCTGGCCCAAAAGCCCACAATACCACGCTTGCCACTAATGAAAATAATATTTTTGTAATGTAACCGACGTTCTGTTTTATATGTATAAGAGAATGCGCAATAAATGAACATAAAAATTAACTTAAATATATGTCATTTTTAATTTAACAAAGTTCAAGTTTCTTATATATTCATATTGATTGTTGGTTTAAGCACAACGGACATTATTATTTTATAGTTATAGGATATGAGTAGTAAAACTAATGTATGAGTAGTGGTAGTACTTTTTAATTGTAAATTAGATCAAATCATAGTTTAATCCACAACTACTTTGTTCAATATTATAAAACACTCAACAGTGTGATATAGAAAAGACATATATTAGAGTGAACACCCTTTAAAGTGTATGTTCAATTAAGAGAAAACACTTATACTACGACGGGACATAATTAAACTGATGTTATTTTGACGTATTTTTGTAGATATGACGTAGTTTTAGTGGGTTTCACATATAAGCTTGTATGTGAGACAACTCAATATTCACTTTTCTCATTATAAATACATGCATTTATTACAAAAAACTCAATCTTTTTATTAAAAAAAAAAAAAAAAAAAAAAAAAACTCATAACTATTAATTTATAATTATAAATACATGCATTTGTTGCAAAAGAATAAAATAAAATAAAATAAAATAACTCAATCTTTATATAGAAGTAGCAATTATATCTACTAACATCCAAACTACAAATAATTTTTATGTTTATCAAAATTATTGGTTTAACCATTGCCCGGCGGACAATGTTTAACAAAACCCTTTCACTTTTATCGTTTGTCAAAACACTGTTAGTTTTATATTTTCAAATTTTCACCTTTAACTCTGTATATGCTTTCCTTCTGCGCTTAAATTTGCATAAAATCTTTTTATTTGTGTCTAAACTTATACCAGTTAAAACTTTACACACACGTTGATCTAATCTTGTTGCAACTCGCGGGCAACAAAACCTTGTTTTACGCTATTATCGATCACTTAATTATTCAAATTATGAATATCATTTTCTAAAGTTATAATCAAATAAGAAGAAAAATTAAAATAAAGAGAGTGAGAAAAACTACAACTATAAATTTCAGATACACCTACTAAAATAAATACATTTTACCTTAAAATTTTCCGTTCTATTTAAAATATGTGATTAGATATCATTCTTATTCTTTTTATTCTATTTTTCATAAAAAACATATTTAATTTATTTGGCTATTGTTATATTAAAATTCACACGTTTGTTTTTATTTAGTATATCGAAAAATAAGATATATATCATATCAAGAGGAAGCATATATATATCAAGGGACTATTAACAAAACTAAAATAATACTTCAGTCAAAATATTCATCTTCTCCCTACTACATCCAATGAATTTTCCGGCAAATACACAAAAAACACTCTTTTGTGTCATCATTTTTCTCATCATTTTTCCAGATTCATCACTTTCACAAAATGTTACCAAGTCTTCGAATTCATCGGATTCGATCTCTAAACTCAAACCAGCTATAGCACTTGTGGTTGGACTTATTTTTTGCATAGGGTTGACCTTAATATGTGTAATCTTAATTTATATAAACTGTTGTCACATATCGAATTCTATTCGCATGGAGCACTTTGGTAATCTTCCAAGAGCAAGAGCAAGATCAAAGTCCTCAGGGATTGACAAAAAGATCATTGAGTCACTTCCATACTTCAAGTTTTCGACTTTAAAAGGATTGAAAAACGGATTGGAATGTTCCGTTTGTTTGGCGGCTTTTGAAGATGTTGAAGTTCTAAGAATGTTACCAAAGTGTAAGCATGCTTTTCATATCGAGTGTATCGATAAATGGTTAGAAAAAAACTCAAGTTGTCCACTTTGTAGGTTTGAAGTTGTCATGGATGATATTGCCTTTTTTATGAACTCGAACTCTTTAAGATTCAAGTTATCCGGGCCTTCGAGCCTAGGGCTGTATATAGAACGAGAAGGGTCTTCAAGATTTGGAACAAATATAGAAAATGATGAAATCTTGCATAAGTTTAATCATCGGATCATGGTCTGTGATGATGACTATGATCCAATAATGCTGCAAACCAGATGGAGCAATTTGAGCTCCTCTGATCTTTCATTTCTAAAATCGGAAATGATAACTTGTGAGTCAAGTAACCGATTTGATCATCACATCTCTGTAGAAATTGAGGGAATCCCCGGTGGCACACGAGAAAGTGAAGCGGGCCCGAGGGTATCATGCGATAGAAGATCGGTGTCAGAGATATCGGTTTATCCAAGAGTTCTTCAAAGTGAAGTTAGGGTCCATGAAGAAAGACTAAAGAAATTACGTTTGTTCATTACTCAAAAAACAGTTGATCGGTTTGCTAACAAAGAAATCAGTTCAGGTTCTGCATGATATTGACACAAAGTGGAAGGAATAATGTTACATCCTTCTATATATAGTTTTTAAGTTTTATTTTACACACATGATTGCCCTTTTTTTTTTTTTTTTTTTTTTTTTTAATTTTAAAGATACTCCTATGAAACGAAAATTTAGAATGATAGAACATTGTTTATGTGCAAAGGCCATGGAATGTACAGAAATCGAATATTTGTTTAAATGACAAGGATATTTATTTTTAAATGTGCTGTGTCGATACTTTATTTTGAATTTTGGATTAGTGTTAATATGTTTTTCTATATATGATTTTAATATGTTACTCCCACTATTAATTTTGAATTTGGAGTAATATGTTCCCACTATTAATTTGTGAGTCCTAACTTTAATATATATTATTGGTTTACCTAATCTCTTTAGATAAATCTATACACTCAAACTTAAGTTTCATGAAAGTGATAAGGTATAATAGTTGAAAAATAATACACCTCCTTTTCAATGAGCCTGTCATTTATTTATAATTATTCATTTAAAAAATAGTTAAACTCACTGTCACATAGGATTAAAATAGGTAATTAAATACCTCTTATACAAGACGCTAGTATGATCACTTTAGACTTGTTTGCATCAAACATGATTTGACTGGTAGTCACAAACTCTTTTATCACGGCTAGATAGTTATACAACAATTTCTATCAGAACCAAGCATGATAATGCCAAAGTAAAGTATAAGGATTTATATGTGTGTTAAGTGATAGACCATATATACTCCATAGGCTTCCTTTATTTTTCGCACAAAAAGTTGGCTACAAATTGGATATGTTGGCATCAAAATGTTAATTAAGTACATGATTTAAAAAGTGTGTTTCCTATATGGATAAAAAGTGAAACACAGAAACACAGCTACACATAATGTTAATTGTGTTAGATTCATTGACTAAACATGTACATGTGAACATCAACATATAGTAAATTATACTATAGTGGCTGTTATACCAAATACTGCTACTGTTTTTATTATGAAAGACTATATCCAAGAACTGGGCATGGAATTTTGAGGCATGCATATTTAAAACTAATTCTTTATTTCATTTTTGTTTAGTTTCTTGCTATATTTTAACCTTTATTCTGCAAGCAAACATATGAAAGTAAAAAAACTGCAATCATAGATAAAATTGGCTTAATAGTCAAGTGTTTATGTATCATATGTAAACAACGAGTAGGTGAGATATTATACGTATGTTTGGTTTCCCGTTAATTGCTAATGCACTATTTGATGATAGTTGAAGTTGAAGTGACGCTCATATAAAGATGATGGCATGTGTGGAAAATGAAGGATTGTTAATTTGTTATGTATGAATAACTTGGTCCCTAATAAGAACTTTTATATTGGTTAAATTGTAGAGATTGTAGAGGTTCTAAATGTTTAGATTGGCCTGATTGGCTCAAAAATCCGATGTAATATTTTGCTAGTTTTTTGTTAGTTTTTACTTATACATTTGCCGTTACACAAAATAATAAAAAATAAATCAAATAAAAACAACTCTATATTATAAGTGAGAGTTAGGGTTTTGGATAAAACCTCAATTATAGTCTTATGGACCATGATGATGTTTGGAATAATAGAAGTAAGAAATTGCTCCATCAAGGAGTATGAATAAAGACAAGGTCATTATTGCAATTTAGCCCAAATTTACAAATGATGTTAATAAAATAACAAAACAAAAAAAATAATAAAAAAAAAAAAAAAAAAAATGTGTCTCATGTTCATTATAAATACATTCATTGACCTAATGGTATTATTTTTGAATAATTAAAGCTAGATGTGAATGGAGTTATGAATGGTAATCTACAACAAGACGCACGATATCATTTATTAAAACTATGCTTGAACATTGACAGTGACACCAAAAATGATATAAGTATAGTTGCATATTATTGACAAGTATTTATAATCATAGTTGTTAATGAGACTAATAAATTGGTATAAAAAGAGCATTAAGTTATCAAAACAGGCTCCAAACTAACTAAAATATATAGAACATGGTCTCGCCACTCTTATGATATCCTGAAGAATATCGAGCTAAAAGCGAGAGAAGGAAAATCAAATATCCAAGGTTGCTTGTTTCGATCACAAACTTGATTCGACGACTGATTTGTTGCTTTGTTAGCTCCTCAGTAGCCATCCTATAGCCATGACTTTCTAATCCAAAGCTTTTAATGAGTCGTGCCTTTTTGTCACAAGTAAAAGCGTTGGCCCCTTGCGGATCGCCTACCATTAGTTGAACCACCACCTATGAATCTACATTGATTAAAAGCTTCTTGATGCTTGCTTCTTAGGTCATAATAAGTCATCCGTTGGAGAGCTAGAATCTCTAGCTTCATAATTGTGCAAATTCTAAAGTTCTTAGTAAAAGCTTAATATAAATCATGCATGGTCATCCTACAATCTTAAATTGAAATTGAACTATCATAAATTAAACATATAAGACCTCTCAGATTTAGTGAGTCACAAGCATTTTACGTCAACCCGAGGTTAGCTTTTAGTATTGCTAACAACTAATTATCTATATCAAATTTGGACAACAAGCAACATATACATATAACTATCAATAGTCACTAACTACTAACCACTTCGTAGAGATATACAATTCAATCACTCCATTGGTTGCGTCAGCGATAGCAATAAAAGTTATAGCAACTTTTTTTTTTTTTTTTTTTTTAAAAGTATATTTTGATAGTGTTAAAAGTTGTGAAATTTGACCTTTTTGTGGCTGTTAGTGGGCTGATTTTTAGATCTTGCAATGTAATGTTTGTTGGGCTGTTTTCTTTTTCAGGACTACCAAGAATTTGGGTCTCAAAAATGTTGCTGGGTGGACTTATGTATCAAGACACAAAAGTTTTTTAAGTAACACATGGACAAATAGAATCCATTGTTTTTAAGTAACAAGACACAAAAGTTTTGTTTATTAAAAAACATAAGACTTGTTTCTTACGACACATGGACAAAGTTTTTTAAGTAACATTAAAGAGAAGCAAGCCAAGCGATGAGCACAAAGCGAACTATTTCAGGAAGGCTGAATACGGTAGGACTCCAAATCAGGCATAAGTATACGATGGAGAAAACAGCTGGATTGTCATCTTTTCCGCCTACACCTGAAACCTTCGACTATATACAAAAATAATCACCTTATTTAATTCATTCTGAATAACACAAATATTGATTATTTTTTAAGGAAAATATACATACTAGACATGAGCAAGCTCACCTTTGCTGTTTTCCATATTGGGCGGGTCTGAACCATAATTAAACATACCACCTGGCCGAATCTCATCCATTATTCAAGCACTTTTTGACAATCACAGCTTATATCATAAACTAGCCCACACCTAGTGCATTCATGTGATTTGACCCATTCTTGTTGCTGCTTCCACGTTTCTGCCAGCTTCTCGTCAGTAAATAGACGCTCAAAGACTAAATAGTAAACCAAAAAAAGGTTGATATTAGAGCACAAAAGAAGCAACATATTGAAAAGAAACACAGAGGTAAAAAATTTCTTACAGTCTTCACCCCTCCAAAAAGGTGCGAAAGATTTTTTGAAGTGGCAATACCCTGTATGTACAAGCGCAAATAAATTAGAACCAATTCAATTAAAACATAGAATTAAAGGAATTCTTATATTAGCAAGAGGTGCAATCATTTATAACATGCTTTTATTTAAGATGAAGAGTCTGAGTTATGTTATTCAACTGTAATCATTTATAACATCACATTAAGAAGATATTCTTGTCAAATCTCTCGTATATTTATTTTGATTTTTTTTTTTTTTTTTTTTGTTTAAAGGAAACTAGGTGCTCGTGTATTGGATTTACTTGATTTATTAATTTATTGCTTATCAAAAGCCCAGATCGTTTCCTTTGTGTTGCAAGGATGATGGTGAAGAAGCCTCGAGACATTTTACGACTGTTAGACTTGTAAGCCAATAAAAAATTTACTATTCAACACATTAAGATGTTTATCACGATAACAGTGAATTAAAAATAAAGTTATACAGGGTTAAATTGATAGCTGTGAAGACAGCCAGACAAGAGAATCAACATATTGAAAAGAAAGAAAAGAAGGTAAAATCAAACAGTGACATTTTTTGTTCTGCTCTTGAGAATCAGACAGTGACATTTTTTGGAGTTGCTTTGTTTCTGCGTACTTACTTGCGGTTAAAACAGAACAATCATTTTCAATAATAACTTTTAGGCAATCGTGAAATTAGCATCAAAATTTGTGATGATATATGTATGTGCAACCCGATTGTACTCAGTTAAGTTTAGGACCTATCCTATTAGCATAAGAAGACATTTCATTTTATGAGTGTAAAGTATATTTGAACAAGATTACAATGCACATTAAGAAATAGCTAAAGTGATATACTCATAGTTGTTGACTCGACAAAAAATCATGAAGTTCAATTCGTGACTCACCCGTGCAAGTCATGACACACGCATATAAAAGAAGGCACCAATAAATAAGTAGCAACATAGAGGGTAAGCAGGTGGGTGATACTATTTTAAAAACTCGACTCCCCAATAAGTAGCAACATTTGGTGCCTTTAACATAGCATTCAACTAAACAAAATCATCATTTAAGATTAGTTCCCAAAAAGGCGAGAATCCATTATAAATGAAAATAAACATAACCAAAATTTTATTTCATCAAAATAATAAATGTTTATAATATCCTTTATCCAAATACTAATCACAGTTATGCATGAAACTATTAGGCAAACGAAGTCCGATGCCATTGGCAAGTCCAATAAGCTTTTCTCTAGGTAAAGCCTTAGTGAAAGGATCAGCTAAATTTTTGTCTGTGTGAACTTTCAATAGATTAATTTCACCTTCGCGGACTTGTTCCCGAAAATAGTAGTACTTCCGTAGAAAATGTCTTGTGCCCTTCATGACTCCAAGTTCATTGGCAAATATGATTGCAACAGAATTGTCACAATACATATCAATAGACGATTCAGTTGAAGGCATAACACCAAGCCTTGAAATGAATTTCCTAATCCAAACAGCCTCCATTGCAGCTTCCTAAGCAGCTATGTATTCGGCCTCTGTCGCAGACATCGCAATCGTGCTATGTTTCTTTCTCTTCCAGTCTACTGATCCTCCATTAATGAGAAAGACATAACACGTCTGAGACTTCGTATCATTTTTATCACATTGCCAGGACGCATCACAGAAACCTGTAACACCAAGCTCTGTGTCTGGATTTCCACCATACACTAAAAACATATCTTTCATATTCCTAAGATACTTTAGAATATGTTTAACAACAGTCCAGTGAAGTTCACCCGGATTTTGTTGATATCGACTAGTCATATTTTGAGCGAACGCCACATATGGCCTTGTGCATCTTACAACATACATAATAGATCCTACTGCCGAAGCACAAGGAACTTTCTACATGCGTGCCACCTCTGCAGGTGTTGAAGCACAAATATCGCTACATAAGCCATGCTTTATTTCCATTGGCAAATATCCTTTCTTGGAATTTTGCATATTGAATCTCTTCAATATTTTATCAATGTAAGCGTTTTGACTTAAACCAATTAACCGCTTTGATCTATCTCTGTAGATCTTGATTCCCAGAATGTATGCAACTTCCCCTAAATCCTTCATGGAAAAACATTGTCCAAGATATGCCTTAACATTTTGCAAACTTGGAATGTCTTTTCCCATAATTAATATGTCATCGACATAAAGGATAAGGAAAATTACATCACTCCGACTAACTTTGTGACATACACATGGCTCATCTAGATTTTGAATAAATCCATACCTTTTGACTTCTTCATCTAATATCTTATTCCATTGCCTTGATGCTTGCTTCAATCCATAAATGGACCTTTGAAGTTTGCATACACGGTTTGGAAATTGTGGATTCACAAACCCCTCAGGTTGCTTCATATAGATGTTTTCATCTAAGCGACCATTCAGGAAGGCGGTTTTGACATCCATTTGCCATATCTCATAGTCATAGTACGCTACTATAGCTATGAGAATTTTAATAGTTCTAATGTCTGCTATAGGAGAAAAAGTATCCTCGTAATCTATGCCAAAAGTTTGAGTAAAAACCTTGCGCAACTAGATGAGCTTTATTGATGTGTACATTGCCATCCATTTAAGTCAACCTCTTCCCAGACTTCATTATCTTTCATGGATTGCATTTCCCCATTCATTGCAGCTTGCCATTTTTCCTTTTCAGGACTTGCCATGGCATCTCTATAATTGGCAGGCTCTCCAAGATCTCCTAATATAGTTTCTTCAACTTCTACGTTAAGACATAGATGTTCAGGTGCACGCGTAGTCCTTACAGATCTACGAATGGGAATCACTTCAACTTCTGGTGGAGGATCCAAACTATCATGTTCTACCGGAAGTACGCTAGTGTTTTCAGAAGGTAATGTATCTTCATGATCATCTTCCAGATCATAAACTCTCCCACTAAATTCTTGAGATACGAGATTCTTTTCAAGAAAATCTCTATACCTAGCAACAATTACTTTATTTTCAGTTGGATAGTAAAAGTAGTAACCTATAGTTTCCTTAGGGTATCCTACAAAGATACACTTTACAGATCTTTGTTGGAGTTTATCTGCTGAGTCACATATAACATACGCCTCGCAACCCCAGACCTTTAAATAAGACAAGTTAGGAGCTTTACCATGCCATATTTCATATGGTGTCTTCTCAACCTTCTTTGTGGGAACCATATTTAGAATGCGAACAGGTGATTCTAAAGCATAATCCCAAAAGGATAAAGGCATAGTAGTAAGATTAAACATTGATCGCACCATATCTAACAATGTACGATTCCTTCTCTCAGATACACCATTTTGTTGTGGAGATTCTGGACAATTCCATTCTCAGCTAAGTAATCTTTAAACTCTTGGCTTACATATTCACCGCCTCTATCGGATCGAAGAGCTTTAATCTTCTTTTCTAATTGCAGCTCTACTTCTGCTTTGAAAACCTTAAATGTTTCAAACACCTCATGTTTATACTTAAGTAAATAAACATAACCATAACGGCTGAAATCATCAGTAAAGGTTAAGAAGTAGCTAACACCTCTCTTTGACACATGTCTAAGTGGTTCACACACATCAGTATGAATAAGACCAAGTAGATCAGTATGAATAAGACCAAGTAGATCAGACGCCCTCTCCATATCGCTATGAAAAGGTTTTTTCGTCATCTTTCCAGATATGCATGACTCACATTTATCAAATGATTCATCATTGATATTTTGCAAAAGCCCTTCACGTTGTAGCTTTTGCATGTGAGTCTTGCCAATATGAGCAAGTCTACAATGCCAAACATAAGAAGAATTCAAGTCTAACTTCATTTTCTTATTGATGCTAAACATCGAATTATTATTGTTGTTAGATACATTTCAAATCATATCAATTTCAAACACACCATTCACAGTAATTGCATTAAAATAAAATACACCATTTAAAGAAACATAAATTCCATTACTTGTGATAGTATGAGTAAAACCAAGATCCAACAAAACTGAAAAGGAAACAACACATCTAATTATAGAAGGTGCATAATAACAATTGTTCAATAAAAATACTATACCCGAAGGCAATACTAAACTAAACACTCATATGGCTTCAACAGCTGCAAGTGCCCCATTGCCCACATGCAGATATTGCTCTCCATAGGACAACTTCCTTTCCACTCTAAACCCTCGCAGTGTATTACAAATATGAATACAACATCTAGTATCATATACCCACAAATTAATTTTATGATTTAGAGTAAATAATTCAATCATAAATAAGTTACCTGAAGGACCGGCGCCCGAGGACCCGAAATACTTCAACTTATTTTTCCGCAATTCATCAAGATAGAGAGCATAGTTTCTTTTCCAATGCCCAACGACTTTACAGTGGTGGCATGCTTGATCCCTTTTATGATTTTCCTTCTTCTGAGGAGGGTTCTTCTTCGGTTCTGGTTGATAGGCCATAACTTGTTTACCCTTGTGAACCTTACCTTTCCTTTTACCCTTCTTGTTGTTCGCACGCTGCGGTTTTGGCTTGTTAATCCTACCACCCTGAATAGCAAGTACCTGGGGAGTAGGGGCCTTTTGAGGTAACCCTTTTTCATAATCAATGAGCAATGCGTGTAGGCCAGTAACTGTCTTCTCCATGCAGTGCATATTGAAGTTTCAAACAAAACCATTGAAATCCTTGTTAAGGGATCTGTTGATCAAGTTCACAACAATGTCATTTTCATAAACTTTGCCAAGTGCCAGTAATTGGTCCATGTATCCTTTCATCTCCAATACATGTGCACTTACGGGTTTACCCTCTCCATGCTTGCAGTTGTGAAGTGCATCAATCAAATCATATATTTCTACAGCCGCAGGTTTCTCAAACATTGTTCTGAGTTCATTGAGCATGTTGTATGGGAAATAATTTTTGAACTGCTTTTGGAGAGCAAAGTCCATCATTCCCAACATCAAGCAAGCCACATCGTTATGACGCTTAGACTCAACCTTCCACGCAGCCTTTACCTCGTCAGAGGCATCAGCTGCGAGTTTATTAGGGCAAGACGTGTACAGATAATCCAACCGATCAGCAACTCTACAGACAATTCTCAAAGAGCGATGCCAATCATTGAAATTCTTTGTGCCAATCAACTTTTCTTGCTCAAAAAAGGTTTTGAATGCAGAACTTAGCGTAGTGTTAGCGTTGTTTTGAGCCATTTCTATAGAAAGAGTTTAAATATTAGTATTTTCGATAATACAATTTTTCAAGAAAATAAAATATACCCAAGGTAATATAAACATATAACCATATAATTTTCTCGAAAACTAGGATTCAAATTATCATAGGTTCATTACATTAGTTGATCTGCTAGTAACGAAAGCATATAATAAGGTAATCTGTCGAACAATAATTGGCAAACAATTTCCAATTCCTAGATCATTAAGGGATTTACATTTTCCAACGCTATTGGAAATGTAAACATGTTTGATCCCCATCTTGTGCCTTGAGTCCAGTTCTCACTTACTACTCAATTTTAAGTCGTCTAACTTAAAGAACTACAAATATGTCCATGCAAGGTCTGACTTCACATGAAGATTTATCTTTCCATCACAATCTCGCCAAGTTCTCACATGACGTAAATTGCAACTTCAAGTGTTCCTTTAACTAGATGGCACTAACTTAATTTTAAAATGGTACTAGTTTTGATTTATGGTGTCAAATCAAATATGTACAAAGATGTCATGCATTCATCTTGTAGCATAAATTTTATTAAAAAAAATTATTAACCAATTCATAAAGATTAAATTATCAAAATTTTGATTAAGGTATTGGTTTCGCCAATCAAGGAATTTACCTTTAATTATCATCCATTATATCGTACTTTTGCATAAGTCTAAAGACTTAGTATTTCGGATAATTACCACAAAAGTGGCGCATGGAATTAAAGCTAATTTTCTCTTAAGATGATTTTGTACATTTATAGCCTACTTCGTAACTCCAATTTGACTCGCAAAGTGGCGGAGAATTTGGTCAGCGCGAAGCAATTAACCTCCTTCTTTCGGGTCACAATTTAATGTGCTCCCCTACTTAAACCCCTCTTATAGTTTGTTAAAATTGGATGCGCCGTTCTCACTATTTGTACCAAAACTCATCAATCAATTAAACTTAATGAACATTTAACTCTTAAAAAACAAATTAAATTTCACCATTGTTTAGTCCAATTTATTTTTCTATTCTATAATTACCCTTTGGTTAAAACTTGTCACACATAATAAACAAACAAGTAACAATAAAAAATAAATAACTAAAATAATGCGCACATGACTAACAATTAATATGTGTAAACAAGTAGCCACATGCAACTTATTTGTTAAAACCTATTAATAATCAATATCTAAGTTAATTAACGTATATATTAACTAGGGCTTTCACTTCAACAATAGAAATGAGCCACATACATTGACGAATCGATTACGTAAGCCATAATTAAAAATACACCATATTGCATATAATTGATTCATTAATATATACATTGGAGTCTTCCATAATTCAAGATTTATCAAAACATATATGTGATAAAATAACTTAACAATTAAAAATTCAAGCAACCATCCATGACGAACATGCATGTATCATCATAGATATAACATAACAATGATTCAAGTAAGTCACAAGATCGCATACAATTCCATGTCACATAACAATTATAATAAACCCTAAATTTTTTTAAAGAAATCGACTAAATAAAAAAAAATTAAGAATCGACCTAAAAAAAATTAGGGGTCGGCAATTTAAAAAAATAAATAAACCAATTAGGGCAAAAGCCCTAGCCCTAAAATTAGGGTTTACAAATCATATCCAAAACCCTAGAACAATCATATGAAACAACATACAATATTCATTTTTTACGTGTTTAGTAATTAATTACTCATTAAACAAGACTTGTAATGCCAGTGTTGGAATTATATAACATGACAATCATATATAAAACACATAAACATCAAAAAAAACATGCGGAAGCGTATAGGAACAAATTAATGAATAACTAATTAACATAAACGTAAATGTATACGTACCTTTTTTATTCTAGCCGAACAAGAATCAATTCCTCAAAACTAGCAAGTGATGAACCCTAATTATGGTTTATAAGATTATGTGAATTACCCCTTACCGATTTTGTAATTCAATCCAAGATACTAACAATAGTGTGTTAGTACCACGTTCTTGTACACATGTACTAAATCAAATTAAAGTAATGCTAGTTTTAAAAACACAAAATATTTTGTTTTGGAAAAACAAAGTGAATCGACACCTTGGAAGGGGTGTACGATCGAATGGACTAAAAACACACAAACACCTTTTGGTTTTTAGATTATGAGTACAAGAGATAGAATACAAAGACCCTAGGCCCTGTATTTATACATAAGATAACTTAGTTACCAAGTTAAGCATGGGTTGGGCTTGGGAAACCCTTGGCCGATCGGTTCACACATCCCAAAGGTTTCTGGAACCTTCCCAATCACTATTTTATTATTTAGTCATTCCATTTAACATTTAATGATTGTTAGTCCATTACACTTACTTAACTTAACGTCCGTTATATATTTTGTGTAAATAATAAATAAATATAAAACTTTATATTTAATTATTAACTTTAATTCTCATACACAAAGTGTGCAATCCCGTGATCTCGAGTTCGATCATAACTCACGACTACTAATTCATATCCATAAAACTTGTTGGAAAATTGGTTGGCAAAAGTGACGTTTGACCAACTTTGGACACAATTATCTATATGTATATGTCACATATATGAGTAATAGTTTGTAGGTTCGCGTTCTCCTCGAAGAGAGCTTCGCAATAAGCCTTTATGTGTCCAAAATAGAGTTGATGTGAATGAGATATCGGGTCTCAAAGTTAGGCATTCGGTACCATGCCTAAAGAGGAAAAGTAGTTTATTTTCAATCCCACATCGATGGGATGAGTAAACTTAGAGGGAGTCTATTGTGTATAAATAGAGGCCCTAATTCCACAAGTTTTACACACATCAAATCAATAGTTGTTATTGATTTCCAACATATGGAATACGCATCTCTTAAGATGAAATTCCAGGCAGTTTTGTTAAGTCCGACAGTACAACTTATTGTTTTGGCTGTTGTACCCTGGAAACAGACGGCGAATCTGTTTTAAGGGAAGCGTGTCAAACACGTGCCTCGGCTTTTAGTGCTTCTTTGTTGATCTCTATTAGTGATCAAGTAAGTCTTTTGACTATTTTATTATTTTATTTAATTATCGTTTATCTGCTTACATTCTGTTTGTATTTAATTTTCTGTTATTTATTGACTGTTAATTTTATTTATTGTAATTTAGATTTTATTAATAAAAGTGTAACCGTTTCCCTACAGTCTTAAAACAGATTCTGTGTAATAGAATTAAAACACTTTTATTAAAATCTGACTTATATAATTAACAGATTTTATACAAACTGTTTTTCTACTGAAACCAAGATTGAGTTTCTTTGAAAATCAGTTTTATAACTAAACAGAATTTTAATTAACAGATTTGGTATATCAGATTTATAAACGAAATTTAAAACAGTTTATTGAATCAGTTTATATTGAAACCATGATGAGTTTCTTTTCAAACTGATTTATTGCATATGTTATTGTTTAAATCTGGATATTGAAACCAAGCTTGTGTTTCTAGGAATCATATATGGTACAAGTTTACATAAACCATGTCGAGTTTATTAGATACCATATTGTTTTAACAGTTTTTTTTAACTGTTTTAGTGTTTATATATTCACAAGTTAACTGATGGTAACATAATTTGTGACCCTAGTGAATCTTGCGAACGTAATTGGTGCGCCAATTACTAACATGGTTAAATATCATGATGAAATCAGATTCATTGAAACCAAGTGGAGTTTCTTTGAAATAAATCTCATAAAATACAAGTTGTTATTTTATTAGATTACTAGAACGTGTTTATTGAAACCAAGATGAGTTTGTTTTAAACAAAATCTGATAATAGAAGTTGTTATCATATTTTGTGGAAAAGTTTCTTTGACTTGTTTAGCTTATTTAAACCAGGTTGAGTTTAATTATAAACTAAATATAGTTCTTGACACTTTATGCATTTGAAAGTAGATCTATAGAAACCTTGTTGAGTTTCTTTGAAAGAGTAAATCTATTTTGAAACCTTGTCGAGTTTCATTGTAGAATTATACCATGTGATGCAGATCTATTAAGATATTGTTAAGGATGATTAACAAAATCATATTACAAATTTGTTTTTGTTTCAAAACATTATGTAATATGCGATATTGTTTAATTGTTTAATCGAAAGACTTGTTTAAAAGCGGTTTTGTATAATGGATCTTACAAAACAGTAGTGTTTTAAACAAAATTTGATGTTATCGTGTTTGTTAAGAAACACTTTGTGATATAGCAAGTTGTTAATTATTCCAAATTTAGTGTTACACTAATAACGGAATATTAACAAAATGTTCGGAATGTCATGAGTGACATCTAAAAAAATCTGCTCCCGAACTTGATGAAAGGGAGACCGATACTCGAGTTATGTGTACGGTAGCTGCTTTAAAACATTCAGATTTTATGTGCAATAACTATGGGTTAAATGGCTTGAATGAAATGAAAATTGTTGCCAAGGCGGGATCCGACATTAGAAAATGGTGGATTAACACTTGGGCATCATGTCATGAGTATGATGATAAGAGTTTGGTTAACTCTTTCAAAGTAGCAGAAAATGGAGAGAGGCAATCTATGGGCAACTCTATAACTGCTAATAGCAAGGGAAAAGAAATGTGATGTTGAAATTCACATGTGGAAAAGAGCTTAAGTGAACCAACATGTTGTATGTGCCAGAGATTCGTAGGAATCTTGTATCTGGATGGTTGCTTAATAAATTTGGCTTTATTTTTATTTTAATCAAATAAAATTGAGTTAACATTGAATAAAATTTTGGTCGGTACGGGTTATGCCCTTCATTAAATGTTTAAGTTGATTTTGTTTTTTGTTTTAATAAAAATGAGTATGAATTCAGCTTATTTGATCCTTTGAATGTATAGCATGGCCAACTCGGACATGTTAATTTTAACTCAATACGTTGTTTAATTAAATAAATGAACACGGATTACAAAAGTAAAACTTATGTTGAAGCAAAATTGACAATATTGTCTTTTCACTCGGTTGACCAAAAATTAACCGAACCCTTGATTCACATAGTTTATGTGATTTGGAATCGATACCTACAAAGGTAGAAATTAGGTACATCATCGTAATTGTTGATGGTAGTACAAAATATTGCGACTTTTACTTACTTTAGAGTAAGAATATAGAAAAGATTGATCTATACAAATAAGTTGAGAATCAACTTATTATCGAAAACAAGGCGGTTCAAAGTGATATTGGAGGTAAATATGTGTCTTCAGTTCATGTATGTGCTAAACATGGAATAAGACATAAATTTATTGCTCCTTACACACCACAACATAATTGTTGATAGGAAAGAACTGTGCCTTAAATATATGGTTATGCCATGTTGTTAAAGTCATGGTTTAAGCCATGGCATGTGGGGGAAAGCGGTTTTATTGGCTACTTATCTTTTAGATAAGATCCCCTGTAAGGAAAAGAAGATAGTTTTTATGAACTATGGATGGGAAGAAAACCATCCTATAAGTACTTACGAATGTGGGGGGTGTCTATATGTACTGACACCCAAGATTCAAAATATTGGACCTATAATTGTGGTTTGCATAATTTTGGATATGCTCATAACAGTAGTGCTTATCATTTCTTTGTATGTGATTCGGAAACGATGAATATACACAAAGATACGATAACCGAATCAAGGAAAACTTTCATTGTATGAAACCGTGTTTCCTTGATTATTAGAGGAGAATGGATGTTCATCTAGGCTTGGTGGTAAAGTTGTCCATGATGAGAGGCAACTAAATGATGAAGTACTTCATGATGAGAGACATCAAGATGATAATGTTGTTCGTGATAAGAGACAGCAAAGGAGTTGATAATGATCTCCAAGATGAGAGACAAGATCAAACTGAGGAAGAAGAGGTTGAACCTAGAAGAAGCAAAAGGGCAAGAACCGAGAAATCGTTTGTACCCGATTTTGTTTCTTTTATGGTTGAAAACGAACCTACTTCATACCGAGAAGTGATTACTTCCTCAGAAGGGCCTCAATGGAAAGAATCCATTAAAAGTGAAATAGATTCTATTTTACAAAATCATACTTGGGAGCTCGTGGATTTACCTCCTGGTTGTAAACCACTAGGCTATAAATGGATCTTCAAGAAGAAGATGAAAGCCGATGGCACCATTGACAAGTATAAAGCAAGATTAGTAATCAAAGGATTTAGACAACGAGAAGGTCTTGATTACTTTGATACATATTCGCCTGTTATGCGAATAACCTCGATTAGGATGACACTTGCTATTGCCGCTTTAAGAAATTTGGAAGTTCACCAAATGGATGTGAAAACGGCATTTCTAAACGGAGATTTAGAAGAAGAAATCTACATGAACCAACCCGAGGGTTTCATGGCTCCTGGACAAGAGAACAAAGTTTGTAGACTTGTTAAGTCATTATATGGCTTAAAGCAAGCTCCCAAACAATGACATCAAATTTTTTTTCACTTCATGTCAGAACGTGGATTTAAAAAATAACGGATGTTTGTGGAAAGAAATAATTGTTGGTATATATGTAATCATGTGTCTATACATAGATGGTATACTTATCACTGAAAGTGATAACAAGATGATCAAATCCACTAATGAAATGTTGGAGTCAAGATTTGACATGAACTACATTGGCTTGCTCGATATGGTTCTTGAAACTAAGATCATATGAAACCAAATGGATTTGTTTTGAAGTCAAAAACACTATAAGGACAATATTCTTCAGAGGTTCAATGTGGGGGATTCCGGCCTAGCTAGAACTCCAATGACATCTTTTAAATCTATTTATAATAGAGGTAGAGGTGTTGCCTATTTTGAATACTCAGAGAATATTGGGCATCTTATGTGTCTAATGACGTGTGTAAGACTTGATTTAGAAGTTAAAATCAAGTTAAGTAAATATACCATTAATTCAAGTGATGACCATTTGAATAGTATTACACAAGTACTATAATACATACGATATTGCATTTTGGAAGATATCCAACTGCTATCTAATGATAGAGTAATGCAAATATGGATTCTTACATAAAAGAATCTAGATCCACTAGAGCGGATGTATTGACTCTACGTGGGAAGCTGTGTCTTGAAAATCTTGAAAGTATTTCAAACAGACTTTTATAGCTAAATCTATGGTGGAATTTGAATTTATTATTTGAGATAAATTTATAGAATATGAGGATGTCTGCGTTAATTCGTAGAGGACATACCAAGATGGCGTAAACCGGTAACGACCATCTATATAAAGTGTGATAGTCAATTGGAAAGTGACAGAGCTCATATCACAATGTAAAACGGTAAGTCAAGACATATCCATCATAGACGTTGATTGGTGCGACAACTACTCTCAACTAGAGTTATCACGATTGACTACGTAAAGTCAATAGATAACATCGCGGATCCGCTTACGAAAGGCTTAAGCAGAGAGTTAGTTAGTAAGTCGTCTAAAGGAATGGGACTAAAGCCCTTAAAGGAATGAGTTTATATGAAGGAAAACCTAACCCAGTTGACTGGAGATCCCAAGATCCGGGTTCAATAGGACAACCTAATCATATAAATGTGGGGGAAGTCACGTCAATATGGGGAGTTACTTAACATTGTAACTTCCTAGTCCATTCCTATAACAAATGTGACTTGTTGAGAGGTTAAACATATGGCTTTAATGATTCAGGATGAAATCACAAAGCATAATGATTCGAGATGAAATCACAAAACATATGTTTTTAATGATTCAAGATGAAATCACCTATGTGAGAGAGAAGTGGGGTCGCTTTGAAGGGAATTGTGGGGGCGCAAATCCTAAGAGCTCTTACAGAACCAGGCTAGTGTTCATGACCATAACGAACATGACTATGAGGACTTGACAATGTTAAGGAGAGTCTTGTGTGAAGTGTAATGTCGTCTACGTAAACAGAGGCTGAGTTCAAGGACATCGCGTCTACTCGGATCTAGGAGACTAAGTGCATCTCACAAGGGAAGGTTCAAAGGGTCACACCTACCTATCCTTTGCAAGATTCAACTATTGGAATTTCATCGTAATTTTTGTGTATTACGACCGATCTCCATTCATGTGGGGGATTGTTGGAAAATTGGTTGGCAAAAGTGACTTTTGACCAACTTCGCAATAAGCCTTTATGTGTCCAAAATAGAGTTGATGTGAATGAGATATCGGGTCTCAAAGTTAGGCATTCGGTACCATGCCTAAAGAGGAAAAGTAGTTTATTTTCAATCCCACATCGGTGGGATGAGTAAACTTAGAGGGAGTCTATTGTGTATAAATAGAGGCCCTAATTCCACAAGTTTTACACAAATCAAATCAATAGTTATTATTGATTTCCAACATATGGAATACGCATCTCTTAAGATGAAATTCCAGACAGTTTTGTTAAGTCCGACAGTACAACTTACTGTTTTGGCTGTTGTACCCTGGGAAACAGACGGCGAATCTGTTTTAAGGGAAGCGTGTCAAACACGTGCATCGGCTTTTAGTGCTTCTTTGTTGATCTCTATTGGTGATCAAGTAAGTCTTTTGACTATTTTATTATTTTATTTAATTATCGTTTATCTGCTTACATTCTGTTTGTATTTAATTTTCTATTATTTATTGACTGTTAATTTTATTTATTGTAATTTAGATTTTATTAATAAAAGTGTAACCGTTTCCCTACAAAACTAACATAAATAGGATTCTTGAAAGGTATAAATTATTCAAACTTGTTATGCTGGCAACATTATTTTTCTAATTATACTAATTAATATGTCATTACCCTTGTAGCTACTCCCGTTTGACAAAACACATGGAGTGGTCCTATCTGTAGTATAAAATTCCTCAAAATAGCCACCTCATTTTATGCATCAAGTACGTGGATCCTCGATCATGTTCGTGTATGATCCTTTTAAAATCTAGAAGCTAAAGTAAATTGCAAAAGTCGTCTACTTGGTTTGGTCAACTTGCATGTACAATCTTTACAATTTCGTAAATGCTGCAGATGTATTAGTGTTGTCATTTTTTATTTATTTATTTTTTTTTTGAACTAAATTTTAGTGTTGTCATCTATGGTGTGACTGCGACTGTACTTTCAAAGTTTCATTTGTTTTCATATTGGGAACGATAACTGCATGGCAAAATTTCTTACTAAAACTACGCTAGCACTTTGTCAAACCACAAATACAGTTTCTACAATTTCCTCCGAAAGGTATATTAGCCAAGGCTATTATCATGTAATGGGTTGCTTTTATGAAGCATTAACTATGACATATTGAACGTGACGTCAATAATTGTTGTCATAAGATGACCAATTAACGACAAAAAAAATTCTCAAAAACTTTTTGGTTTCACACCCATGCATTGTCTTGCCTTTTTTTTTTTTTTTTTTTTTTTAAGTTTGACAAAAAGAATTGATGTTTTCCATATTTCATGTATAATATGTTATGTGTACCTGAACATCCGTTATGAATTGAAAATTTCATAAATAGGTTTACGAAACTAAAAATGATTTATAATATATGTGGCGTAAATTATTCTAATTCTTGAACATATTCATAAACTCAACGCATGTGTAATTTAAAACATTTATAAAGTTGTAACATACTTCTACTATACCATAGTTGTGAAGGTTAATGATTTACGGAGTATATTTTTATAAATATTAGACGGGTATCCGTGTATAACAATGAGATTTTATAGCGGCAGATAACGATGACAATTTTGACTCGATATAAAACCCGGCCGGAAATCGACACGCAAATTAACATGTTCGGGTTGAGTCTATAATAAGTTTCGAGTCGGGTTTGGGTCTAACCTATTTATTAAACAGGTCAGATTCAAGTTGGAATAAATTTAGCGGGTCGATCCGCCAACCCGATTAAGATTTTTTACTTAAATTAAAAACTATTTATATTTTATTATACGAGTTAAACGACTTAGATGGATCGAACCGCAAACCCGTTTAACCTTTTTAACTCATGTAATGTGCCTACTTTTGTATCTAAAACAGGTGAAATGGTTCAACCCGAAATCCGTTTAACCTATTCAACCCGTGTAACCTATTTAACCCGCTAACCTAAGTATACATACGGGTTTAATTGGCCAAGTTTGGGTTATGTGTAAACGCATATGTTAGGGTTGACATAGTTGACCCGATATTTTAAATGGGTCAGGTGGTGGTGGGGTTTTCTAACTTGCCAACCTGTTAACCCGAACCCAACATGAATTGCCACTCTTAGCGAGAGATAGTTCTAGTGATATTTTAGTTACACAAAATAACTTAAATGATTTAACAGAAGCTAGAAAAGATAAACAAAATACTATAAAAACTTTGATAGTTTAAACATTTCATTTATTAATTTAAGTTTTTAGTATTTCTTTAAATAATTTAAGTTTTCACTTTCAAGATACTAGACGAGTACCCGTGCATAGCAACGAGATTTTATAACTGCAGATAGTTGTAGTGGTAAAAAAAGTCTATAGATTATAAACGAAAAATAATAAAAGTTTAACAATTTAGGGATTAAACATAATGTTTTGAAACCCGATTCAACCCATAAATCAATTTTCAAATTTTAGCTCAGTTCTTTCATCTTTATAACTCATTTCAAAAACATAATATTTTCAATTTTACAAATGGAATAGATTCAAATTTAAATGAAAAAAGTGCACAAATAGATGTTCTAAAAATTAGTTTGAAAGTCAATTACTACTTTTCAAATGCTACAAGCTTTCAAGTGTGTTCACTTGTCATGTTTGACCAAATTAAAATTTTTCACTTTTCAAGATTAACCATTTTTGCATTATAGATAGATGAGAATGGATCTACTAAGAAGAAAAATAAAAATAAGAAGAATGATAAATGTTTTCAGCCACACATTTCAAATGAAGAAGGAGAGTTTCATGGAAGATGCATATCTTTTTGTAGATGCATCTGAAATGTGCGGCTGTGGTTATTTCTCATCCTTCTCATTTTATTTTTATTTCTTATTTTATCCTTAGTAATAGATAGTATAGATATAGATATTGTTTTTCCTTATAATATAGAAGAAGAAGATGTAATGACATGAAACACATTATAAAATTTGACAACAGTGGATGTCTTAACTAGGGTTAAGAGTGCATTCAGCTAGATAACTCTCCTCGGTTTTTTAGCATTTTTACACAGACAAAAGTATATTATATGGGAATCCATCTACAAATTTTTGGTTGTGTATAAATTTTAATTTTAGATCATACTATTTAATTATTTATGCACTATTATGCAAAGAAGATATATGTGCACAAAATTTTCTCTTGGTTGTTATAATGTTTCGCATCTTTTATATAATAAAACAAAACCCCTAGTGGGAATTTTTCATTTCAAAAAAATCAAACCATACCTTATTTGGTAATATTTTTTAAAAATTGAATTTTTTTTCCCGAATTTTAAAAAATAATTACTCTATTTCTTTCCTAATTTAGCAATAAAAGTTTTAAAAATTGTTTTTATATCATATATGTACAAAAAACATGTAAATACACATGGGCCTTGGTGCTCTTTCTAATAAGTTTAGGCCGAAACTGTAAATTTATAAAAAATAGGCGGAAGCATCAAAAGCCACAAATCCCTCTCATATTATTTTCTGCAATTCCACGTCTCCAAACCCATTGTGCGATTAACCACAATTCCAGTGTCCAGATGATTAATAACAACCCATTGCTTACATTGGAAACTATCCACCCTAAACCCTAATAATTTAAACAAAATAATCGGTCCCAACCATGAAACCTTATTCATGTAAAGAAACCATCGGAACCAACAAAAGTATCTACTTAATTGATTATGATCTGATTCGTGTCCACATCTCCAAACCCATTGTGCGTGCAGCTTCTGGTAGATGTAGCCAAGTGCCAAAACAAGAAGAGGAACAGTTTAAGGTAAATTTTTATAATAAGTTTATGATTTATTGAATTGAATTTGATTGAGATGTTGTAATCAGGTTTGAATGTGATGAAGGTATGAATTGATTTTTTTTAGGTCTTAATCATTTTGGTCTTAATCATTATTAAGTTGTGGGTTTGAGTTTTTATGTGCTTTGATTGATGTATAATGTGTTTTTGTTCCAAGGTATCATGTGTTTTACATTGGAAGAACAATACATAATTGACGTATAAGTTTGTAACTTCATTAGATGACCAATAGCTTCTATGTTAAAATAATTAAGGTGGAATTGCGGATTGTAGGGTTTAAAAACTATAGGTTTTTAGAAACTAATTTGGCATATGGTCATATGGGCGTGAATTATTATTATCTTACTCTTTGATAACATTAAGATAGAGAAAGATACTTTCACCAATGAACTGTCAAAAGGAAATTGTTGTCGCACTCGAAGCCAAGGGATTTGACTATGAAAATAGGTATACAGAGGAACATGTGGATTAGTTATTAATGGAAAATTTTTGATTCGAAGGTTTGTTTGAATATTGTTATGCTATCGTAATGATTCAATTTCATTGCTTATTGGGAAAGCTGTGGCATTTTGTTTTATTGCTATATATGCGGTCGCTATATTCTCAGGGAAAACAAGAGTGGATGATTGAGCATATGAAAAAGTCAAAGCTGTGTGTTAAACTGGTATTCAAGGTGAGTTTTTATAAATTGTAACTTTTTCTCACTACAACACAAGTGGGCTAATGCTACGGTAGGAATCCGTTGCAATTTGCAACGGATTCCTACCGTAGCGTTAATGCTCCATGGAAATTTGAATTGCAACGGATTTCTAACGGGGTAAAATATAGTGCAACGGTTTTCCAACCAAGAAAAATCCGTTCTAAATTTACAACCGTTATTGCAACGGATCACATTCCAACAGTTTTTCTACAGTTTTGTTACGATAAATATTTCAAGGATATTGCAACGGATAATATTTGGTACGAGATTGCAAGGGAATAAATTTGCTACAAGATTGCAACGGTATAACTTTGCAATAGATTTGCAATGGCATTAAGTATCAATGGATTTTGCAACGGTATCAATTGTAACGAAATTGAAATGGTGTAAAATTGTGACGAGTTTTCAACGGAGTGTCACCGAAATGATTCCGTTACAAAAAACAAAACAAAAAAACATTTTTATATATAAAAACTCAATTAGCTAATTTTTCGGTTATCTACAAATATCTAAATCTAAATAAATCCAAATGCACAATTGAAATCCAAATTAATAACTAGACGAACATTCAAATATCATATTACATAATGTATCAAGTCCTACCAAACTACTACTTCTAAACCAAAAGTGAATTATACAAAGTGTAACAAACCAAATCCTACCGGATGCAACACTTCTTAACAAAATGTGTATAATCCACAAAGTTTACCAAATCTACCGTACTACTTCAAAACAAAATGTGTATGTAACACGAAGTGTACCTTAATCAACAAATGTTTGTGTGGAATGGAGAGTAGGAGGTTGCTCCTTCAATTGTGCCAACGCCTCGGCAAGCCTCTCATTTGTTTCTTTCTTCATTTCTTCCTTAAATGTCTCGAGTTTTTCTTCGCTAAGCTTTCTTTGTTGTTCTATAGCCTCATCAAAAAGCTCCTTGTCTTTCTCTCTCGCTTGCTCCAAGTCCTTCAACGATTTTTCTAACACTTCAACCTAAAAAAAATACTTAAACCGATTAAGACTCATTTGAATTTATAAATACCTATTGTTGCCCACAAAGGCAACTTATCATTAATAATGTTGAAGATTCAAATTAATTAAAACAAGGAACAATGTTACTGTTAAGTTGAAACCTTTTCAAACAGATGGTAATGTGTCTAGTTGCAAGAGTGCACAATATGTTATATGTACAAGAGTTAATGTATCAAATAGAGTAGATAGATACAATAGATTTGTTTCAATTGTGTAATGTAGACTTTTCTTTGGTGATTTGATTTTTACTTCTTGTTAAATACGGATTAATAAACAAGCTAATTATACCAGATTGAGTTTGGTTCGTGTAAGTTGTGCGTGTTATCGAATTTTGTTCATGTCTTAAAGCGAATAAAAAGTTTATATTACGCAATACCAAACATCATGTAACTGCACCACTTGTATTCAAAGGCGATTCTACATAGGTGCTGCTATCTAGCAATAAAAATGTGTTATAGCTATTCAAAGGTGTTATAGAATTTTGTTCATGTCTTAAAGCGAATAAAAAATTTATATCAAGCAATACCAAACATCTTGTAACTACACCACTTGTATTCAAAGGCAATTCTACGTAGGTGCTGCTATCTAGGTCCCATGAAACCATCATGCGTTATCAACTCAATTCAGTTTAGTCAATGTTCAAATTCTAGAACAATTAGTTACTTCATATATATCAACAGGGTATTTTCTAACTGGAATCACAACAGCATTAAATTATGAACTAACACCTGCTAATAAAGTACTCAAATAACTAAATCAGTTATACCAGTTTGCTTATTGGTCTTTTTCGTTAACTTCAAAAAAGGTATTTTGACCCATTAACCCACTGTGACAACAATAGTATTTTATAACGATAATAAGCTATGAAAATGAACAATAATAATCTAACCTTCTCATATTGTGGCTGTGAGGTATGGGCATTACGAGTAGAAGGTGTTTCGGTTAAGAAAAATATGGGATCAGAAATCAGATGCATTGTATGCCCCAAATGTATTTCCCCTATTAGGCGGAGTGACTTTGTTCCATAGTTCCTCATTATGTGGGTGTGATTCAACGTTCTCCCCATGACTCTCAACCATACCTTTTTGATTTTTTTCCTATAAGACAGTCCCAAAATAACAATTAATTGCTTTAAAAACGGTTAATAACAAGAAGAAGGGGAAGCAAGGTGGGTCTAATATTCAGGGTCAAGGAGGGTTTACTAAACCGGTTGTGGGTAAGCAATTTCAATATCAACCCAAAAAGACTCCTCCTGAACCTAAGAAAGTGGAAGTTAATAAGAAGAATGCCTTTGATGTGGTTAGTTCGAGTGGAACAACGATCTCTACATCTAACCAGTTTGATGCTCTTAATACGGATACGTTTGGTACTCCTTCTAATGACACCAACAAGGACGTGGATTCTGGTCGTACAATGGAAGTTAATGAAGATAAGTCTACTAAGACAGGTACTGCATCGCAAGAACCCCTTGTGAGTGATTTGAAAGAGATGGAGTCGGATGTGGCTCCTAAAACTAGTGCATCTTGTAATCCGCCCGCCTCTTCTACTAAGAGAGTTAATCCTTTTTCTAAAGTGGGAGAGATCGTGGTTTCTGATTCTGAAGATGAGGTGGTTGCCAACCCATTTGATGAGTCTACTAATCTATTCGGTGGTGGCCATGAGTTTGAAGATGAATATGATGACTATGACTATGATGACTATGCGAATCAGGTTCATGATCGTCCAGGGAATTTGGATGCCTTTAATGCCATGTATGGCACCAAGCTTCAAGGTCCTAGGAAGTAATTTTCTTTCGTTATGTCCTATGTTATCATTTGAGTAGTGGTTTGTTTTCTTGTTTAGAAAATATGAAGTATCTTGTTATGTAAGCTTTATGCCTATGTAACGGGCTGAGATATGGGATTTCACTCATATCCATTGTACTTAAACGTTTCTTTTTGGTTAATATATTTACCAGGGTGCAGGATTACTCCCCTTTACCCAAAAAAAAAGTTTAATAGTTATCTACTAAAAGAGGCTAATAAAAAAAGGTTTAGATACTTACCATATGATCAAGTGACTTGTCATTAACCCATCTCAGCTCAACCACCTGACCCCCGCTTGACTGTCCTACCTCATTTGACTCTCCAACCCTAGTTGACGTTGACGCTTTTGACTCGACTGACCCGTTTGCCCCTGGCGATCCGTTTTCCCCGGTGACCCGTTTTCCCCGCTAACTCGTTTACCCAATTTGAACCATTTGTTCCTACTGACCCGTTTGCCCCGACTGACCTGTTTGAGCCACCAGACTTGCTCACAGTTGGCAGTTGATCCAGCAGCTTTGTCTTTTTCATAGCATGGGTGTGAGTAAAGAACTCAGTGGAACTTATAGGACGCGCATGTTTGATTTCCTACATGTTGCATTGAAAGTACTTTTATTATTACATATTGATATATCATATAGTACAAGACAATTTTAAAATATATTACCAAGTATTTCCTGGTTGTGTTAAAGCTCCTAGACCCACAAGTATGATGACCACCAACTGAAGTATTTCTGTTTTTCTTGTTTTGTTTTGATTTACCTTTCCAATCATCCTTATTCCAAACATCGCGTAGTAGTGGATTGGGGATATTTGACCCTCGCATGGCATTTGATGCTTTAACACCTGGTTCAGTCACCCCTATACCCTCATCATTATCATCATTACTGTGGTGATTATCCACCAACATTTGTACAACACCACTGATATCACCATGTGAAGGTCTAGGACCACTACGTCTCCGTACACTTGACAATATAATCTACAGCAAAAAAATTGATAATCAGATAAAACATTACTAGCTAATTCAGTAAGAAAATGAATATAAGAACAAGACACATAGTCAGATAATCACCATAAAATAAGAAAAAATAATATAAGAACAAGAGAAATAATCAGATAAACATTACTAGCTAATTTAGTAATATATAATAGATACTAATAAATACATACTAAATACTAACTACTCGGAAAGTATGTTTTCGAACTCCTCATCTTCCTCAATGTCATTATTGAAGTTTCACCATGCTCTGTCCATGTAAAGTATGCAGGCATGAACCCTTTATTGCGCAAGTGATTTAAAACCACTTCCTGCGATTTGTAAGGCTTATTCTTGAAACCTTTACAAGGACATTTTATTTGAAGCTCTATCTCACCCGACATAGTCGACAAGTGTTCGACAACCTCAGGATGAGAGTAGGCAAAGTCCAAAAATAACTCCACATTTTGAACATAATTCTGATTAGAATACCCTTTTGTGTCGGTCATCTTATACGTCCAAACCCGATCACTAGTGGACATCATAATTACTACATACGATAAAAATTCCCAAACCCTATTATAAAGTAAACACCTACAATTAACAATATGAACTAGCATTTTAAATTTAACAAATTTGGTATACACTAATAAACCCATATACAAAAATACTTCAGATTTAGGTTATTTAAGCTTAAAAAAACTCCAACTAAGCATTTACACTTAGCATATGTTAATATAAAAACATACTCAAAATTATCAATTATGTTCAAAAAAACCAAATCATCTATGCATACTCAATTTCAGAATACTTCAAAACTATAACTAAAAGCATAATCAAAATCATCCATATAATCAGTTATACATAATCAAAATAAGGCATATATATTTTCATCACAAACTAGAATAGCTTAAATTCAAAAGATTGCTTATATTCAAACACAAGTTTACATAAATATATGAAATTTTATACACATAGGAACAAATAGATAAGAATTTTTACCCAACAACAGGTTAAGTGGTTTCTTTGTTTTGTGTTGGAGAAGATGCTTACGGTGGTTGTTTTGAGTGGTGACGGTCAAGAATCAAGTGGTACCGTCGAGAGGGTTGTGCAAGATGAGGGGTGGGGTGGAATGTTGGATGGAAAGTGTTCATTTGAGATCCAGATCTATTATTCACATGTGTGGATAAAGACCTATTCTAATATCTGGACAAAAACTAAGCGGGAAATGAAAATGGGACTTGGGCGCTAAAGCTAAATGACTCAGGCGCAAGCGGGAAAATGAAAGTATTGATAGGCGGCAAAAATAAGGGGAATTTTGGTCGGGTTATTTGGGTCAACTCGAATACTAAATAGAATTGGGTATTGGGTTGAAATTATTTGTCTAACTCCCTTTCGGGTCAACCCGTTTGACCCGAATAATGGTTTTCTTATAAATTATGTATTTAAATAAAAACAAATAAGCAACTTTATAGCTATTTTACTCATATTTGGGTTGACCCACACTCGAATAGACGTGACTCGAACTCGACTAACCGAATTCAAATAAGGCTGGAATCGGGTATGTTATTTTTTGCATCGACCCAAATTGACTCAAACCCAACCAACTCGAACCCGATTAACACCCCTAGTCACAGTTAATGGTGTTATTGGGTTTATCGAGTCGACTGGATTCGGGTTCATGCCAAGTATATGAACAAATAAAAACCTTACCAAGCGTCTACTGTGAAGTGTGGGTTCCTAAATATTCATAACAACAAGAGAATGCTTACGTATGGTATGTAAAACGTGATTAAAAATCGATTTGGATGGTTGTGTTGTTTGGGATAAACCCCATGTGGATGATCAACGGTCTGACGGGCATACAAGAATGGCAGACAAAATTCTTTCTTTGGTTCGAAATTGATCGTGCATGTCCCATATTCTTAGTTGCGTGTCTCCCATTGTCATATGTGAGGTTCCATATCCTAACTATTGAGTGACAGTTGGGAGACAATTGTCTCGTGGGTGTATGATACGCGGCTTGCGAGGCTTTCCCAGCTGTATGCGGGCTGTAATGTATACATGTATGTCAAGTATTGATAATGGGCTTATCAAGTGTTGGTAATGGGTCTAACCTTAACATGTAATTAGTGGGTTTGCCTTTAATTTTCATACGCTATCAGGGAACAAATGTTGGATGTACACAATCAATTGGTTCATAATTTGGTTTCCTACGTGTGTTGATATGTTCAATATTGTTTGTTTTATATGTATTAGTAGAAACACATGTACGTTGTCTAATGGTTTCGTGAATAGATGTGATCATATTCAAGATTTTCGCCACCTAACAAATGTATTCATTTTCTCTTTTTTTTAAAAACATATTTTCTATGACATTCTTTGTTCTGCTTCCATACATGATGATAATCAATACAAGAACCACAATCTAACGTATTCAAAACATAAATGACTTGCCATCTTCCTGATTTATGTGATTAGAAATTAATAACAATACAACTAGAGGTGGAAACGAGCCGAGCCCGAGCTAGGCTCGTTTATATATATAAGGCTCAAGCTCGTTTTGAGCCTTATATTTTGAGGTCGAGCTCGGCTCGGGCTCAACTAATTTTATGATGTGTTAAAGAAAATAAAGTTCAAATGGAGCCCGGTTCGTTAATTACAAAAGGCTCGAGCTCGTTTACTACTTTTAAGCTCGTTTATACCTATATATTTTTAGGGCTCTTTTAGGCTCACGAGCCTACTCGAGCTTTTTGTATAGAGCTCGGGCTCGAGCTCGACTATTAAATGAGCCCAAAATTAGGCTCGAGCTCAGGCTCGAGCTCGTTTAAGCTCGGATCGTTCGAGCTTTTTACCGGTCCGATCTCGAACTTTTTACGAGCGGCTCGGCTCATTTCCACCATTAAATACAACCAATTTCAACAAATAAAGACTAAGTATAACCAATACGAATCACATTATGTTAAGCAACATAGGACAACCCATTTTAAACCGATGCAGGCTCAATACAACCCAATATACTAGTTATAATATAACTTCTTATTACAACATATAACTTAACAACCAACGAATACATAATACTAACTCATTTTAACACACAAAAAACCAATACAACTCACTGCAACATAATACAATGCTAAACTGATTGACGCTAAATAGTTCGAAATGATTAAACTTTCCAAATTCGTTGCAATTCCATAGCAAATTATCAAGAAATTTTCAGTGAAATTATAAATAGAAAATAATAATATTATATGTTACATGACCGCAACAATTATTTCAAACTTTACAAAGGAAATACCAACTAAATATTAAAAACAAAATTTTATTGGTTAACGTTGCAAATCCGTAGCAATTATGTTGTAAATTGCAAGCGGATTAAATAGAAAAATTAAAAATAAATTAGAAATAAATTATTATCATGTTTCAACGCAAAATGGTAGCAATTATACAAAAAGTTGCAACTATCTTGCAATGGAAACAAATAACATTTTCTTTTATATTTACTTTGAATATTTTGTTTCAAATCCCAAACGATTTTGCAATGGATTTCCAACGGATTATTTAATATAAATTGAAATTAAATTATTATAGTTATTCCGTTGCAAATCCGTAACAATTATTTAAAATTTTGCAACGATTTTGCAATGGATTTCCAACGGATTATTTAATATAAATTGAAATTAAATTATTATAGTTATTCCGTTGCAAATCCGTAACAATTATTTAAAATTTTGCAACGATTTTGCAATGGAAGCCAATAATAGTTTCTTTTATATATTTTTTAAATACTCCGTTGCAAATCCGTTACAAATTTCAAATAATCTTGACGGTTTTGCAACGGAATATAAAAAAATAACTATAAAATAAATTACTTTAATTTTTGCAACGGATTTGCGACGGGTTTCTGTGTCATTGCTAATCCGTTGAAAATATGTTGCAAACCCGTTGCATATTTGCAACGGAAAATTTCCGTTACAAATTTTCGTAGCATTTGCCCAGTTTTGTAGTAGTGTCTGTTATAAACCGGTGTTCAAATTAGGGTTAATTTTTGTTTTTGTTGATTATTTTTTTAGCATGTGTTTGTGATTGAGATATATCGGAAACATGGAGGATCAAGGAGTTTAGTTTAGAAGTTTTAGGAATTATGTTTTTGATGTTTTGCCGATATATAAATTAGATGAGATATGGTGATATGCGATGTATGTTTACGAATAGTACGAATAGTGTTGGACGTAGGTTTTCTAAGTGCGCTATTTGTTAAAGAAAGAATTCGTATATAAACGGGCGTTACCGAGATATGGAAAACCTAGATAATTATGGACTTCAGGATGCGTACTTTCGTCTTTATTTTTGTTTCGAGATGATGTTTTTGCTGATATATAGTGTTTTTCTTTTAGCTACATCTTCATTCATCTAATTCGTGTTCTTTAAGTATATGTGTGATGTGCATTGAATCTACTGTCATGCAGGCACCTCAGACAAGTGTCGTGGCCTCCGCACCTACACCAGCCGCTACTCAGGCCCCTGCTCCAGCTGTGACACAGCAAGCTTAAGCTGCTACATCTTTGTGCTCAATGGTATCGTATTTGTGGGCCCCTTTATTTTTTGTGACATTTTCTATTTGGTTTGGATATTTTTTGCTCTTTATTGTACTTCCTGCGTGATTTCTGGCGTGTATCTGTTCCATCTTTCCGATTTCAAGGCCATCAAATCAGAGGTAAGCTACGTGATAATTTTTTTATTGCGTTTAGTGTTTGGAGTTAATTGTAGATGATGGTATTGTAGGAGTATTTATTTGTAAATCCATAATATGGATTGGGTAGATTTGTTTTATGATAGCTAATCATGTTTGTATGAATCTTGATCAATTTTGAAGGTTGTTTGTTATAAAGTTATGTAAAGTTTCAGAGATGATTATTGCAAAAAGTTTGACGAAACCAACTTTTTCATGGATTAAGGATGATTTTCACTTTTTGCCTTTCAAAATGATTTCTGACAATAGTTCAGGTGCACTATTTGTGTCAAAATGTACAAAGCAATAGCACAAAAAATAATCATTGCAGTTTACTGTTTAATCAATCTTTAGATGAATTATGTAGGAGTGAAAATAGATGTGTTTATTGACTTGTGTCATGTGTTAGGTGCATATAACACAGGGAGACTATGTGGTCAGGGCGGTAATTGTGTCTTCGGTGACTCAAGATAAGCCAGGTTCAAGCATAGTGGCTTATTGGGCAGAAAAAAAATAAAATAAAAAAAATACAAAGCCACTGGGAGAACAACTACTTACAGATACTATAACTACACTTCTGTATTAATCATCATTGCAATATTATGAACAGAGGTAAGTTATTAGAAAGATATCTAAATTACATAATGAATAAAAGATTATGGTTTAATTTAATGAAGATTAATGCAGTTTGACACCAAGTACCATTATGAGCTCGGTACCGGTCAAACCCCTAGGAGGTTTTGGTTCATGACTCCAGCCGCGGTGGGGCCTGATGTCCCGAATACTTTTAGGCTCATGAGCACGTTTTTTATTTTAAATTGAAGATGAGATAATCTTAATCCGTGTATAAGGCTTACAATGTGGATTGTGGACCTTTTTTTTATTGAAAAACTAAGTCACAACCTTTCAATGTGGCTTTATATGATGAAATTGAAACAACAGAATCTTGATCCTTATTTGAAGCTAGGTTGACTAAAATGATCCATATTTTTGTGCAGGGGATCTTGGTCAAACATATATGATTCTAATGTTACACTTACGCATTATGAAATGAACCCTGTGAAAGGGCAAGGTGTGTTGTTTGTTGGTGATTTGTCGTATGCGGATCACTACGAGTTTCATGACAATTCAAGATACGATAGTTGGGGTAGGTTCGCTGAACGTAGCACTGCTTATCAACCTTGGATCTGGACTGCTGGAAATCTTGAGCTTGATTTTGAGCCAAGTATTGTAACTACCTCATCACGTTCAATGCCACAAACATTTTGTCAATTTTTTTGGAACTTAGCACATTCGTTTCAACGTTCTCCAAAAAAAGACATTCATTTTAATATTATATACTACTTCTTAGTGATCGAATGTCGGTTTACACTTCCAAGAGAAGTTGGACATGCTTTAAAGTGCATATGAGAATGTAAGCTGGTAGATGAACAATTAAACACCAAAATAGATTTTTAAGTTTGTTTTATTAGATAAGAGTATGTTTTCTTTTCTTATCTTTCTCTTTTTTTCCTTTTTTATATATTTTTTTAATGATTATCAACCAATATAAGTGTCAAAATTTGATTGACGGGGAAACCAAGTCAATTCTTCATCAATATCGTGTCCCCTTTAAAGCATCAGGAAGTTCAGAACCACTGTGGTATTCTATCAAGCAAGCTTCAGCATACTTTATTGTATTGTCTTCCTACTCGGGTTTTGGTAAGTACTTAATTCTCGTGCCTTTTTTACAATAGAAAGTTATTATTAAAAAATGAGTATAGATGAATGATATAATGTGACTTATGTAGGCATGTACACACCACAATGCCAATGACTACTTGAGAAACTACCAAAAATGAACAAAAGCGAAACCCCATGGTTGATCGTTCTAATGCATTCTTATGAACGCTTGGTAAGCTATAAATTAATGATACTTTTACTTATTACATGTATATTAGTATAAATGCATATAATGCTTTGTATATTATTATGCAGGAACGTGTATCCAATATTGCTTATAACATTGTGAATGGGGAATGCTCTCCGGTGAAGAACCTATATGTCCCAGTGTATATAACCATAGGGGATGGGGTAACATTGAAGGCTTAGCAAACATGTGAGAATAAGTTCGAATATTAATGGTTTTAGATTTTATACTAAAAGTGGAATTTAAAAAACACCAGGTCAACACTAACCGAGGTTGATGAGAAGCTTATGATATCAGGAGTCGATAGGATCCTAATGAACTTGGGAATGTCATCCATGCAGGTATGTAAACTGTTTACCTTTTCACCTATCAGTGAGAACAGATCGATGATTTGCTATTAGTGTTTAGCAACCATATTTACTGCATTATAGACACTCATGTATTATATTTCCTTTTTCGTAGCGTTGTTTGTCTATTTATAATGCCTTGCGCATTTTTATATGCAGATGAACAATGCGAATAGAGGATTTAGTGGGCTTTTTGATGGACCCCTTGATATGAGAATGGATCCTCGGGTCAGAAATTTGGATGTGTAATTGCCTTGCACCTTTATTTATGGTTCTCTAATAATTGTTTATTCATGTATCATCTTTACAATTTATAGTCAAGATGGTGTTAATTAGAATATTTGCTTTATTTAAAAATTCCAAGTTTCAAGAAATGGCTATAAAGTGGCTTTATTTAAAAATTCCAAGTTTCAAGAAATGGCTATAAAGTGTATGGGTTAGTGTAGGCGTGTAGCCTCCCCTTTTTACCCATACTAAGAAAGGTTACTCAAAAGACAATTTTTGGCATGTTGGTAAACAACTAAACATAATAAACTATAACTTTCTTTCTTTATGATCAAACTCAATGCTAAAAAATTCACTCGATGTTGCAGGTTTAATGCTACGTAATGAATCAAGAAATCACATACGAAAACAATTGGTATGATTAAAGGAGGCCGTCTTGATCAATTTACTTTTAGATATATGGATTGGTATGGATTACAGTATTATTTTAATCTTAAACGGGTTAGATTGTTTTTATCTTTATTTGTTGGTAAAAGAAATGGTCATATGGCCTGAACAAGTCTGGGTTAATGAGTCAAACAATATGACAACCTTTGTTGTGAATTTTCTATGCAATATTTACTTACAATTTTGATCTAGGAAATAGTGTATTTTTATTTGCTGTTGAATTTGTTTCGTGCAAGTTGGTAGATTTCTTTTATGTTTTAATTCTTTGATAGGTGGTACAAGATTAAGAATGATTTGAGTTTGTGGGTCTCTTATGTTAGCCAATTGTTTAGTAAATTTATTTGTGATGGACTAACATAATCTGGAGTCACATAAACTTTCATCAGTATTAGAAGTGCTTTCGTGCTTAAGGTTTATATAGAGGCCACCATTCTAAATTATACAAGTCTCTCCTTTATTCTTCTAATCATAAGAAACTCAAGAATCTATTTAAAGGAACCGTAAATACATAATGTTAGCAATTGATCACTTTTTTGTGCATTCGTGGATGGTATATGCTTTAGTTTTCTTATAAAGGTAAATGAACATGATATTGATAAGAGAAGAAGGCTTTGCTTGCTTTCTGGAGACCATACATCACAAGAAGCTCTGCCAATTCCAGTTTCCATATGTTATTTGGTTGATTATAGGGTAGACCATATATGAACCATTTTTGCGTAGTTAGGTTATAAGATAGCTCTTAAAGAATGCTTATGGATAATATTAAATCTCTCAATTCGATCTCTTAATGTACAGTTTATCATTATTTCTTTGGTTAGTTTTAAAAATATATATATTTGAGAGTTTACTTTTTATATTACAGCTCCATTAGTTTTATATTATATTAGTGAAATCAGTGAGACTACCTTTAATTAGTTATTTAGATAAAAGTTGGGTTGTAAATTAGAATGGGAAGTCGAAAGTCATTAATGTAAAGAGCACTATTGAGTTAGTTTTGTTTAAGTTTACATGTACAGATCATGCATGACAAGCTAAGTTGATGGCTTTATAAATTGGATATATGGAAGCTTAATTATTGTATTCTTGCATTGAAGAAAGTTTAAGGGTCCTATGGTTTATACCCCATTAAAACTTTTGACCTATTTTGTACAAATACCAATGTTGTTTCAATAAATTTATTAACTTTTCACTTATTTTAAAAAGTCAAATCAATTTTTTTTTTGAAAAATGTAAAATTTGACTAATTTATTTTGAAACAATATTGATGATTGTACTAAACAAGTAGGGTTGGATCAGTTGGAAAACCCCTTGCCTCTCAACCGAGAGGTCAGGGGTTCGATCCTCACTCCCTACAAAAGACCGGAGGTCCTTTCTACCTTTGGTAGAACTGGAAGCAGCCTCTCTACCTTAGGTAGGGGTAAGGTTGTCTACATCTTAACCTCTCCCATACACCAGAAACGGTATTGGGTACCCATAACCCGTGGAAGACGGTATTGGGCGTTACTTTACTTTTACTTTATTGATGATTGTACTATTTTTTTTCTCGTATTCTCATTCTCAACTTATTATTTTCAAAGGCATTACATATTTCTTAATAACAAATAGTTTACGTTTACAACATACTAACTTCATCTCATGTTATTGTGTATAGATAACAAATAAATATATTTTAAAGACAATACAATCTTGTGCTACTAATAAAATTTCATCTTTACTTTTGTGTGATTGATGAATAAGTATTTTGAAAAATAAGATCTTCCAATGTAAGTACCTACATATCAAATTTGGTGGGATAATGTATCTTTAACAAGTCATCGAATTTACCCACATACATACATTCGGGGTGTATGTTAATATATTATTTTTCCTATAATGGTTCCAACAACTATTCATAATTAACGATAATTAACGAAAATTATTAATATCAAGTGATATTCAAATTTTAGTAATTAAACACATGTACATGAAATAATATAACAAATAATTAAATATGTTAGCAATAAGTGTTTAATGATTAATTTATGTTATAAATGAAATAAATTATAATGATTGGTCTATAGTGGGGTGGCTCTCCTAAATTGATGGGATAGAAACCCACAATGCCAAGTTTAAAGGAGATACTTAGATTAAATAATAAAGTCATGCCTTTGCAGATAAAAATTTAATACTATTTTTCAACTTATGTTATTAACTGGTCTTTTGATTTTGTCTCAGACTTCTTATTATTTTGTTTTGTTGCTAATATAGTTGCGAAACTAATAAGAAGTGCTTATTGTTTCATGTTTATAGCTCTGCCACTTTATAGGCTTTTTGAATATTTTCCCCATTGTTGAAAAGCTTTTATGCCTTATGTACCCGCACTCAATGTGCCCAATAGAACTCATGCATATTATTCGTATAGTTGTTAAAGTTTCTTAACAAGTTCTTAGTACTTACATGGCTATTCATAATTTATAATTATGCGCGGTTCATTATGTATTGTTGTAATCTTAAAAATTTCATGGCTATCATTTTTTAGGTATATTTGAACACTTTCCACATCGTTGAAAACTGAAAAGCTTATGCCTTTAGCGCACTCTTTACTTCAATGATCATCTGGTTTAAGTGGTGGAAAATCCCCCCAACATATTTAGTTTCTTAACCGGTATATATTCAATGTTGTGACAAGTGCTTATTATACTACTAATACATTCTTGTGCAAAAACTTATACAAGATATACTAGATCGGATTTTGGATGCGTTTAAATTATAAAGCAATGTAGAATTGGGTCAAATTGTATATAATCAACATTTTGGTTTTTTAATATATAAAAATATATTATTTAGGAACACTCTTCATCATATAATACAAAACTAAAAATCATAAATAAAACAAAACAAAAATTAAATTATTTGTATTTTAATAGATAAAAATACATTATTCAAAAAATTGAAAAAAACCCCGCGCGTGCTCGGGCATTATAACTAGTTTGTTTCTATTAGCAAATGATATAATATGTTAGGTGGAAAAACTTTTTTGTTTGTCTTAGGTTGTGTGAATGCATGGAACTTAGCTTTTGTAACACGTTGTAGAGTATTATCGTGATCGTTAATGGGGTGACACAACACTTTTTATGTATTTATTGTTTTTTTTCCCACGTCATTGCGTTCATAATATTACTCTTTGTATATTTTATAGTTATTGTACTGCTGTCATGAGGGTCTTGAGGGTGATTGTGGTAATAATCTATTTACTTTTTCATTAATCAGTATGCATCTGCCAGCTAATGGATGACATAAATTATAATAATAAAGTCCTTTAATAATTAGTTAAGAATAACACTATTAAAAAACGGGAAACGAAAACTAAAGGCCATTTGGTTGAGGTGTATGGGTATGGATTTATAACTTTGAAAGTTATTAATATTGTTTAGTTGGTTATGGGGCCCACCATAATAGAATGAGGATACTCAAATGTGAAGGTTTTCTCATATATTATGTGTGTGGGTGGTTTCTTCATACCTTCCATTATCATTCCACTTTATGCCAAATCCCATACCCATTGTGATTTATAGCGACAAATCAAATGCACCCTTAATCTTTCCCGATGAAACATAGTCGCCAGCGAAAGTCGCTAAACGATGAAAAAAAAGTCATTAACCAAGACTTGATTGGGTTGAAAATTTTACCAAAAGTTTTCCCGATGACATATATTTTCGAGAAAAATATGGTCATCTTTGACTTTCTTCCCGACTCTCCATTTCATTGAATATTTTGACGGTGAGTTTTCCCGCCAAAGTTTTCCCGAGGACATGTCATCGGAAAAAAGTTTGGCCAAAAGTTTGACCGTGCTTAGTGATTGATTAGCCGTAATTATACCGGGTGGGTGACGTGTCCGTTATCTTCCCCGAGGACATGTCCTCGGGGTAAATGTTGACATTGTTTTATCGGTTGATTATCCGTAATTACCCGTGACTATATCCCGGTGGTGTTAAACCATATAGTCGTGCCAAGATAAAATAACCAAAAGAACTTCTTTTTTTAGTATTTAAGATTAATATAATTATGCTATTAAGTTTTGTTACGCAGTCAAAATAGAGCTAAATTCGTCTAACGTTGTGCGGTGTTAAACAAACAAAGAAGTAAAACATACGAATTACATTACACATCGATAAACGTTCAAACATTAAAACATACAAATGACATTCCAAATGCTAAATTGCTTTGGCTAAATGAAAAACTCCTCCAAACCATATTTTTCCATGCCATTATAAAGCTCGTGAAGTAGTGTAGTTGAATAAAGTGTGTGTTTCTTGAAATGCATTTCCATTTCCAGTGTTGCCTCGAGTACCTTTATTTTTCCAACCAAGAACTTGTAGTTTGAGCACTATATATTTTCAAGACTCGGTGCATATCTAGAAGGCCCAGGAAAATAACCTGGATGTGTTGAAGGTCTTGGAGAATAACTTGGAGGCGTTGAAGCTCCAGGAGAATAACTTCGAGGCATTAAAGCTCCAGGAGAACTAGCCAGTAGACGGAGTTGTTCCTTCTTCCATTGACATTTAATTAATTAATTAATTAATTAACTGGTAAATAATTTGAATTTTGTTGACCTGACAAAAGATACCCCGAGGACATGTCCTCGAGAAAAATATGGTCAAAAATTTGACGACGTTTGACTGGAAAGTGTGTGGGTCCCTGATAACATCAAATAATCCTAATTTTTAAGCGTCAATTTCTCCCGATTATGCTCGTATTTTGTAGTGTTTATATGGATTTATACTCTTATTTCTTTATATTTCATTTTCAGGTTGTACACGAGCATAGGAGCTAAAGAGACGCGGTTTTGAAGATATACTTAATGGTTAATACCTTAGTATGCTTTCATAGATGAAGCTACGGCGTAATTCACTCTCATTTACGTCGTAGCTAGGATTATGAATATGAAGACCAAGTCAACAGCAGCTACTGACGTAATTATCATCTCAAGTTACGCCGTAACCATCTAGGTCATGAGGAATTTCGCGCCTCCATCAGTTACAACGTAACCTCCAGCATGAGTTACGACATAACCAGCACTACGAAAGTCTTGATGGGGTCTTTGAAGTATACGGCGTAGCTACTTATCGAGTTTACGACGGAGCTTAAGAGATTACGGCATAACTATTCCTTAGGTTACGCGGTAACCATCACACCGAGACTTGATATTGGAAGATATTTAAGTTATGGCGTAACCATATTATTAGGTTACGCCGTAACATTGATCGGGCCTATAAATACAAACCCTAAATTCTGCATTTATCATCATTCACTCACCACAAAAAGGCAGAGAACGTGAAAAGGGTTCCAAAGGCAAATCCTACTCAGCATACAGAGCTATTTCCAAGGGAGAAATCACACCATATCATTGATAAGCTTTAGCGATTTCTATTTCATCTTAATGTATTCATTCACCATGTTAAACATTGAATAGAGTGTGTGTTTTAATATGATCGGCTAAGAACCCTTGGTTCTAGCTTAGTTATGATTCCTTAATTTTTTGGTTTATGTTTTCACACTTCTATTATTTCTTCTAGTGTATGCATGCATAGTTCGTTGGTAGTTACCCTAGCTTTGGTAGTTTTAAATTGTGGTCGTATTTGCTTGCTTAGGGGAATTGACCAAAGGACCCTAGGAAAGTAGGTAGCGAGGGTTGATAAGAATTGACCAAAGGACTATCAATCCCTCTGGTGCAAATTGACCAAAGGATCACCGTCTGGAAGGTGGAACTTAAAAAGTTAGGGATGTGTGTCTAAGATGCTAGCGACCGGGCATACATTGTTTCGAATCTTGCATGTAGGGAACTTAATGAGTTAGCATAGGTTGCTAAAGATCCTCGTCACCCCAAAGGGTAATGCGTTTGATTTCGGGTAGGAATCTATGTCTAATAGGTTATGACGAATTGACCAAAGGAGTCTAAATTAAACCCCCACTTAAAGTGATAGGAAGTAATAATTAGAAAACATAGACATAACATGATAGAATGAATAATTGGTTAGCACACTTTCTCTCTATTGTTCACAACCTCATTTAATTTCCGCATTTTATTTCTTACTTATTAGTTTAATTAATCATTCAACATTAATCTCTTTTTAAAAACCGTGACACTAGACTTAAATAGGATCCAAATCTACATAGCTCTTGGGAACGACCTCGACTTTACCACACTATATACTACGCACGACCGGGCCCACTACTTGTTACTGCAATATGTAGACCTTAGGTAGACAAGACTCTATAAATTTAAATCCTGGTCGGAAATCCTGCATCAGTCCCACTTGGTCGTTGGGGAAACTTGTCATTATTGTGATTACCGACAAGGCATTGCCGATGACTGTAGCCCGATGATATGCCCTTGGCAATAAGTTTTCCCGCAGTCATGTCCACATCTAAAGACTCAAAAAGTCGTCGGGAAAAGCGTTGTGGTGCAACTACTTTTCTAGATCAATTTAACAGACTACTAGCAAAGTACCTATATGTTGCGACAACGGGTACTGTATAATTAAATTTTTTACCAAACTAAATCTTTATATTAAATATTTTCCGTTAAATTTACATTTGGCAATCCTTTTAGCTTGCAATGACTTAAAACGATAGCAAACTATTTTATATGAAAATAGTCATAAAAAGGCATAATTAGTCATAAACTTTAAAAATAAGGGGACCTTCGGCGGGATAAAAGAGAGCGCGGGAAAAGTAGCTACAGATACAGGTCATAACCGGTTTATGAAACAAGGATTGAAGCAAGGCCTAGGAGATTGACGAAAGAATGAGGTTGAAGTCATGTGTATCAATGAAAATTAATATAAAGTATTTTAAAAATGTTTGATATTATTTTTTGACACTGCTAATTATTTATAGAATTCATATAAACTTATACTATTGAATTTTAATTATTTTATTCCACATGTAACCCAATGTTTGAAAAATAAAATCATTGACGTTAGAATTTCATTAGGTTGGTAGTCTGAATTCTGCTAAAGTGAAGGTTGTCCAATAACTTTTAGTTACGATACAGTTGTTTTTATCTTTACAATTTTCTTGTCTTAACCATGTTAAAATTTTAGCTTGTCCCTTTACAAAATGTAAATCCAACAAAGAGAACCTAATTCTTATGTGCATATGTGTATATACTTGAAAGTCGAAAATATATATATTTACTTTAATGAAATAGCTAATATGTAATAATTGTACCATATAAGCATTATGTCTTTTCATATAAAGTATAAACAAGGACAATAAAAAAGAAAAATCGAAGGTTGGTCGATTACATAGAATGCAATTATTATTTTGTTCCTTTTTTACTACTCTAATTTGTGAATACTAACATGATATTTTAACCGGTATCAATGGCCATTTTGGCGTCTAAGGCTCCAAGCATGGTATCCACTATTTTCCTCTTTTATATATATGATAGATTAAAAAGGAAAGCAAGACTAAAACGAAAAAAAAGCCATACTTTCACTTTTCATATTATTATGGGCCTCTAATTTTACCCTCTCTTAACCCATCCAAACATTTTTTTTGCCCTAAATTCTTATCAAACAAACGCTTCTTATTTACACTATTATTTCTAACACAAGAAGGACCCGAAACCCACTACCCGTTCATGACCATCATTCGTGTCCCATCACCATCGACCATCAAAGATTTGTCATGTGCATTCCTTCACCGTTGCTACATATGTCAAGCTAAAAAAAGATTTGACCCGCAACCATTACATGCACGTGTCACAAGCCTTATTAACAAAGACTCGCTCGCAAGTACCACATATATGACCATAAAAATAATCCACATCAAAACATCTTCTTCCCTTCCATCGTCGTCAAAGATTTTGACGCATCTCTACTAGATAAAATAGATTCCGATCATATCTCTTTTTAGGATTGGGTTGTATTGTTTTGTGTTAAAAGAGTCTTTACCAAGAGTTTCGTATATATCTTTTATGGGTGCTTGGTAAATACTATAACATTTAAAGATTTGTGATTTGTGTTATAAAAGTTTGTACAACTCATACAGAGAATGTAGCTCTAATTTTTCTTGTGAATGCTGTAATAAAGCTTTTAATTTTGTTGGAAACATTAAATGATAATTAAATATATGTTGGAAAATTAAATGATAATTAAATATAGGGCAAATGGCAAGAAAATTAACTAACTTGTCATTTTTTGCTTTGTGGTCTGTCATCTTCATATTCCCTTATTGTATTTTTTATAACAATTTTGCCCCTACTTATTAGTAAGTGTGTAAATAAATAAGAATGGTAAAATTGTAACAAAATGCATATAATAGACGAAATTCGAAAGTATGATATATAGATTTTACATAAGATATATATATTGTTTTTACAATGACAATCTAATTATCTCAAAATATTTACACCACATAATTATTATATGATTATACAAAACATATTTACATAATATATATTTTAATTATTATTTTATAATTATAAATACATGCATTTCTTTCAAAAAATTCATATCTATTATAGTAATTACTTTATAATTAAAAAAAACTTGCATTTATTGCAAAAAAAAACTCATAATTAATAATTTATAATTATAAATATATGCATTTATTGCAAAAGAAAATAAATAAAATAAAATAAAAAGAAAGAAAAAACATGCATTTATTGCAAAAAATAAAAAAATATATATAAAAAAAAATCTCTTTACTGAGAAAAACTCATAATTATTATTTGAGTTTTGCTAAACAATTTTCATTGGATAATGAATAAGCCACATTGAATAGTATGTTCTTTTTCAATTTAAATTAGTTATATATTTAATGTACAATAGTCATTTTTAATTTAACAAAGTCAAGTTTCTTTTATATTCATATTGATTATTGGTTTAAGTATTGCCCATCGGGCATTATTATTTTATAGTTATAGATGAATATGAGTCTGTCTTACATGTAAGCTTACATGTGAAACTGCTCAAAATCACCAAAAGTTAGGCCACTTTAATTAATTTTTTTTTCAAAATTTGAGTAGTGAAACTAATATATGAGTAGTGAGAGTACTTTTTAATTGTAAATTAGATCAAATCATAGTTCACTCCGCAACTACTTTGTTCAATAATATAAAACATTCAACAATGTGATGTAGAAAAGATGTATATTAGAGTGAACACCCTTTAAAATGTATGTTCAATTAAGAGAAAACACTATTATTATGATAGAACATAATTAAACTGATGTTATTTGACGTATTTTTGTGGATATGACGTAGTTTTAGTGGGTTTCACATATAAGCTTGTATGTGAGACAACCCATATTCATTTTTCTCATTATAAATACATGCATTTATTGCAAAATAACTCAACTTAATGCATGAATTTATTAAAAAAAACTCAGCCTTTTTATTTAAAAAAAACTCATAATTATTATTTAATAATTATAAATACATGCATTTATTTAAAAAAAAAAAAAAAAAAAAGGGAAATCAATTTTTATATATAAGGGGTTTGCTAATCTATGTCTACTGGTCATTTGTTTAGCTAATATATAAGAAATGCTGTAGTTAATCAATATTAAAATGATGATCAATTACGATAATTTCAAAAATCAATAAATATCTATTAAATGCAATTTTTGATTTAAAGGAAATTTTGTAATTATTAATTGCTCTCAAATATTTGCCCCGTGTGTAAAGATTAGCAAAACCCATATAGAAGTAGCAATTATATATACTGACATCTAAAGTACAAATTATTTTTTATGTTTATCAAAATTATTGGTTTAACTATTGCCCGGTAAGTAATGTTTAACAAAACCCTTTCACTTTTATCGATTGTCAAAACACTGTTAGTTTTATATTTTCAAGTTTTCACCTTTAACTCTTTATATGTTTTCCTTCGGCGTTTAAATTTGCATAATCTTTTTATTTGCGTCTAAACTTATACAAGTTAAAATTTACACACACATTGATCTAATTGTGTTGCAACTCGCGGGCAACATAACCTTTGTTTTACGCTATTATCGAACACTTAATTATTAAAATTATGAATATAGTTTTTCGATCAAGTTATAATCAAATTGGAAAAAAATTAAATGATGAGAGTGAAAAAACTACAACTACAAATTTTATATGCATTTAAAAAATAAATGCATTTCCCCTTAAAAATTTTCCATTCTATTTGGAATATGTGATTAGATATCATTCTTATTTTTCTTATTTTGGTTTTTATAGAACACATATTTAATTTATTTGGCTATTGTTATATTAAAATTCTATTCACACGTTTGTTTTTATTTAGTATATCGAAAAGAGAAATGTTACATGTACCTAAACCTAGACTTAAACTTAGACCTAAAACCAAGTATCAGCATCCTGATGGCTGCTGATAAAGACCCACTTCTTTTACAACCCATAAGGATAATGTCAAATAGTTTTAGGTCTAAGTTTATATCCATGTAGTATTTCTCTATCAAAAAATAAGACACAGTATATATCTTTACTACTTATAATACACGGACGCATCTCTCTCCTAAAAAAATTTCAGACTTTCAGACTTGTAACAAATTGAGCATGATGTACAACACTTGAAAGCACATCATTTTCAGACTTACAACCAAATAAGCATAGTATACAACATATTAATGCACATATTAAAAAGACAAAAACATCACTTTAATGCTATTAATGTGGTCAATAAATACAATTAATGCAGTTATTAAAACACCCCTTACATAAGAAATACAAATTATCAAGCATATTGTACAACCAACTTAAACACAATTCATGCATTAAATGTCACTAATACAAATAATAAAGCACATTATACAAATATTCAAGACCGAACGGGCAACGGGCCAAATGGGCTCGAGCCCGAATGGTCACGGGCTAAACGGGCTTGAGCCCGAACGGGCACGGGCCAAACGGACACAGGCCAAACAGACTCATGTTATACGAATCGCTTCAAAAAAAACCCAAAAAGACAAAATAAATTTCTTAGTTAAGGATTAAAAATATGTCACATGAAATTCTTGATGTCTGTATATTTATGAGCATAATAAACTAAAATACATGATTCACCGGAAAATTTTATTTCAGGGTACCCGCCGCTGCAACGCGCGGGTACCCTGCTAGTATCATATAAAGAGGAAGCATATATATATGAAGAGACTATAAACAAAACTAAAATAAGACTTCAAACAAAATATTCATCTTCTCCCTACATCCAATGAATTTTCCGGCAAATACACAAAAAACACTCTTTTGTGTCATCATTTTCCTCATCATTTTTCCAGATTCATCACTTTCACAAAATGTTACCAAGTCTTCGAATTCATCGGATTCGATCTCTAAACTCAAACCAGCTATAGCACTTGTGGTTGGACTTATTTTTTGCATAGGGTTGACCTTAATATGTGTAATCTTAATTTATATAAACTGTTGTCACATATCGAATTCTATTCGCATGGAGCACTTTGGTAATCTTCCAAGAGCAAGAGCAAGAGCAAGATCAAAGTTCTCAGGGATTGACAAAAAGATCATTGAGTCACTTCCATACTTCAAGTTTTCGACTTTAAAAGGATTGAAAAACGGGTTGGAATGTTCCGTTTGTTTGGCGGCTTTCGAAGATGTTGAAGTTTTAAGAATGTTACCAAAGTGTAAGCATGCTTTTCATATCGAGTGTATCGATAAGTGGTTAGAAAAAAACTCAAGTTGTCCACTTTGTAGGTTTGAAGTTGTCATGGATGATATTGCCCTTTTTATGAACTCGAATTCTTTAAGATTTAAGTTATCCGGGCCTTCGAGCTTAGGGCTGTATATAGAACGAGAAGGGTCTTCAAGATTTGGAACAAATATAGAAAATGATGAAATCTTGCATAAGTTTAATCATCGGATCATGGTCTGTGATGATGACTATGCAGACCATGATCCAATGATGCTGCAAACTAGATGGAGCAATTTGAGCTCCTCTGATCTTTCGTTTCTAAAATCGGAAATAATTACTTGTGAGTCAGGTAACCGATGTGATCATCACATCTCTGTAGAAATTGAGGGAATCCCTGGTGGCACATGTTAAAATGAAGCGGGCCCGAGGGTATCATGCGATAGAAGATCGGTGTCAGAGATTACGGTTTATCCAAGAGTTCTTCAAAGTGAAGTTAGGGTCCATGAAGAAAGACTAAAGAAATTACGTTTGTCAATTGTTCAAAAAACAGTTGATCGGTTTGCTAACAAAGAAATTAGTTCAAGTTCTGCATGATCTTGACCCAAAGTGGAAGGAATAATGTTACATCCTTCTATATATGATTTTAAATTTTAGTTTACACACATGATTGCATTTTTTTTTAAGATTCTCCTGTGAAACGAAAATTTAGAATGATAGAACATTGTTTATGTGCAAAGGCCATGGAATGTACAGAAATCGAATATTTGTTTAAATGACAAGGATATTTATTTTAGTCCTAACTTTAATATATATTATTGGTTTACCTAATCTCTTTTAGATAAATCTGTACACTCAAACTTAAGTTTCATGAAAGTGATAAGGTATAATAGTTGAAAAATAATACACCTCTTTTTCAATGAGCCTGTCATATATTTATAATTATTCATTTAAAAAATAGTTAAACTCACTGTCGTTAGTATGATCACTTGAAAATAAGGTATAATAGTTGAAAAATAATACACCTCTTTTTCAATAAGTTTCATGAAAGTGATAAGGTAAATACCTCTTTTACAAGACGTTAGTATGATCACTTGAAAATTGTTTGCATCAAAAGATTTGATTGATAGTCACAAACTCTTTATCACGGCTAGATAGTTATACAACAATTTCTATCAGAACCAAGCATTATAATGCCAAAGTAAAGTATAAAGATTTATATGTGTGTTAAGTGATAGTCCATACTCCATAGGCTTCCTTTATTTTTCGCACAAAAAGTTGGATACAAATTGGATATGTTGGCATCAAAATGTTAATTAAGTACATGATTTAAAAATTGTGCTTCCATAAAAAGTGAAACACAGCTACACATAATGTTAATTGTGTTAGATAAGAATGGCTTAATAGCCAAGTGTTTATGTATCATGCGTAAACAATGAGTACGTGAGATGTTATTCGTATGTTTGATTTCCCGTTAATCGATAATGCACTATTTGATGATAGCTGAAGTTGAAGTGACGCTCATATAAAGATGATGGCATGTGTGTAAAATGAAGGATTGTTAATTTGTTATGTATGAATAACTTGGTCCCTAATAAGAACTTTTATATTGGTTAAATTGTAGAGGTTTTAAATGTTTAGATTAGTTTGATTGGCTCAAAAATTCGATGTAACATTTTGCTAGCTTCTTGCTAGTTTTTATTTATACATTTTCCGTTAAAAAAAAAAAGAGTAAAGTACCAAAAAGTGCCAAAATCTTTTTGGTAGTCCCCTTTGTGGTCAAATTTTTCTTCAATCTCCAAAATGGTCATGCGCAGCCACTCGACCGCGCAGCTCCACCAGAAACATGACATGTGTCCCAACTACCACTGCACCCTTTATCTTTTCAATTTTCCAAGATAACCACTGTTTTTGAGCAACCGCCGGCTACTCAACCGGCGGCTTGCGCAACCGGCGGCCAAGATGTGACATAAAGGTGCGTTGACTTTAATTTTCCTTGATATCCGATTAACTTTGTGGAAATCCGTTCTAGATTTTGAATTATTATCCGATCTATGTTTTGAATTACTTTCCGATGAATTACTTTTTCACATACACACAAGATTATCACACACTCAATTTGTTGTTTCATTCCACCATGAAACCCCTGGTAGTCTCCTAACTTTTTTTTTTTTTTTTTTTTTTGATTCATTGTTAGATCTAACTGGGTGTTTGCCTTTTTGGTATTTCTGAAAATGGGTTACTTGGTTTTATTGTTGTTAATCAGTTTCTATTTAAGAAAATAAGCTGTTTTGAAGTGCTTATCAAAGTGCTTATTTGGTATTTTTTTCAAGGAAGTCAACTGTTTTGGAAGTGTTTTTGGCTAATTTTTAAGAAAATAAGCAATTTTTTAAAAAAAGTGCTTATACATATCTGCATAATCATGTCTGCATGCAAATATATGTGTCTATAAACTGGTTGAAAAGTGTGAAAAGTGTGAAACTAGTTATAAGCCTAGTATTCTGATGTATATAAGCTGATATTTGCAAGTATAAGCCCATAAGTAAAAGTTCTTCTTAGCGTATTTCGTGTCTGCATAATCTTGTTAACTAGGACCCAGCGATGCTAATTCTTGTATCTTGTAATCTCTTTAGGAAAATAAGCTGTTTTGAAGTGCTTATTCGGTCATTTCTAATAACCTAAGCAGATTTAAAGTTCTTATTTGGTATTTTTTTAAGAAAATCAACTGTTTTGAAGTGTTTTTTGCTAATTATTAAGAAAATAAGCAGTTTTGTGCTTATACATGTCTGCATAATCGTGTCTGCATGCAAATCTGTTAACATTGCTCAATGCTTTAGGTTGAATATTTGAAAAGTGTGTAACTAGTTATAAGCCTAGTATTCTGATGTATTAAGGCGAAATTTTAATTGTTTAGAGAAGCCCATATTGCAACTATAAGCCCATAAGTAAAAGTTCTTCTTAGCTTAATCTTGTTATCTTATCCCAGCTATGCTAATTCTTGTATATTGTAATCTCTTTAGGAATATCATGCGAGGGTACATGTTAGAAGCAAACTCAATTACTTTCCATTAATCAAAGACAGACTAGGTTTGGATCGATCTGTACTGTTTAGGTCGACATGTTTTGGGCATTGGCTGGATTTGGATTATGTTGACAATGAAGAGGGTCTTATACATTTTATGCTACAGAAGCAAGTCTTCTCTGATAATGATCACTATGATTTACCCCTCATTTATAATGTTAACAATCATTTTCTACACTTTGGTCGTCGTGAATTTTGCCTCATAACTGCATCCAAGTTTGGGATGGTCAGTTTCCGAAAGTTTAGAGAGGGTGATGTCAGTTTTCGTGACCGTGTATTTCCGGAGAAGATAGGTCGCTATGTTATAAACATAGATCTTCTATCTGTGATTGAGGATGAAGAGCGTTTCGGAAACTATCGATGAAGATGCAATACGAGTTTGTCTTTTGTTATGTTTGGAAGTTATATTTATGGGTCGTGAGTTAGGATCTGTTGTTGATGATGTATATCTAAGGATGGTAGAAAATCTGGATGCTTGGGATGAGTTTGCTTGGGAGAGCACATCCTGGCGGGAGTTATACGCTGCCGTTAGAAATGTTAACTCAAATCATAAGGATGAGCACCATAAAGCATTGGAAAAAGACCCCAATTTTGTTCCATCGTATTCATTGTCTGGATTCATTCTGAGTTTCAAGGTCCGTATTTTTAGTCCAAATCATTGTCAAGTCATGCAAATATTTTGTTTGTCATTTGACTTATTCATTAACTTTTTGTAGATATGGATTCTAGAGTCTTCATCTCGCACACGCGTTGGTGGATTAATGACCCTGATGTGATCCCGAGAGGATGTTCCTGGTCGAAGCATTTTCCTTTTCAAAATTGGGAGCCATACAACCAACTTTTTCCCGAGGTCAGTTAATGCGTATATGCCAACTTTTTTTCCTAAATATAATTGCATATATGCCAACTTTTTTCCTTTGATTGTAAGATTTATAAGTTGTTGTGTAGGTTAATTGCATATATGCTTAACATGTTTTATGCTTATCTTAGTTGTTTTGTAATCTTAAATGCTTATCTAGTCTCTAAATTAGTTTATTTATTTCTTTCTAAAGTTTATTTTTAAATGCCTTAGGACAAAAATCCAAATTATGACCTATATGCCAATCTTGAGGGCCAATCGAATGGTTTAGACAAAGCCTAATTTTTTAAGTGGTATACACCAAGAGCACCTCCTCCGTTGAATACGGGGTATTTGGTGATTATCTAAGAAAATTGTCATCAGCTCGCACATCTAAGGACAAAGATAGAGAGGCACATCCACTTAGGCAGAGTTGTATGCTTCGCGTTAAGGCTTTGGAGCGTTTATGTGACAGTTTGTTGATTCTGCCTAAAGAGATCAAGAGTTTGAAAGAACGTGTCTACAAACTGGAGAGTATTATTCATGTGAGTCTTGACACAAACCCTTTTCTACGTATGCCACAATTTAACTAATGTCTAATTATCATGTTTTGCAAAATACTTTGTGATGCAGTATATTACTCAGAAAACAAAAGTCGGACACGAGCACAAAGTTAACTCATCTGTTCAAAAGGTATACATATATACATATAAATTTATCTTTTCTTCTTATTTACTTAGCTAAGTATGTGCACACATGTTACAGGATAACGTGGAGTGTGATCTCGGTGACGAGTATTGTAGTAATCTAGATGGTGATTTTTTTGAATTATTTGATTCGCCTATTCTAACATCCAACAAACACACTGCCAATGGATTTGTAGATGGTTTGGATAATTTCTCCCAGAAATTTTATGTGGTAATTGATTTCTGCAAGTTTCAAATTACTCTTATTTGTCTTGTACCTTTTATTATAACTTGTTTCATAACTTTACACAGAATGGTGGGGTTGAAGTGGACAAATTGTCTGATGAAGATTTATCTGAGGTGATCACATACATGTTTTCAAGAATATATTAACTGTTTTCAAGACTTATCTTAGGTAATAACAACGATCCATTGTGATGTAATTGCAGGATGATTGTGTGAAGGCTGAAAAGCAAGCTGCTGAGATTTATAGGGTGGCAGAGGAAACAGAGGACGAAACTAATTTTGGAAGAAGAAAAGAGGATGAAGAGTATACAGCATAGTAATTCCAGTCACATGAAACTTGCTTTACAACGATGTGGAACTTTCAAGAGGAGGTATGTCAACATGGTCAGGCCGAAGATGGAACCATGGGAGGAGTTATTACCTTTATACGTCCCTAGCATGGATGCACTAAAGAAACGTACAAATGTCCTTGATGCATTCATGACTAAAAGGTGTGAAGATCTCGAACCGTGGAAAGAGGTATTACCTTTATGAATCTGCAACTACAGCATCAGATATTGGCTCAATTAAGTCTTATAATTCAACTTTAACCTGTTTTGTTTAGGAAGCAAGCCGTCCATTCAAATGTATCGATAAAATTTCATTTAGCCCAGAGTTGGAGAAGTTTCTGATTACCCCTGGCGGACTCGTTGCAAGTTTCCTTGGTATAGTGACGTTACTGTTGATCGTACTTTCTGGGATGCTTTAGTTGGGCTCGACGATAAACGTGTAGGTTGGTTACTTGACGAGGTACGTTAAAATAACAATTTACAGTATATTTGGGATAAAACTATTTTTTGCTATATGTAAAGTTTTTGTTGAATTCTGTCTTTTTATTGCCTTCAGCACATTGATCTTTGGGTATGGTATATGTGGTATTTTAGACCATCTTCCGCAGATTGGTCAATGGTTAGTTGCTACTTTTTAACGCTTCTACTTCAAGACTCAATGCCACTGTTTTATGCAACCGATGATATTTACCCATTTGCGTGGAGGAATGTGGAACAGGTATTCATTGGTAACCAATCTTTTAGAATATGATAGTTTAATTATGTGGATTATATCAATTTTTTTTTTAAACATTGTAGGTCTTCATACCCATAAATGAACCCAAGAAACATTGGTCCCTAGCGCAGTTTGACATTAAAACTGGAATCGTTACATTCTATGACAGTGAAGGATATCAAGAACCTGAAACTCGTCCGTGGTATTTGAATATGAGGAGTTGTTTGGAGTGTAAGCTTCCGGTAGTTCTAGAGAAGACTGATGTGTTTGCAAGCAAAGGAATCGATCCCTAGAATACAGATTAAGTTTAGGAATGCACGTAACGTCCCCAAGCAGGGTGGGGTATTTGGTGATTGCGGCGTCTTTGTATGCTTATTTCTTTACAGGTTGGTGATTGTTTAAATTTGTTTTTACATAGTTTTAAGCCTTATTTCTTTAATGTTGTCTTTAATAGTGTCTACTTAGTTTGGAATTCATAACCTGTACTCAACTCACACACAAGCATGTTATCCTAGGAGTCCTTGCATAGAAGTATAATGATATAGTATACCACTAACCTTTACATGATTAACCTATTGTTACTTAAACCAACTGCATACATACATCATATATTCATACATTTAACCAGCAGTGTTGCATAAGCATAAAACATTTCATAGTAAGATTTGGTTACAACAGTTTTATTAATTTTGGTTTAAGTGATACTTAAACCAACTTCATACATACATCATATATTCATACATGTAACCAGACACATCACTTTTAGGAACTAGGAAATCACATTTAGTCTCTTTTTCCTTTTTTCTTTGGATCATCATTAGGTTGCTTCCCAACAATAGTGTTACTCCTACTAGGACCCCATAAATTGCCTATGTGGTTGCTTAACTTTACCACCGCCTCTGTTTTCTTGTTGTTCCTGACCGTATATCTGTTTTCTTAGTTCTTCTAGCACTTCAGCTGGTAATCGGTAACTTGGTTCAGCATTTGGTCCATACAATTCCCATATCTCGGGAAACATCACCTCTCTTGCTACCTTTATTGACCACTCCCTATCATCATGATTATGCTCAAACCTAACTCTTTTACCACTCATTTTTTTAGTTATTTGTTTTTTGTTATAGATGTTTGATGAAAATGCAATTGAGATTGTGGCCTTATATATTGTAGGATCAATTTGTTTTTAGTCACTATTTTAGTCAAAAACGACTTTTCATGATGATTGTTGCATCATCAATGCCTGCATAATGACTGCATTTTGATTACTACAACTAATTTTGCATAAATATTTGAGTCATTTTAACTGTTACTTGTGAGTCAAATACAGGTTAACTGTTACTTGTTAGTCCAATATGGGTTATCTTTATGCATGATTTTAATTTGTTGTTTCTTGTTCTCTAAACAGATTATCTCATGGGATGCCATTGGTTGTTGAAGATGCCGCCCGCACCCTTGCATATCGAGAACAGATGGTCCGTTTCTATTTCAAGCACAAGATATTTGTGTAGGTGTGATTGCTATCGTGACCTGTTACCTTTGGGCCAAAGCTACATTGTGTTTTGTGTTTGTTAACTGTTGCTTTTTGGGCAAAAAACTTATTTGTGTTGCTATGTTTGTTAACTGTGATATTGAAAGTTGTGATGACTGTGTTTGTGTGCTTTCAATTGAACCATGTAGCAAATGACTGTGTTTGTGTTTTTGTGTTTGTTAACTGTTGCTTTTTGGGCAAAATACTTATTTGTGTTGCTTTTGGCTATGCTATGTTTGTTAACTGTGATATTGAAAGTTTGATGACTGTGTTTTGTGCTTTCAATTGAACCATGTAGCCCATTCAACTAAAGCCCATTCATTAGATAAAACATATCATACTAAAGAGTATCATACACACTAGAAGAAGATAAGAAATCAAAACTGACTTGAAAGACCCTAAAAATTTGCTTCATCCACAAAATGGTTCATAGACATTTGTTTTTGAAAACTAAGCGTAATAATCAGCTTTTAAATCGCAAAACTTGCAACTTTCATTAAAAGTCTAATGCTGTTTGCCATACACTAAAGTATGCCACTCTATGGGTCATCCAAATTAACAGCTTGTGAGTTGACTTGTTCTTCTTGTGAGCTTGGCGTTGCTTGCTGTGAGCTTCTTCTAGCAGGTAGCTTTGCCTAAAACTTGTGTAAATCAATTTATGAGTTAATAATCTGTATCCTAAATAATGAGCTTTAAATAACAATACATAACTTACTTTTTTCTTTGGCAATGTTTCTCGGCAACTTTGTCGGGTGTGTCCAACATTACCGCACCTTCCACACTTAACTGGTACCGGTTCCTCTCCTTGGGATCTAATACGATCTTTGTTCTTGGGTCTACCAGATTGGGGTTTAGCCATAAGTGGTGGCTTAACAACTTGCAAGTAACTTGGACACTGCCAACTTGAAACTTCTCCAACTGGATATACCAAGTCTTGGTACGTAGCTTTAAGCTCAATTTTCCTAAACCATGCTTTTGCCAAATGATTACAATCCGTCATTCCCATAACTCTACAAACCGCTAAAACATGACCACAAGGCAAAGCAGAAACATGCCATTTTCTACATGTGCATGAACGTTCACCTAAATCCACTATATGTATTTTTTGTCGATCATCGACCTGGTAAATCCTGTTCATCTCAATCCCGCCACATCCAATGAGCTCTTTAACATTCGGTCTATTATTTTTGCAGTTGCCCAATCACTTAGTTCATCCATTTGTGCATCTAAATTATAATATTCGTTAGTATTTTATGATTTGTAAACAATAAATTCGTTAAATAGTTTACTTCTAGGAAAAAATTACATAAACCGCGTACCTTTATATTTTTCTCGACGATTGAAGTACCACTTTTGGACAAGGGCTCTGTACCACTCCATTAGGTTAGTGATGGGTACTTTTCGGACATCTCTTGTTAACGAATTGATTGACTCGGCTATTAGATGTCATGTAATTGTAACGATTACCAGCGGAATATGCCCTTGACCACCTTTCAACCCCTTCGATCGGTTTGTCGTAGGCTTGTTTTCTTTTGCCCTTAACCTCGTCTAATGCTCTATTAAAATCATCGATTAAGTAGGCTTTGCACATCTTCCAATATAAAGCCTTATGCTTTTTACCCTTCAAGTTACAATTCATCATCAAATGCCTACAACAATGCCCATGGAATGCATTCAGGAAAACAGATTCACATGCAGATTGTATTGCTACATGTCGATCTGATATGATAGTTAAATCTGGAACTTCACCAATGCATTCTCTCAATTTTGATAGAAACCATGTCCACGATTCACCGTCTCACCTCGAGACACACCCGTTGCAACAGGTATAATTTGATTATTCCCGTCCATTCCAACTGCCAGCAGATTTGTTCCAAGGTAAGTACCTTTAAGATGAGCTGCATCAATTATTAACAATGGTCGCATATGGTGTAGAAAGCTTCGAATCTGATTAATTTTTAAACGATTAGTTATATGACAATAATACTCAAGAAATAGTAAATATATAGATATATGCTTACCGTTACACCAAAAGCTATGAAAACCATCTTAAACCGGTCTTCATCATCAGTATCAATATGTGTTACCGTCATTTGTCAATTCTAAATTATGACAATAAACCGGTAACTGTTCAAATGATGCTTTCGGGCAACCTTCAAGCGTATCCAATGCCACATTCTTCGATCTCCATGCTTGTTTGTAACTAATATCGATGTTGAATTCAAGGTTCATGTCGTTTTGTATGTCCTTTGCCGTATATATACGGTTGTTGTCTTTGAACTTAGGTACTAGTAAATGACCCAACAAGTTTTTCGTAGCATTACGGTGATGCATACCTATTTTTGTTTTTGAACAAGTGTGATGGTCGTTCACCGTTCCTAATTCCCATTCACTACTAAATTTGCACTTACTTGAAATTATTTTCCATTCGCAACCCTCATGCACACAAATTACATCATACCTTACCGGATCTGATTTTCTAACCTTAAATTCATAACCATCTAAAAGAGCTTTATAACCAATTTTATTCATAACACATTTTTTATTATCAAATCTTTCACCCGTTTCCAAAATACATCTAGCATGATCAATTTTTCCTTTTGGAGTTTTTATAATAGGTTGTGGATCTGGTGGGTTGTGAATGTTGTTTAAAGTATTCATTTGCCAATTATGCTCAAACTTTTCTCTTGCCATAAAATCATTATGGCAATCAAAAATTTCTTTTTTGGGTAATTTTGAATCATTGTAAATATTGTATTGTTGGTTTAAATTACGGTGATTTTCGAAATATTCTTGTTTTGGTATTCGGGAATCATTGTAAACAGTGTATTGTTTTAAATCAAAAGGAGATAAAGGAACGTTAAGATCTATACCCAAAGAACTAGAAGAAGAAGGATTTCCCACAAAGCATTGCTCAATCTTTTCAATAAAAATAGTATGTGGCGTACCTTTTCCTTTGCAAATTTCGTTTGTGTAAAATCTCACATCATCATCGTCTACAATGTGGACACACTTTGTACCAACTTTGTACGTAAACATGAGGTTGCACGTATCGTTAAACTTGTACTTTTTCTTCACAATAGCTACCAGTTGATTGAAAGTAATATTTCTTTTAAGGCAAACACCAAAAGTCACATCTCCGTAAACGAAATACACACTAAATTCAGTAGCCGATTCTCCCATTTCTTTTGAGTGAACAATCTAATTCTTTCAAATAAGTACATTAATATATATAGCTCTTTGGTGTAAATTATTTAAAGTTAGTAGAAACTTGACTACTCGACCGACGGTTACTCGACCTATAGTAATTAATTGTACAAATTTAATATGCATTTAATATTGCATCTACTATATATGTGTGTTAGTTGTGAATTTAAATGATATGAATAAATGTAAGTTTGGTTGTAAAACTTAATGTAGTAATTAATGCACTGGATACTCGACTACTCGACCGACGGCTACTCGACCTATGGTTGGGTAGATGTAGTAGCTAATTGTACACATTAATATGCATTTAATATTGAATCTACTACATATGTGTGTTAGTTGTGAATTTAAATGATATGAATAAATGTAAAAGTTAATGTACTAATTAATGCACTAGATACTCGACTACTCGACCGACGGCTACTCGACCTATGGTTGGGTAGATGTAGTAGCTATATGTACACATTAATATGCATTTAATATTGAATCTACTACATATGTGTGTTAGTTGAGAATTTAAATGATATGAATAAATGTAAAAGTTAATGTACTAATTAATGCACTAGATACTCGACTACTCGACCGACGGCTACTCGATGTAGTAACTAATTGTACACATAAATACGCATTTAATATTGCTTCTACTACATATGTGTGTTAGTTGAGAATTTAAATGATATGAATAAATGTAAAAGTTAATGTAGTAATTAATGCACTGGATACTCGACTACTCGACCGACGGCTACTCGACCTATGGTTGGGTAGATGTAGTAGCTAATTGTACACATTAATATGCATTTAATATTGAATCTACTACATATGTGTGTTAGTTGAGAATTTAAATTATATGAATAAATGTAAAAGTTAATGTACTAATTAATGCACTAGATACTCGACTACTCGACCGACGGCTACTCGACCTATGGTTGGGTAGATGTAGTAGCTATATGTACACATTAATACGCATTTAATATTGCTTAAACTATCTATGTCTAAAATGTTGTCGTATTCCCAAATGTGCGACATGTTGTTAGAAAAAATAAAAGAAGATATTTGGGCTTGGTTTTATTGTATACCAAAATGTAGCTTGGAAGAAGGTTTGACTATAGTGGAAAGTGATAGAGATGTTAAGAAGATGTATGAATTGGCTCAACTACATGGTAAAATTGAGGTATATGTTTCCCATACTCCTCAAGCATTCCTAGTTGATTAATATCACAAAAACTTGTGTAAAGATGAGTTTGATGAGGAGGTGACAACACAATTAAAAAACCATGATAAAAGAAAGAAAGGTTTTCATTGTATGTCGTTGGAAGAGGTTAGTGCATGGGAAAATGAAGAATCTCAATCACCGGCTTACTTAAGATCACCGCATGAAAAGCCGTTTAAAGAAGCTAGTCTATTTACACCAAGGATGCTTTTTGATGATTTTGATGATGCAGCTCATGATGAATTTGATGAAGGTTCTAGTGCTCTTCCTTATGTGTCCAATAACGGTGATAACAATAATTTATGATGGGCATTTTTAATTGTAATTTATGATGGTTATGTTTCATTGCCTTGTTTGTTGTAATTTAGGTACTAGTGCTTTTATTTAACATGTGTTAATTCTTGTGGGTCATCCAAGATGGTGTAATGTATTTGTTGGTATTTAATGTTATCAGTATATTATGGTCTCTAACAAGGTAATTGAAATATAAGGTTATTTGTGTCATTCTTTTATTTTTGTATTAGTTCATACTTCATGGTGTAAGGATTTTTTATTGTAAGTTTCATTTTTTTTTTCAAATGCTTTGTGGCTTCAGGTTATCTTTTGTAATCATTCTCTTCGATCACGGTTTTATGCTTTAATTAATTTTGGGGAGAGTAAAAATGTGTTGGATTTATCTATTTATACGCCTAATAACAATTGAAACCCTACCTAATCTCTTAATTTTCATCTATCTTTACTGTACACACACCCCCAAATCCCCAATCACCGCCTTGCAAAATCAATGGCAAACCAAACCCCAAGTCTTGATGAGTTGCGTCAAGCTAGTGGTTCCGATGATATTGCAACCATGTTCAAGCATCTCTTTAACAGTGAAGTGATTGAAGCACAAGCTCGCCTAGTCAAATTGGAAGCAATATGCAAAGAGCTAGGCGATGTGCTTGCGGCGTGAAGGGACGTTAGGGAGCTCCATTATCTTGGCCCAAACCATGAGAAAGGGGTGGATGCTTTATCATGTCTGGTGAAGATGAATGTAGATGATCGTGATATTTTGCAGGGCCTTGAAGCTTCTGTTCATTTGATTCGTGATGTGAATGTGTTTTGGGTATGGATCATTAGTAAGTAATTTGGTTTGTATGGTATATTTATATATAACTCGTATGTAATTATAGTTTGGTTTATGGTTTCTGAATATCTTTGGTGATGAAGTGATGTAAGTATTTGGATGATAATTAGTCCAATGAAGTTTTGTACTGAAATGATGGTTTATGGTAATGAATCGTTATAATATTTAGTTTATCCTTATTGATTTTGTTGCCATTTTGTATATGCAATTCTAGTGTAGATGTTGTTTCAGTTTTGTTAATCACATTGTAATGGAATTAGGGTTTAATGGTCAAATTTAGAAAGGGTCACTTTTAGAAATGACATGTAACCCAAACTAAAGTGGGTAAGTTTTTAGATTTTGGTTTAATGGTCAATTTTAAATGTGAATAAAGTGGGTCACTTTTAGGAACTTGTGGGTCTACATGGTTACTCTGAATAAAGTGGGTCACTTTTAGGAACTTGTGGGTCTACACGGCAGAACCATATGAATGTTTTGGTAGTTTACATGGTTACTCTGAATCTAAGTTGTTGATGCTTGGTATCCTATTAAGACCAATTTGATGTTTAAGATTGTGAAAACAAGAGGTGGCCAGGCCTCGGCTAATCCAGTTTAAAGTTTAAATGGTCCAATGACAAGTATGAGGACTTAGATGTGGGTAACTGGAATAGTGGAGTCATGGTTTTTATGCAAGAATAAAGTTTAAATGGTTCATGCTCTGTCTGATAGACCATAACTCCAATATCATAGAATTTTGGGTTATAGTTGCTTATTTAACTTTTCGTTTGAGTCTGTTCACTTGTTTTGCAACTGAATGTTGATACCTCCAACTGAGCAAAGAGTCAATTATGCTAAAGAACTTGGAGGTATCAACATTCAGTTGCAACATTAAACTCGATCCCTTAACCTTTATTATTAAATAATAGATACTAATAGATATCATTGTTTGCTAACATATGTATCATTCAGTAACAAGTTTACATTGACTAATAGTTCAAAATAGAAAACATGATCCAACTTATACTGAATGTTGCAACTGAATGTTGATACCTCCAACTGAATGCCTATTTAACTTTTCACCTGGTAAATGGTAACAGCATATATGTCACATTGAATGAGACAAACAGATTTAACTGGATGAGATGATTTAACAAAATTGTTTTCAACAATACATATGTCACACTGGTTTACAAAACATACAACATTCGTTTACAATATATTATGCTCAGTAACCTACTACCATTTGCAACTACTATTACAGTTTCAACTACCAAAGTACAAAACTACTACCAAAGTACCAAAGTTATGCCAAACTACAAAATACATTTGCAACCACCAGTTGAGTTATTTGAACTTGTACATCAATGAGTTATTTCTACCAACTACTACTGACTTCTCACCTTTCAGCCACATTTCAACCCGGCTTCAATCAATTTGTGCCAAAGGTACTTCAATCTTGTACTTCCAAAAGAAATCTACCAATCGCTCCCTATATGCCAAAGCTGCCAAAGTAGGATTACCATCCGCCAATGGAAGATTATTCGACAACCTATACAAGTTTATCATCACCCATATACCGCAGTCACCATAAAGAGGGCCTTGCCTTGGCACATTATCCGCATACCGGAAGGTGATGGAGTAATGTTTTGGATCAATTCCCTTTTTTTCCATTACTTCGGTTTCTTGTAAAAACTTTGGAATTTTATATTCAAAACATCTCCTCATGTTGAGCCACCAAATTCGATTTTCAACTAGAGGCCTGGAGAGGCTGTCATATATTGTTATGACACCGGAACGTAGATGGAGTTCTCCCAGAACCCAATGTACATTATCTTCGTTGATAGGAAAATAGACCTACAATATTGTTGAACAAACATAAGACAACAAAAACAATATTGTAATTAAAATATTGAATCAAAGGGCTCAGATTTGCTTAAAAGAAGCACACTCAGCTCCCAAGCCCCATTTTCTCTCTCCAAAGAAACTCACACAAGGGGCTGTTTGGGTCAAGGCTGTGAAAGGGTGAAATTATTGTTTTTAACCATTTTGACTTACCTAGTCAAACTTCTATTATGAGTCTTAGGTTAGTGTGAATGTTAGAGAAAGGTTGCATAAGTTTTGTTAGGATTTGGTAAAAATAAGAGCTTAACTGTTTTTCTGCAGACAGGACAACAAAGATTATCATTGTTATGGGCCCTTTTTCTTAGTCTAATCGGTACTCAAATTGTGCAAACTTTGTTTTTATTAAATCCTTGTATGCCCATCTAATTCTAGTTTCAGTTTAGTGCACTATAATAACCACTAGCATAGTATAAAGTTGAGTTAAAAATCTGTTTTTGCACAACTACCTGTTATGCATCAGTTATTTTTAATCTGTGTAGATGCCCTTCCCAAGTTACATTTTTAGGATTACCACTATTCTAACTTTGTTGTTGTAGTTTGCTTTTGGTTTTGAAAGTCTTTTTTCAGCTAGAAAATAAGCTCCAAAAACAGCCTCACATTACCTTATTTAGGAATTTCCTTAAACTTATTATGGTCATGCCTGATTGTGATCTAATAAATACTACATATCAATTAGAACCATCAAATACTACTATACGAATATCAAAAATTTCTTAAACACACCTTTTCAACAGATTGAGCAAACCAGGGGAGACCATAAGTTACTCCGTCAGCAAAAAAACCCGGCATCCTGTTGGTGAGAATCATGGAGCTAAAAAATGGACCTGCCATGGCCCAATCAGCATCGGCAGGTCTAAAATGCCATAGAAAAATTATCCATAGATCAAGATGCTGCCAAAAAAAATAGAAATAATATTGCATAAATTACCTAAGTAGTTAACATTACCCATAAATATTAAAAATTGTTATCATGAAATTTACCGTATCAGAAAGCCATCCATTTCTATACTTCCTGATGCCCACCAACCTTTCCCAAAAATCATGATATGCATAAATGCCATCTCCTCCCCATGGAAAATAAAATCTCCTGTCCTCCTTTTGATTCAAAAAATCCATAATTTCTTTCGGGACAATCACTCTTAATTGTCGCGAACCTGTCGGACGAGTTAGATCCTGCAGATATATCATACGAATTGTCTAGTCCGAGTACTTAACCAACGTTACAACATCTGCAATAAATAATAAGTAAAATAAGTTACCTCATTCCACAGGGGAATCTCTTCACCACCATGTGAAACCAACGGCTGAAAACGCTTAACACATTTCCGCTTCCTAGCACGGACTTTAGGCTTTTGTGGAGTGGTTGAAGGCTCGCCGTGTACTGGTCTTGAAGATACCGCCGCTCTAGTCTCTTGGGCATAATTAACCGGTATCTTTTTAATAGATGCCGCCGTCACCATAACAGTAGATATCAACTAAATTCTCGTTATGGTCATTGCTAGGGGTACAATCTGGAACATTCATTGCTGATTTATCCTGATCATCATTGCTAGGAACAGAATCGGGATGCTTCGTTGCTAATTTCTCCATATCATCATTACTAGGAACAGAATCTCGATCCTTCATTGAATGAGACTGCAAATCATTGTCTTTTTCCTGTATTAAAAAAAATAATAATAAATAAAAAAAAATAAATAAATAAAATAGCATAAAAAGATTGTCTTATTTGATTTTAAAACCAAAAAAATGTTAAATTTACCTTTTCAGGAGTATTAAATACACATATTTGCATAAGAGTCTCCACTGCCATTAAATCTTGTTCCTGAAGCGGATCACCCGTATTCTTCAATGCCCCTTCTTCCTCTTGTTCCTCTACTACCTGTAGAAATACAATTAATCAAGCCATTCTATTTCAGTAAACTGATATATGATCAAATAAACATGTTTCGGTCATACAAACGGTGAATATGGTTAAAACTGACTACCTGATTATCAAACGGTGTGTCAAACATGTTTTATATTCGAATCCAATATTTCAGGATCGCCGTTGATTCCACCGTTATAATAATCATGTTGAATATCCATGTCAGGATGCAATTTGACATCATTATCAAATGCATTTGAGGGCTGCATAAGAAGTAGAAAAATCCATAGTCTCGTTATTGTATGACGAGTGTTATGTAATAATATCCATACTCTCGTTATGTAATAATATTACCTTTTCTTCATTTGCATTGTCAGGTTCAAGAGAGGGCTGCACATTATCGTTGGAGCTGTTCTCAACCTTTCGACTAGTGGGCTCCACACTATCATTAAACCTGTTATCGACCTTCACACTAGTGGGCTCCAAAATCTTGTTCACAGAGGGCTCAAAAGTCTCGTTCACAGAAGGCTGCAAAAATTCAACTAATCTTAGCCCTTCACAATCTTCTTGTAATAATATACGACATGTTGATAAGGAAACAAAATTCAAGAACTTACCTTTTCTTGATTTGCAGTATTAACAACATTTGGTTCATCATCATGTACACTACAAGGCTCCATAGTCTCGTTAGTGCCATTCTTAACAAGTTGCTCAAGTGTGCTATCGTCTCCCATAGAATGCTTCAATATACTCAATCCTCTTTATAAGCTCACCTCGAGGTTCGAATTTTCGATAATCTACTAGAGGACTGCAAAAATAAGGTAATATATAATAATCTTATTTACACATTCAATGTAAAAATAAAATTTTGTTTATAAACAACAAACCTTTGAGTCTTGATCAACTTCACTCGACATCTGCATAAAAGATGCATCCTTGGGGGGTTTCACACATTTCTCAAGTGCACTTAAACGCCTCCCAAATGAACGTTCAATATCCTCAACCTTCTTTGCAAGCGCTGGGTCATCCAATCCTTCATAGCCATGCACCTCAGTGCGAACATGTACCTCACGGTGAACCTCCGTGTGAACATGTTTACGCGGAATAATCTTCCTCTTTTTCAAAGGTCTATGAGATGCATCTTCTGTTGACCCATTCTTGAAATAGTCTAAACTACATGTCCACCATGATGTATTGATCTCCTTTTCAGTGGGGACAAGTGTATTAATTGACTCTCTAGAATAGAATAGCCTCTCACAATCACCTTTTGTAAATGTTATACCATTACTCCATGAAACACAACGGGGTACAACATCATCGACTTTGTGCCACCAATTTGTAGCATTCGGAAAAAGTTCCAATAACCATATCTGTAAAATTTTTAAAACCATTAATGTTAAATAAATAAGCTAACTTAATGGCTAGTTGTAAACTAAATTAATGTCCAATAACCAGATATGTAAAGTTTTTAAAACTAGATCTGTAACAACTTGTATATGGGAACGTAACAAAGATATATCAAACTTTAGCTACAAGTTTGCACTTAATAAGAACATGTTGCGTTTCAGCAATTATTAGTCAAGCATCTGTTTCTAATCTAAGAGTTTCGGATAAAATCTGTGTACTTCAAAAGTCTTCCAAAATTGCATCACTGCATTATGTCATTAGATTCATATAAACGTCAAAATAAATGAGGTATTCTATTCCATATGACCACATATTCTGATAACAATGCAGTTGCACTATAGCTATTGGATTAAAACCAAACTTAAAAGTAGATTTGGGGAGTCAAACATAGCATTTAGATACTAAAGGCTGGGTTGGGTCAACATTTATGGTATGGGTGGGTTGGGTCAACATTTACACTGCATTGACATAAATGAGGCAAGCAATACATGAGACAAGCAATAAATGAGAAAAGCATGCAAACCTTAAAGACGAAAACAAATCCATTCAAAGAATATTGAGGCTTGTATTTTTTCCCGTGTGTTGCAATTTTTTGCAAAATATCCTTACGGTGTCTTGAATCAACATTATACACCCTAACGTGAAGCTCTTCCCAAATATATTGTCCCCAAGGGAAAGCATCAAAAGCACACAAATCATCCACTAGAGCCAAAATCTCATAGGGTATAACATGCCTAAGCTCATTACCCATGAATACATACTCTAAAGCCAGCAACAGACAAACACGGACTGAATCATCATGAGATAGCTTTTTAAAATCCTTATCCGTCTCAAGAAGTGCTTTAAGATCTTCACCCTTTATTCTTGGTAGAGTAGGAAATACCCGGTTATGAAAATTTGAGACACTCTGACTCAAATGGTCTAAAGAAGGATTTCCAAATTTGAAACCGGTTAACAAACAAAATTCCCTCCTACCAAACTCTAATGTATTGTGACCAATATCAAAAATAAAAGGCGTATCAGTAGTAGCATCTTTGATATCCCTTTGGTGTTGAAGCAAAAAATTCAGGACAAGATTATCATGGTCCTCCGTTCTAATATCCAACCAAGGGCCAAAAACACTACTTTGAAACTTGTTATACCTTTCCTTTTTTTCAGACAACTTCTTGGATATTGTTTTCAGAAGGTGTAGCTTAGTTCTCAAACTAACCTTCGAATCATAAACCTAGGTTAACAAAAAACAAAATATTAAAAATAAAACTAATTTATACATGATACTAGCTACAAGATTATTCAGTCTTCATGGGTATATTGTGTTACTGGTACAAAAAATACAAAATACCAACTATTTTCAACCAAAATTGATATACCCAAAAGACTTGATCCTTAACAATCCCAAACCTAACTAAAGGATTAAACATTTATTACATCTAAATATGATACTTACATCAACACGATGAAACGATGAATCCATTGGAAATAAACAAAAATCCTATCAACTCAATCGCCGACAATATCCATTTGGTGTTGTTTTGTGTTTGTGTTTGTGTTTAAGTTTGAGAATGATAATCAGATTTGGATTGATAATCATGAATCGATTTAGTCTTGTCTATGATACAATGGTTATTGCCGATCGGTTTTCCAGGTCATTGGAAAAGAAAGATGAAGGTACACAGTGAAAAGAAGTTTTGTACTTTTTTTTTTTTACCTTTTGTACTTTTTGCACATGGAAAAATGCAAGTCGAGTAAAAGTAAGTTGAGTAGCCGTCGGTTGCGCAAATTTGGTGGTTATTTGAATAGATTAAAAAGTAAAAAGTGGATTTTACTTATGACACATGTCATGTTTCTGGTGGAGCTGCGCGGTCGAGTGGCTGCGCATGACCATTTTGAAGATTGAAGAAAATTTTGACCACAAAGAAGACTACCAAAAAGATTTTGGCACTTTTTGGTACTTTTCTCAAAAAAAAATCCTTTATATTATAAGTGAGAGTTAGGGTCTTGGATAAAGCCTCAACTATGATTTGATGGATGATAATTTAACAAAGGTGTCAATTATGGTCTTATGGACCATGAAGATGTTTGGAATAATAAAAGTAAGAAATTGCTCCATCAAGGAATATGAATAAAGACAAGATCATTATTGCAATTTAGCCCAAATTTACCGATGATGTTAATAAAATAACACAAAAACATGTGTCGCATGTTCATTATAAAATACATTCATTGGCCTAATGGTATTATTTTTTGAATAATTAAAGCTAAATGTGAATGGAGTTATGAAATGGTATTCTACAACAAGACGAAATTAATCCACGATATCATTTATTAAAACTACGTGCAGAAAAGTTGTTGTATATTATTGACAAGTATTTATAATCATAGTTGTTAATGAGACTAATAAATTGGTATAAAAAGAGCATTAAGTTATCAAAACAGGCTCCAAACTAACTAAAATATATAGAACATGGTCTCGCCACTCTTATGATATCCTGAAGAATATCGAGCTAAAATCCAGAGAAGGAAAATCAAATATCCAAGGTTGCTTGTTTCGAGCACAAACTTGATTCGACGACTGATTTGTTGCTTTGTTAGCTCCTCAGTAGCCATCCTATAGCCATGACTTTCTAATCCAAAGCTTTTAATGAGTCGTGCCTTTTTGTCACAAGTAAAAGCGTTGGCCCCTTGCGGATCGCCTACCATTAGTTGAACCACCACCTATGAATCTACATTGATTAAAAGCTTCTTGATGCTTGCTTCTTAGGTCATAATAAGTCATCCGTTGGAGAGCTAGAATCTCTAGCTTCATAATTGTGCAAATTCTAAAGTTCTTAGTAAAAGCTTAATATAAATCATGCATGGTCATCCTACAATCTTAAATTGAAATTGAACTATCATAAATTAAACATATAAGACCTCTCAGATTTAGTGAGTCACAAGCATTTTACGTCAACCCGAGGTTAGCTTTTAGTATTGCTAACAACTAATTATCTATATCAAATTTGGACAACAAGCAACATATACATATAACTATCAATAGTCACTAACTACTAACCACTTCGTAGAGATATACAATTCAATCACTCCATTGGTTGCGTCAGCGATAGCAATAAAAGTTATAGCAACTTTTTTTTTTTTTTTTTTTTTTTTTTTTTTTTTTTTAAAAGTATATTTTGATAGTGTTAAAAGTTGTGAAATTTGACCTTTTTGTGGCTGTTAGTGGGCTGATTTTTAGATCTTGCAATGTAATGTTTGTTGGGCTGTTTTCTTTTTCAGGACTACCAAGAATTTGGGTCTCAAAAATGTTGCTGGGTGGACTTATGTATCAAGACACAAAAGTTTTTTAAGTAACACATGGACAAATAGAATCCATTATTTTTAAGTAACAAGACACAAAAGTTTTGTTTATTAAAAAACATAAGACTTGTTTCTTACGACACATGGACAAAGTTTTTTAAGTAACATTAAAGAGAAGCAAGCCAAGCGATGAGCACAAAGCGAACTATTTCAGGAAGGCTGAATACGGTAGGACTCCAAATCAGTCATAAGTATACGATGGAGAAAACAGCTTGATTGTCATCTTTTCCGCCTACACCTGAAACCTTCGACTATATACAAAAATAATCACCTTATTTAATTCATTCTGAATAACACAAATATTGATTATTTTTTAAGGAAAATATACATACTAGACATGAGCAAGCTCACCTTTGCTGTTTTCCATATTGGGCGGGTCTGAACCATAATTAAACATACCACCTGGCCGAATCTCATCCATTATTCAAGCACTTTTTGACAATCACAGCTTATATCATAAACTAGCCCACACCTAGTGCATTCATGTGATTTGACCCATTCTTGTTGCTGCTTCCACGTTTCTGCCAGCTTCTCGTCAGTAAATAGACGCTCAAAGACTAAATAGTAAACCAAAAAAGGTTGATATTAGAGCACAAAAGAAGCAACATATTGAAAAGAAACACAGAGGTAAAAAATTTCTTACAGTCTTCACCCCTCCAAAAAGGTGCGAAAGATTTTTTGAAGTGGCAATACCCTGTATGTACAAGCGCAAATAAATTAGAACCAATTCAATTAAAACATAGAATTAAAGGAATTCTTATATTAGCAAGAGGTGCAATCATTTATAACATGCTTTTATTTAAGATGAAGAGTCTGAGTTATGTTATTCAACTGTAATCATTTATAACATCACATTAAGAAGATATTCTTGTCAAATCTCTCGTATATTTATTTTGATTTTTTTTTTTTTTTTTTTTGTTTAAAGGAAACTAGGTGCTCGTGTATTGGATTTACTTGATTTATTAATTTATTGCTTATCAAAAGCCCAGATCGTTTCCTTTGTGTTGCAAGGATGATGGTGAAGAAGCCTCGAGACATTTTACGACTGTTAGACTTGTAAGCCAATAAAAAATTTACTATTCAACACATTAAGATGTTTATCACGATAACAGTGAATTAAAAATAAAGTTATACAGGGTTAAATTGATAGCTGTGAAGACAGCCAGACAAGAGAATCAACATATTGAAAAGAAAGAAAAGAAGGTAAAATCAAACAGTGACATTTTTTGTTCTGCTCTTGAGAATCAGACAGTGACATTTTTTGGAGTTGCTTTGTTTCTGCGTACTTAATTGCGGTTAAAACAGAACAATCATTTTCAATAATAACTTTTAGGCAATCGTGAAATTAGCATCAAAATTTGTGATGATATATGTATGTGCAACCCGATTGTACTCAGTTAAGTTTAGGACCTATCCTATTAGCATAAGAAGACATTTCATTTTATGAGTGTAAAGTATATTTGAACAAGATTACAATGCACATTAAGAAATAGCTAAAGTGATATACTCATAGTTGTTGACTCGACAAAAAATCATGAAGTTCAATTCGTGACTCACCCGTGCAAGTCATGACACACGCATATAAAAGAAGGCACCAATAAATAAGTAGCAACATAGAGGGTAAGCAGGTGGGTGATACTATTTTAAAAACTCGACTCCCCAATAAGTAGCAACATTTGGTGCCTTTAACATAGCATTCAACTAAACAAAATCATCATTTAAGATTAGTTCCCAAAAAGGCGAGAATCCATTATGAAGTCACAATATAGCAACAAAAACGACTGCTAATTAGTCATTTATTTTTCCATCTTCTCCAGAAACTTCTTAAATTAGTGACTCACAGGAGACAGTGAATGACTCGTCACCTGGGCATCCCGTGGATTTTGGGGGCCCTATGCCATGATTACAAAAGAGGCCCTTTGACATCAAGTTATTCTATTCATATTCTACTAGCACTTGTCTTATCCGAACCATTTGTATATGTGTGTTTTCACTTGAAACCAACTTCGTGTGCCCATATGTGTTTGCTAATACAACATTATAATTTTAGAAAACAATCGCCCACGTGAAGCATGAATACGGCAAATGAAAAATCAATCATCCCACATCCGTGGACAAATGAAGAGTTAAACACATACTGTGGATAATTCTATATTCGAGTTGAACACATACTTTGGCGGCAGATTCTTCAGAAGGGCCAGAGCGTGTAGCATCAGTAGCAACTTCCTGTTCAAGTTCCTTCACTTGTTCAGATCTGAAAAAAATAGAAAAAAAAATGTTACTATCGGATCTATCGACTAATAGAATTCATTACTATGAAAAAATTATTTATTGGATTTTAATAAAGAAATTGAGCAAATCATGCTGTAAAAGAGTCACAAGTAAAACCTTATTTTGCGAGTAGGCTTAGCAGCCACTGTGACATTGGCAAGCTCAGCGTCCAACCCTTTCTTCTAAGAAAATGAAAATAAATGATTAGTAAATTATTTCCAAAATCAACAAGTGGAAGCCATAAAAAGATTTATCACCATACCATCGTGTCACTCAATTTCTCAAACAATATGGACTTAACAGGGTCTCTACCAATCCAACGACAAAGCTCAAGTGTTAGCCTTTTAGATGAAGCACGGACATCTTGATCTGGATGATCATAAATTTCCAGAAGCATCTTCAATAATCTATTTGGTTGCACAATCTTTGAACCAAATTCACTGGTTATTGGCAAAGAAAACTTCAATATTATAAATGGCAGATAGTAGAGTAAAATAAAAACTCTTTGAAAGTTAGGTGGGTGTTTGGATGTCTGTGTCTACGTACAACGTATGCTCATGGCTCCATGTACTCATTTAGAGAAATTTACGGCATCGGACAAAAACATGCTACTTTGCATGATGTGGACAGTTTTTTAAAGCTTTACAAATCTAGACATTCAATCCGCATCAAAACAGAAAAGGAAGGCACGGATGAGACCGACGGTAATTTACAACTAACGGAGCTGCTACTGCCAAGATGGAAAAAATGGGTTTTGGTGAATGAGGTTTTGTTCAACTCCAAATAAATTTAAAACTAACCACCCTCTTGTAAAAAAAAAATATATAGTTAATCACAAACCTTATAGCTTGAAACATGACATCTACTGTGGGAAGAACAGCTTTAGCAACTTGGGTTTCGATTGCTTTCTCCATAGCATCCTATCAACAAACAGTTTAATAAGAAAAATGACAACATGTATAATGTGATGTTACACTAAAATACTATGCATATTGTAAATGACATAACCATCTAGAAACCCATAATTTGACAATCAATATAGTTAATATGGTGGCCAACCTACAGAATAATTAAATGCTAACGAAAATCAAATTTGAAGGCGGAAAACAAATTAGATTAACGAGGTGATTTCAATGGTCGATTGTGAACATTTGGAGATTATGGTAGCAGGAAAACAAGCTTTACCAGGTATAAGCAAAAAGCAGAGACTACTAACATATAAAAACAGAAACCAAATCACATATCAGAACTGCATCGACAGCTTCCAACTCGACCCAAAGCATAAACACAACTTTTGCCTTCTTCAACGTCTCCGGTGGACCCGTAAGACAATTAGCCACAATTGCATCACAAATTTCCTCGGCATGTCTATATAACAACAATTATAAGAATAATAATAATAATAAGTTCAAGATTCAACAAACAAATTCATAATAAAAAAAATCATACTACCTTCGAGCAACATGCGCATCAGCGGCTATTAAATAAGCAATCAATGCGTCTAACGCCTTATCTAGTACAGCGGCATCTGAATCACTAACCGTCTCCTTAAAAAGATAACCTAATAAATCATCACATTATTATTATTATTATTATTATTATTATTATTATTATTATTATTATTATTATTATTTTTTTAATTTTTTTTTTATTATAACATCACTTTATTAAAAAAAAAAAACTCATAGGGTTTACAAGAAATTGGTGGGAAGCCGAGAAACCAACTGGGCCCCCACACCTCTAGCAATAGCAAAACCAATCCTATTAAAAATATGAACCGCAGCACGTGCCCCAATGTCTTGAGTCATAGAGAATCGTCGAATACGCTTTAGAAGGGTTACTGCATCCTTCTCAAGTTCTCCAAAAGAAGAAAATGAGAAGGGGAGGAAACCATATCCAATATCCACAAAATTATTATTATTATTATTATTATTATTATTATTAGTTAACCTAACAACAAAAAATATAATTAAAAAAAGTACCTAATTCACGGATACGATGATCTTTAGGGTCTGTTATAGAATCACATAAGAATTTTAGGTCAATATTCCCGGCATACCGAACCTTCGAGGTCATATGTAATAATCGATCTTCCCAACAAAAATCCTGGATACCTCTACTTGCCAATCTTCATATGACATTAAATTTGGTGTCAGTTTTTGAATCCAAACCCAGGCCTAAAGTTGTAAATTGGCCAACATAGTACACGTATATAAATAAACTACGCTCTTGTTTTAATTTTCTCTAATTAAAACCCTAGTGGAACGTTAAATTCTTCATTCGACTGCAAAACAAGTTGTGATCAAAGGTCAGTAAGTGTATAATTCTGTTCATCGTATTCTTATGTATTGCTGGCCGTGCCCTCTTTTTATATGTTAGCTTTTTATCCCAAAAAAAAAAAAAAAAAAAAAAAAAAAAAAAGTGTGTTATAAATAGTAGACTATATGGTGTAGGAGTGAATTCGGATGAGGTTGTCAATACGGCGAGATGGATGCAATGTAGTGTTGGGGAATTTCCATGTACTTATCTGGGCCTTCCAATTGGAAAGTGCATGAGGCGGGAAACTGTGTGGAGAGTTGTAATGGAAAATTTTAAGAAGAGATTATGCGAGTGGAAAGCAAAAACAATGTCGTTTGGGGGACGTTTGACGTTAGTTAAGTCGGTTTTAGTAAGTTTGCTATTGTATTACTTCTCGATGTTTCGTTTGCCTTTGTGTGTGACTAAAAAACTTGAGAGGATTATAAAGGATTTCTTTTAAGGTGGGGTGGGTGAAAATAATTAAAGTTGGCTTGGATTAAATGGGATAAAGTTTTAGCTTCACATTGGGGGGGGGGGGGTTAAACATTGGTTTTTCTTCGGGCAATAAACACTACACCATTTTGGACTTTTTGCGACGAAATATTTTTAGTGACAGCGCATGTTGTCACTACAAGTCCACTAAACGACAAAAATTAAAAATTTTGGGTTCCAAGTTTGACCAAACTTTTTTGTGACAACATATTTTCTTATTGTGACAACATGTTGTCACAAAAGAATCACTACACGACAAAATAGCGGCATTCCTCGTTCAAAATTTTGACCAGATTTTTTTTGTGACAACATTTTTGTTCTATAGCGACAACAATGTTGTCGCTACAGAAATACTAATCTTTGACTTTGACTTATATTTGTTGTGACAACCTAGTTGTCGCTATAGATTTCGTGACGAAAAATTTTTGGGAGGGAAAAATACCGCCAAGACTGTTGCGACTAGATTGTTGTCGCTAAAAGTTTTGTGACAAAGAATTTAAGTCAAAGTCAACAAAAAGATTTGATGGTTGGAGGGAAATTTCCCGCCATACTTTTAGGGACAACATGTTGTCACTAAAAGTGTTGTCACTAAAGAATTAGGCATTTAAAAAATAATTAAATTAATTATAAATTCTTTTAAAATTTTATAAATTAATTTTTATAAACAATTTAAAAATGATTGAAATTTATGTAAATTCATTTAAAATTTTATGAATTAATAAATTAAAATCAAATAACGTGTAAATCGAAAAAACATGCATGTTATTATTTATTATGTACGTCAATAAAAGGATGTGCTATTAAGTTTTGTTACGGTCACAACAAGAAAAAGATGTTTAGCAACATCTCGTCCTCTTCAATAAAATGAAGCGGTAGGCATAATAATGAACAACTGTAGATAAAAATTTAACATACAAATTACATTACAAAGAAGTACATTACAAATCGATCAAATTTTAATATACGAACAAATGAGTAAAACATACGAGTTACATTACAAATCGAAACATATTCAAACATTAAAGCAAACGAATTGCATTAGAAATCGGTAAAAGTTTCACTACTAGAAAAAGCATAACTGGCTATGACATGTCGTAGGGAAAGATTCCTGCCAAAATTTCCCACCAAAAGCTATATTTTTTATTATATATACTCCCTCCGTCCCTTATTAAGTGTCCACAATTGGATCTTGAGATGTCCCAAATTAAGTGTCCATAATGTGTTCCAACCGATGAGATGAGACTTTAGTAGGTAAAAATGATATTTGATTGGTGGAGAGTGTAGTTAGTGAGTTTTCTAAAACTTTGTGCACTTTGAAAGTGGACACTTAATATGGGACGGAGGGAGTAATAGTTAGCAGATCTGATCTTATCCTCACAAACACATTATATACTCTCTTATCCTTACAACCACCAACATACATATTGTTATCATGAAGATGGCGGAATTTGAAGCTTTTGCTTGTCCTTGTGGACGAGGAGATGTAGTTCTCCGAGTATCGCATCAACCTTAAACCTGTGGTAAACTATACTACGCGTGTCCTTTTATCAAAGGTGAACAATTACATTTGTGTATTATATAAATAATTTTGTTAGTTGTTACAAATAATTGTTTTTATTTTACAGCCTTGGTCAAAGGATTATGGATGTGATTTTTTTTATGGAAGGAGAAACGACTCCTTTTAATGACCGGTTCTCCTGGAGCTTCAACTTCTGCAGGACCTTCAAGAACTCCAGCTTACTCTCAAGGACCTTCAACATCGAGTCCTCGAAATGTAGAGTGCTCAAACTGCATCAAATAGAATCACATGATAATGGTACTCGAGAAAATGCTAGAAATGTATGTGCATCCCCAGAACCACACAGTTCAGTCAACTGCCCTATTTCACGACCTTTATAATGACATGGACAATCTTAGTTTGGAGTAATTCGTATGCTTTAATGTTACTTTTATCAATCTATAATGTAATTCATACACTTTAATGTTTAAACTTTTATCGATCTGTAATGTAATTCGTACGCTTTAATGTTTTAACTTTTATCTGCTTGTAATGTAATTCGATTTGTAATGTAATTCACTTTGTAATGTAATTCATATGTATTTACACTTGGTATTTGACATTAATCATCGGCTTGTTATATACATATCCAAACACCCCTTTAAACAACACGGTATTTCAAATATGCAAATTTTTAACACTACAGAGAGACGTTGGCCGGTGATAGTGAAAGCAAGTTATCAAAATTCGATTAACTGGGAATGAGGATGACAAATCTTGAACCTTCGTTTGCTTGTCGAATTGTTTCGTTTGCTTGTCAAGTTGTTTTGTTTGACTCATCCATTCAACATGGTATGCATATCCAATTTTAACATCTGTTTCTAACAAACCAGATTGATAACTTGGTGGGAAGTTGAGTGGATTTTCAGGCAAAATAGCAATTATGATTTACCACATGTAGTATAATCATTATCTATACTACTATATAAACTATAAAGTGTTTAGGACATTCTAAATAAAGAAGTATTAAAATTTCTAAGACAAAAAACATTTCTAATAAAAGTAACTCGCTAAACTTGTAACCAAAAATACAGTTAATATAGCACGTGGTACAAAACAATAATGCATAAATCATCTAACTTGTAATATTCGTGTGTATTAATGCCATAATTAATGAGATCATTAAAATACTCTCACACAAAAGTACAACTAATATAACACTTGATACAAATTAATATTGCCTAAATCATCTGATTTTTCTTTTTCATTAAAACACCCACTAAATGAAATTTATAAATCATTAGTAATATAATTAAAATACCCCATCACTCAAAAGTACAATTAATATATTAAATGTTACAAAAAAATAATGCACGCATCATTTTATCATTTATATCCTTCAAACACCTACTAAATGAATTTTACAATTCATTAATATTACTATTAAAATACACCTTCACTCAAAAGGTACACTTAATATATATCACATGGTACAAAACAATAGCACATAAATCATCTTATCTTTTATTTATTTTTTAAAACACCCACTAAATAAAATTTACAGATCATTAAGTGGATAATAGAAACCAATCTTTTGCGTAGTCAGACTTTCTGACACCATCTTTTTCGACCACGAAATGGACCACCATTTATCACCACAACTTAGCAATATAGACACCACTAGATGGTGCTAAAACCGCTATTTTAAAATACCATGTATGTTTAAACGATATATAATATTACATGTCCTAAACAACTAGCAATATCATTGACCAGCATTTCCGTATCGTCATTGCATTGTGATGTAAGTCTGCCATTTTTAAAGCAATATTGTGCAGTAAAGTTGTTCCGTTAAGTTATGGCCATGTGTTAAGTTAGCATCATGAAAAACATAGAATCGCGTAGACACTCTGCTATAAAAGTTTTTTATTATGTTACTAAATGCGTAAGTAAGAAAGCAAACTAATTTTCAGTTAATAACCTCTGTTGGACATTTTTTTTTCTTTTTTAAAAGCAATGCATCGAAAAAACCTTGCTATCGCCAAAAAATATAATCACATGGGTACCCGCCGCTGCAACGCGCGGGTACCCGGCTAGTCGTATACTTATTGATATATTCACACAAACACCCGACACGACAAAAACGCATATAAATATAAACGTTAAGAAAAATATATTATAAATCCACTCACAAAATGAATATGAATTTATAAATTTGATTTATTTAGTTGTTTATTCATATTATATTAATTAGATTATATAATAAACCGGTTTGGTTTGGTTTTTTGACGAAAACCTAAACAAAACCGCATTTTTCGGTTTTTTAAAAAGTAAAAATCAAACCATCGGTTTTTAGTTTCAGTCGATTTTTTCGGTTCTCGGTACGTTTCGATTTTTTCGGTTTGTTTTGCTCACCCCTACTTTCTATAGGCATATAATTTAGAGGCGGGAGGAAGTCGAAAACCAAAACTGAACCAAATATGGTCGGTTTGGCTCGGTTTTGGTTCAATATGCTCGGCCCTAGTTTTAGTATGATGAACATAATACTTTTTTTAAATATTTTTAAAAAATATTTCGTATTTTTTAAATGTATTTATTATATAATTATACCAAAATAAAGTAAAAAAAATGGAAAACGTTTAGTGATAACAACATATGTTGTCACAAAAAGTATACTGTTTGTCGCTAAAAGTTTCGTGCCAAATTTTTAGCCAAAAGTCAAAAACCCCGCCTAACCTGTCGTGATAACATGTTGCCACGAAAGGTAATAGATGTAGTCTCTAAAAGTTTGTACCAAAATCCAGATCTGGTTCCACACTTATACTTTCTCATTAACTCTTTGTCTCATTAACTCTTTATCTCCTTTACTGTCTTCTTCCTCTCATTAGCACCACCGCCGCCTGCTCCACTCAACTCACACCACCGCCGGCTGCTCCACCACACTAGCACCACCTTCTCTTCTTCTATTTCAATTCTTCTCTCTTCCTTTCTTTCTATCTTCCTCTTTCTTTCCATCTTTCCAAAAGGTATGTGTTTAATTTTTGTTTATGTATATTTTGTTAATTTTTATTAATTTATTTTTGTATTTTGTTAAAAGCTTCGCCACTGCTGCTCCACCCCCACACCACCGTCGCCGCTGCTGCTCCACCCTCACACCACCGTCGCAGCTCCACCGCCGACCTAGCCACCACCACCAGTTGCTGAAAGGTAACAATATTTTTCCAATAAGTACATAAAAAATTTTGAAATATGTAATTGGTTTTTTTGAGTATACCAGCATGGATATGAGTAATAAGAAATTGATAGACACAAATTTCATCTTGTTTTGGGTTTGCGTAATCGCTGATGCTCCCGACCCTTTTCAATGTTTTATTATTTCATTCAAAGTTATTTTTTGCTAACAATATGCTTTTGTATGTTTAGTAGTGCTGTAGCTTGTTCATTGATTACTTTTGTGAATAAAGTGTCTTTTATGACTAACATTATGGCGAAAGTAACTGTTGGTATATTTAGTATAATTGATTGGCAAAATTATCAATTAATAGCATTTAGGTTTGTGTTTGTGTTTTGGTTTGTTGATGTACATTATTGATTCATGATTAAACATATTTATGGCGCAATACGTAAGTCATTCTTTTTAAGACTTAAGAAAATAACTTATTTAGTCAAGAGGTGAGATCAATACAAAACACATCTAATCTAAAGAACAAATCATAAGATCTCAACCATTCATCTTCTTTTCATTCAATGGTTGAGATGAAAGCAAAAATTAACAAAGGAAGGGTAAAAATGTAATTCTATAAAAACCCACTTTCCACCATTTTTTAAAAAACATCATATCTTGCAAACGGTAAATCTTCAAGCTACAAAAAATACACCATCGCGACGAGAAAAAAATCATCTTTCTATTGATATGCACTTTTATACACTTTCGACGAACTTTTTTTTCAAAATTTTCGTCCAGAAAAATCCCACGGGATTCGTAAAAAACTCCCACAGAGTTCGTAAAAAAATCCCACGGGATTCGTAAAAAGACGAACTTTTTTTTCTTTCAAAATTTCCGTCTAGAAAAATCCCACGGGATTCGTAAAAAGACGAACTTTTTTTTTCAAAATTTCCGTCCAGAAAAATCCCACGGGATTCGTAAAAAAATCCCACGGGATTCAAAAAAAATCCCACGGGATTCGTAAAAAGACGAACTTTTTTTTTTCAAAATTTCCGTCCAGAAAAATCCCACGGGATTCGTAAAAAAATCCCACGGGATTCAAAAAAAATCCCACGGGATTCGTAAAAAAATCCCACGGGATTCAAAAAAAATCCCACGGGATTCGTAAAAAGACGAACTTTTTTTTTTCAAAATTTCCGTCCAGAAAAATCCCACGGGATTCGTAAAAAATTCACTTGTGATTTGTATAAATCCCGTGGGATTCTGTATAATTTCATCTTTTTAGTAACGAGCCAATTTCTACTCAAATTCAATCTTACATTCACTAAACCAACTCGTAACAACCTCACATACCTCAACCATCGCTTTTCCCGCCATCTAACCATTTCATTTTTCGACTAATCACATCAAAATACATGTGGAAGGCGCTAAAAACCTCTCGATTGGGACAAACGCACTCTATTTATATACACGTGTATGTAACTTGCAAAAATAAAATTCATATACAACCTTCATATATAATCAAGCACATCAAAGATTTCGCCATACAACTACATTTAAAAGCAACTTTTAGACATTTCAGTGAATATTTAGAGTTATGTCGTTAGGGTGTATTAACATCTATTTTTAAGTACACCAACAAGGCTTTTTTTCTCGAAACGTATTTGCATGTGATTTGTACCACCATTTAACCTTTTTACCTTAAAAAAACACTAAAAAAAGATTAAAAAAAAAAACTTTCGTGAACTTACAATCCAAAAACACTAATCAAATGTTTATTACAGATAACTCTAAAAAATTGCTCAACAAATTCACTTTAATAAATAATTCACACTAGGACAAATCATAGATTTTGATATCAGATTTGCAAATCATCTTCATCAGGAAAAGAATGGTTTGCCAAAGAGGTCGAAACTAAAAGCTCCAATTAAACAAAACTCGGAGTGAATTGACGCAATTAAACACTTGATTAAGCTTCCCCATCCCTCAATTATCAAAAGCCCCTAACCAATTTCGAAAACCCCCTTGATTGAGAAAACCTTAATTTTTGGTTCTTTTGAATTTGGTGATGAAGAACAGTGATTAATGCTTCATTCTTATAGATTTGAGTATGGCAAAGAGAATCTAGGCCTTCTTGAAAATTATGATTAATGCTTCATTCTTACGGCTCATATATTCTCATCAAGAACGTTCGGATCTTCAAAATCATCATTAGTAATGATTTGATTTGCAAATATGACGAAGATGAATGTTTTGATTTGCTAATGATGATTTGCAAATCTGATGAAGATAATGTTTTTGAAGATGAATGTTTTTATGTGAGAGAGAGAAAGTAAGTGACTGAGAGTGATGAGCATGTGAGAGGTCTGACAAATTTACCCCTATATTTAATTAAAGGGGACGGATGAAAAATAGATCCAACGGTCAGATCAGACTGAGATCATTGGGTTAGGATTGAGCGGTTTGTTCTTTGATTTTTGTTTGTTCTGTATTGAACTTTTCTCATTTAGTCAAAACACAAACACACACTTAGGAACCAAACACACCCAATCAAACACCCCCGCGGCTGCAAGAGTGTTTGGTTACTGCTGCAACAACAACCAAACACCCCTGCTGCAGCAGCAGGGGTGTTTGGTTGCTGTTGCAGCAGTAACCAAACACTCCCGCTGCTGCAACAGTGGTGTTTGGTTGCTGTTGCAGCAGTAACCAAACACCCTTTGTTGCAGCAGCGGGAGTGTTTGGTTACTGCTTTTCTACGTAACTTAGATTTCCGTGCATGTTTCTTGAGATTTTTGTTGAAAAAAATAGGCATTTTAATTTTGTCATTGATATTAATGGACATGTGAATCATTTCATGCTTGTCATAGGGTTTTTTTTTTCCGTCGTATTGATGTTTGCTAAAATGGGTCAAAATGGATGAAACGGGTGTAATATAAGCGGCAAAGTTACTTATTAGCACACGTTTGGGCTAATAAGTAATTTTGTCGTTTATATTACACCCGTTTCACCCATTTTAGCCTATACATGTACTAATAAGTTACTTTCTCGTTTATTTATGTCGTTTAATCCGTTTTGACCCATTTTAGCCCAAACATGTACACGTTATGCTAAAATGGGTCAAAATGGGTGAAACGGGTGTAATATAAACGGCAAAGTTACTTATTAACACACGTCTGGGCTAATAAGTACGGAGTAATTTTGTTTTTATATTTAATTTTTAATTTTTTCCGTATTGATGTTTGCTCGATAGTAGATATATCGTTATGCATCAATCGAATAAATCGACCCGTTCATGCTTGTTATTGATTGCCTGATGTCCTTGATATTGCGTAAATATGTTATATATGTTTAGGTTTGGCGAACATGGTTGAAACTCATGCTTGCTTTTGTTCTGATTGCCTATGTATGGTTGGATTTCTCTTTTAGCCGATACATGTACTAATTAGAAAGTTTCTTATTTATTTAAGTCATTAACCCGTTTTGACCCATTTTAGCCCAAACATGTACACGTTATGCTAAAATGGGTCAAAATGGGTGTAATATAAACAGCAAAGTTACTTACTAGTATAATTTTGGGCTAATAAGTAATTTTTTCATTTATATTACACACGTTTCACACATTTTAGCCTATACATGTACTAATAAGTTACTTTTGTCATTTATTTATGTCATTTAACCCGTTTTGACCCATTTTAGCCCAAACATGTACAAGTTATGCTAAAATGGGTCAAAATGGGTGAAACGAGTGTACTATAAAATGCATAGTTACTTATTAGCACACATTTGGGCTAATAAGTAATTTGTCATTTATATTACACCCGTTTCACCCATTTTAGCCTATACATGTACTAATAAGTAACTTTGTCATTTATTTATGTCATTTAACCTGTTTTGACCCATTTTAGGCCAAACATGTGCACGTTCTGCTAAAATGGGTGAAAACGGGAGAAATATAAACGGCAAAGTTACTTATTAGTACACGTTTGGGCTAATAAGTAACTTTGTCGTTTATAGTACATCAATTTCACCCATTTTAGCCCATACATGTACTAAAAGTAACTTTGTCGTTTATTTGATTCCTTTCACCAGTTTTGACTCATTTTGACCCATTTCACCCGTTTTGTGACTTTACAGAACTAGATGCTAGAGATTAGAGAGCGTCAACAAAGTCAAGAAGAGAAACTCACTAATTAGCAGATTGTAGCACAAGTCTTGGGAACTAAACGAGGGTTTAACCCGGGACAGGGTAGGATGTTGGCGGGTAGTTCTTCGTCGTCTTCTTCTGTACGCTCCCACCCCGCTCCCTCACCATGAATGACTCAATCTCAAATAGCTGCTTTGGCGAGGTACGTGACAGATACTCGACAACATGTTATGAGCCTACATAATCAATTAGCGTACCATAACATCATTGATTTGCCACCGCCCCTTGTGCTTGACCCCTCATTGTTTATGGATGTTGATGAATAAGAGGATGCGGCCGAGCCTACAAGATAGTAGGTTGTTTATTTGAACTTGTTTAGTTTGGTGTGTTGAACAACTTCTCATTTTGGACAATTTATGTTTATGATGTTGAACAATTTACATTTATGTTGTCGAACTAAGTCGTTAAACCATGTAGTCTTTGAACAATTTATGAAATGTAGTTTGCTTTAGTTATTGGTTGTGTTGATTTGAAAATTTGGAAAATTTGGTTGCGGAAAAATCTGGAAAACAGGGTCGGAAAACCTTGGGAAAGCGACAAAACAGCCTAGCTGTTTGGTACCAGATGCCACTTTTAGTGACAGCATGTTGTCGCTACAGGTTGTCACTAAAACTTGTCACTATAGATTTGGTCAAAAGTCAAAGTTTGTAGTGGCTAAAATGCTCGTCGCTAAAAGGTTGTCACAAGAAACTTGGTCAATATAGTCAAACTTCTAGTGACAACAATTGTCACCACAAAGTCGTCTCTATAGAAATCGGTCAACGAAAGTCCAACCTTTTAGTGACAACAGTTGTCACGATAACTGTTGTCACAACAAAAATATGAGTCAACAAGTCAACCATTTGGTCAAACTTGTTGTCACGAGAGGTAGCAAAAGTTGTCACAATAACTTGTAGCGACGCGTTTTTAGAGGCAACGCTTGTTGTGACAACATGTTGTCACAAATATACTTGTAGTGACAACTTTTGGACTTTTAGCGACAACAACCCGTTGTCGCTACATTCGCTGAATGGTGTAGTGAAATTTGGCTTTGGTGGGTAAATGGTGGTGGAGGTTTAGGATTGAAAGCGGTGTGTTATGGGTTAGGGTAATTAAAAGTATCTATGGGATTAATGGCGGTTTGGTTGATAATGGGGTATTGAGGGAGTTGGGTGGTAGTAGTGTGTGGAGTGATATTGTTAGAGTAGGCATAGATTTAGATAAAATTGGAATTGGGTTTTGCACTTCGTTTTCAAATAAGGTGGGGAATGAAGGTGATACATCTTTTTGGGAAGACTAGCAGGGTACCCGCGCAATGCGGCGGCGGGTACCCTGTGACTATATTTTTCGGCGAGCAAATGTTATTGGGTTAAATATTTTTCTAACAAACATATAAAGAATCTCTAAAAAAAAAAAAAAAAAAGTTCCTGTAAGAGTTGAGGAGTGAAAGTGAGGGTATATTAAGATACTATTTTTGTGTGTGAGAGATATAAAATGGTTTGTGTGAATTTATATGGTGGACACGGTTACATATTTTTAATAACCATTATTGATAGTAATGATTTTTGGTGGTTACAATGAAGATTTAAATGGGCTGTTATAATGATATTGATGACTATCAAAAGACAACATTTCCATAACAAGCAAGTTTAAGAGTTTGAATTTTAAGCCTTGCTAATAATGGAATAGTCCCAAATGCATTATAAAGTAGTAAAGATAGATGGCAGGAAGTGTTAGGGTCTCAGATAAATTCCCTCGGTTGTATCATATAGATAAGTGCAAGGAGGCTCGGGTGATTGATATGGTGGATGATATGAGTCTTGTGGTGAGTTCAAATCAAGAGACGGTATGGAACAAACTCGTGCCAAAGAAAGTGAATATCTTCATTTGGAGAGCTCTAAACGGGAGAATTCCGGTTCGTGTGAAGCTCGATAAAAGAGGTATTGACTTGGATTCTATTTTATGTACTTGTTGTGGAGATAATGTTGAAACGTATGATCACATTCTAGTAAATTGTAACGTGGCAATGAGTGTTTGGGAAAAGATTTTCGGTTGGTCATCATTTTTCTCATCATTTTTCCAAATTCAATACTTTCACAAAATGTTACCAAGCCTTTCAAATTCAACGGATACGATCTCTAAGCTCAAACCAGCTATAGCACTTGTGGTTGGACTTCTTCTTTGCATTGGATTAACCTTAATATGTGTAATCTTGGTTTATATAAACTGTTGTCTCATATCGAATTCTATTCGCCTTGAGAACTTTGGTAATCTTCCTAGAGCAAGATCAAAGTCCTCGGGGATTGACAAAAAGATCATTGAGTCACTTCCATACTTCAAGTTTTCGACTTTAAAAGGATTGAAAAACGGGTTGGAAAGCTCCGTTTGTTTGGCGGCTTTTGAAGATGTTGAAGTTCTAAGAATGTTACCAAAGTGTAAGCATGCTTTTCATATCGAGTGTATCGATAAATGGTTAGAAAAAAACTCAAGTTGTCCACTTTGTAGGTTTAAAGTTGTCATGGATGATGTTGCCCTTTTTATGAATTCGAATTCTTTAAGATTTAAGTTATCCGGGCCTTCGAGCTTAGGGATGTATATAGAACGAGAAGGGTCTTCAAGATTTGGAACAAATATGGAAAATGATGAAATCTTGCATAAGTTTTATCATCGGATCATGGTATGTGATGATGACTATGCAGACCATGATCCAATGATGCTGCAAACCAGATGGAGCAATTTGAACTCCTCTGATCTTTCATTTCTGAAATCGGAAATGATTACTTGTGTGTCAAGTAGCCGATTTGATCATCACATCTCTGTGGAAATCGAGGGAAGCCCCGGTGGAGTGGAACACGAGAAACTGAAGTGGGCCCGAGGGTATCATGCAATAGAAGATCAGTGTCAGAGATTACGGTTTATCATTGCCCAAAAAATTGTCGATCGGTTTGCCAACAAAGAAATCAGTTCAAGTTCTGCATGATCTTGACCCAAAGTGGAAGGAATAATGTTACATCCTTCTATAAATGATTCTAAATTTTAGTTTGCACACATAATTGATTTTTTTTTTTTTTTTTTTTTTAAAGATTTTCTATGAAACGAAAATTTAGAATGATAGAACATTGTTTATGTGCAAGGGCCATGGAATGTACAGAAATCGAATATTTGTTTAAATGACAAGGATATTTATTTTAGTCCTAACTTTAATATATATTATTGGTTTACCTAATCTCTTTTAGATAAATTTATACACTCAAACTTAAGTTTCATGAAAGTGATAAGGTATAATAGTTGAAAAATAATACACCTCTTTTTCAATGAGCCTGTCATTTATTTATAATTATTCATTTAAAAAAATAGTTAAACTCACTGTCACACGTACTTAAAATAGGTAAATACCTCTTTTACAAGACGTTAGTATGATCACTTGAAAATTGTTTGCATCAAAAGATTTGATTGATAGTCACAAACTCTTTATCACAGCTGCACGGCTAGATAGTTATACAACAATTTCTATCAGAACCAAGCATGATAATGCCAAAGTAAAGTATAAAGATTTATATTTGTGTTATATACTCCATATATACACCAACATATAGTAAATTATACTACGGTGGCTGTTATACCAGATACTACTGTTTTTATTATGAAAGACTATATCTTTAGTTCATTTTTGTTTAGTTTCTTATTATGTTTTAACCTTTACTGTGCAAGCAAACATATGAAAGTAAAAAAAGTGCAATCATAGATAAGATTGGCTTAATAGCAATGTTTTCAAACCCGGGTCGACCCGGCCGGTTCAACCGGTCGGACCGGTGCCCGGGCACAAAAACGGGTCAAAAAACCCGGGTTTCTAAAACCGGGTTAACCGGTTAGACCCGCCGGGTTTTGAGTGACCCGGGTCAACCCGGGTCTTGAAACCCGGCCGGGTTTGATTTTTTTCAAAATTTTTTTAACAAAAACCGGGTTAACCCGGTTGACCCGGCGGTCGAACCGGTTGACCCGGTGGTCGAACCGGTTGACCCGGTCGAAAAAAATAATAAATGAAAAACCGGGTTGACCCGGCGGTCCAACCGGTGCCCGGTGACTCGACCGGGTCGATTAAAAACCCGGTTTTTAAAACATTGCTTAATAGTCAAGTGTTTACGTGTCATATGTAAACAGCGAGTAGGTGAGATATTATTCGTATGTTTGGTTTCTTGTTAATTGTGGTGAAGTTGAAGTGACGCTCATATAAAGATGATGGCATATGTGTAAAATGAAGGATTGTTAATTTGTTATGTATGAATAACTTGATCCCTAATAAGAACATTTATATTGGTTAAATTGTAAAGGTTTTAAATGTTTAGATTGGCCTGATTGGCTCAAAAAGCTGATATACTATTTTGCTAGCTTTTTACTAATTTTTATTTATATATTTGTTGTTATATAAAAAAAATAAAAATAAATAAATAAATAAAAACAACTCTTAAAGGAAAGAAGCCTTGATCCCAAGACTAGCTGCGGATTCTTCTTTTTATCCGGACTGACTGTAATCGTGATTTTTATTTAATTTAGAACCAAAACCCTAACTGTTGGGTTAGCAAATATTATAAGTGAGAGTTAGGGTTTTGGATAAAACCTCAATTATGGTCTTATGGACCATGATGTTTGGAATAATAAAAGTAAGAAATTACTCCATCAAAGAGTATGAATAAAGACAAGGTCATTATTGCAATTAAGCCCAAATTCATCGATAAATAAGAAAATAACATGTGTCGCATGTTCATTATAAAATGAGTAGTGATAAATAGACCTATAAATAGGCCTAATATATTCACATTTTAACAAGTGTGAATATATTAGGCCTATTCTCTCTCATCATTATCCACCAATCAATTTTTCATTTTCACCAATCATATTTGTATGTCTTTCTTTAAGTCCATGAATTAGGTCTATAAATCATTTTCCTTATAAAATACATTCATTGGCCTAATTGTATTATTTTTGAATAATTAAAGGTAAATGCGAATGGAGTTATGAAATGGTATTCTACAACATGACGCACGATATCATTTATTAAAATTATGCTTGAAAATGGACAGCCACACAAAAAATAATATAAGTGCTTTTTGTCAAATGAAAATGCAACAAACTATAGTTGTATATTATTGACAAGTATTTATAATCATACTTGTTAATGAGACTAAATAAATTGGTACACAATTAAGTTATCAAAACAGGCTCCAAAGTGTCCAAACTAGCTAGAATATATATACAACATGGTTTTGCGATCGCCACTCTTAGGGGATATTTTGTACGATGGAATGGAAAGCTGAGAAATGGAATGGAGAAGCATTCCCGTGTTTGTTTGTGTTGAGAATGGAATCGGTGAATCAATATTTGATTCTCTTTCCATTCTCCGCATTCTCTTAAAATAGTGAAGAAAGGAGAGAATTGGTGAACAAAAGAGAAGGCATTCTATGGTTGATTCTTTCGTATAATAAAAAAAAACTGATTTCAATCATCGTCTTCAAATGTTTTGTTTATTTCATTTTTTTTTAATTATTTGAAATACAAAAATTGATAGGTTGATATCAAATCTTCATATCAACATTTGTATTTTAAACTTTTCTTATAAAACCAGTTACTCAAATGCTAATATAAACCTTTTTTTTTTTTATATGTTTGGGTTTTTTCAAAATTCGCCACAACTATTATAAATAATTATTATTAGAATTAATTTTCACTTGTGCACATTATTACGAATTGCACCCAACAAAAGATCCTTCAATATTGCTTTTGCGATAAAAGGTTAGCATATACTCAGTATATTTAAGGTAGCAATTTAAATAATCATATTATTTTAATGATGATTTAGGTAATCAATGTTTAAAACGAAAATTTAAATGATAAAATTCATTTTTATTTATGTATTATATACAATAACCAAACAAGAGATGCTCTATATCACACGCATTCTTTATTTGTACCAAACAGTAGAATCGTTATTCTTTCTCAAACATGATTTACTTTCTCTACAATTCCATTCTCTATTACGATTCCATTCTATGGCATTCTCTCGTACCAAACGTGCCCTATACTCAAGAATATCGAGCTAAAAGCGAGAGAAGGAAAATCAAATATGCAAGGTTGCTTGTTTCGATCACAAACTTGATTCGACGACTGATTTGTTGCTTTGTTAGCTCCTCAGTAGCCATCTTATAGCCATGACTTTCTAATCCAAAGCTTTTAATGAGTCGTGCCTTTTTGTCGCAAGTAAAAGCGTTGGCCCCTTGCGGATCGCCTACCATTAGTTGAACCACCACCTATGAATCTACATTGATTAAAAGCTTCTTGATGCTTGCTTCTTAATCATAATAAGTCATCCGTTGGAGAGCTAGAATCTCTAACTTCATAACTGTGCAAATTCTAAAGTTCTTAGTAACAGCTGGTCATCCTACAATCTTAAATTGAAATTGAACTACCGGAAATTAAACATAAGACCTCTCAGATTTAGTGAGTCACAAGCATTTTACGCCAACCTGTGGTTAGCTTTTAGTATTGCTAACAACTAATTATCTAAATAAAGTTTGGACAACAAACAACATCTCTACACTATATAATAGAGGAGCCCATGACACATCATTATTGCCACGTCATTGATGACTCAATGATGACATGACATTCAATAAACATGTAAAAGCATATTAAAAATGAACTACCAAAGGTTCGAACTTGGGTTCTTAACAAACAATGAATGAAACAACTTAACCACTATACCATTACAAGACTTGTGATAAATGTTAATAAATAAAGTTAGTAACCAAATCTACACAGAAAGATAATTAAGAAAACTTTGAATACATAAAGGATTGGGGCGTTTTGTTGCTAGAAACCAGAGATACACACGTTTTCAAATTTCTTCCTTCATCAATATTTGATTTTGTTTTCCAAACTTTTTGTATCCAAGGCAACTATATCAAAATCAACCAATACTCCTGTTTTACAGCTAGCATGTACAGAGCGGGATTTCAATATTGTGTTACCTAATCTCCATCTATAATTAAGTGATTCAAATTGCATCTTACATCACAAATCATTCACAACTATCACGTTTCTTTGTTATTCGTGTTTTTATTCTTTTTGCATACGTTTTAGCCTTCATATATTTTGTGAGATCTCATAATGTTCATATGGAGTGGTCAATGTTAACATATCTGATTAAGTTTTTGTTTTTATTTTTATTTTTAGAATGTATATGTTTACGCGTTTGAACATTTGCAGATATGCTATCATGTTTTCGACATCACATTTTTGTATTTACATGATCATTGGAGTTCTCAGTTCTGTATTTATGTATTGCTTTATTGTTGCAGATAATCAAACGGAATCAAACAGGTCTTCAAAACTTTCTTAGGGTTTACAGACAGATAGGTTACCAAACTTTCCAACTTTATTCGCCTAAGTTACCAAACTTTTTTTTGTGCAAACAGGGTATTGGACTACACGGAGTTGACATTCAGGTTACTGAATTTGTAAAATGAGACATTTAGGTTACTTAACTTACCTAAAAAAATGCATTTTGGTTACTTTGATTACACTGAAAAATGGAGGTTGAATGTTTAACTAAAGTTCAGTAACCTAAGTGAACAAAATGAAAGTTTGGTAACTTAGGCGAATAAAATGAAAAAGTTGGGTAACCTGACTGATATAAAATCCAACTTTCTTATGCCCCTGGTATGTTTTACAATGTTGTGTTTATAATGACTCTTAATTATCATTCATATGGTATGCTTACCATGTATCTTATTTGTTCAGAAAAACAAATTGACTAAAACAATTCTTCAAGTCTTCCAGCTCATCTGGTATGTTTAATGTTAAATGTCAAATGATTATAATTTGCTTATGAAGATTATATTTAATATCATCTCAATTCTGTTATATGATTTATGATATGTCATTGTATTAATTATTTGACATTCTCTTATATGCTTTATAATATGTTAGTGAAAAAAAATTGGAAGAAAAAGGACTCTAACACTACAAGAAAACAGCCCTTTAGCGACTTTTGTAGCGACATATTTAGCGACGTATTTGATGCCAGCGACGTGTTTAGCGACTTCAGTTGGCAGGTCGCTATAAACGAGTCGCAGATTTTTGCGACTTGTCAAACGAAGTCGCTAAACGTAGCGACAACTATAGCGACTTCTTTTTATACGTCGCTAAATAATAGCGACTTTACTATTTCAAGTCGTAATCTTTGTCGCTAGTTCTAAGACGCGTCGCTATCTAAGTCGCTATGCATGTCGCTATTCTCAATAGAAATAGCTAATTCAGCCGCTGCTAGCATCGCATTTTAAGCTATTCTAGTTCATAAGCAATATTACTACCTGGTCACTATTCAAAATTAAAATTTTAATACAATCATAATAATAACAATAAAACCAGTATCAACAAATATTTGGCCTACAAGATTCAAAGGTTTTTATTAACAAATAGAATGGCAAGTCAAAGTTACAACTCTTTTTCCAAAGAAAAGAAAAGAAAAATAACATAACGCCTACACAAGAGTTTGATTAAGGACCACCATGCCCATGCTAAAATCCCGCTCAATCCAAATCCTGTATCTTGCCCACCTCTCAATTTTGCCACGTATCATGTAGCTGTCGCCCCTAAAAAACATTTAGATTTAAAAACGGTCAAAATTGGGTCACTCTCGAAAACTATTCGGTTTAGATACGAACAAAATAGATGGTCTAACACTTGCCTGTGGGAAACATGTTCCTATAATCTGGAAACCACGAGGTTGTTCTACATGAAAGACACTTGAACAAGTTCCTGTAAGCGAAGATCAGCAAATTTTTAGGATCAAATATGGAATACTATCAAGTTACATAAGGTTAATAAATCAAGACTAGAAGCGTGTCATCAACTCATCATCAGCTACAATACTTATGATATATCGGAGAAAATGAATATGTTAATCCGGGATCAGGAGGTAGCAAATCTAAGAATAATTAAATAATTTGTAACAATTTTTAAATTGCATAAGAATTAGCAACTTCAACAAACCTGATATGTGAGCAACAACATGCTAAATTGTGATGCTTATCAAAGCATAGCGTTGACCAACATAATTGACATGGATGGAAGAATGATCATAAGAAGCAATCTATTTCCAATCCCATATTATCCATATTTACAACTTGTAAAAATGGATAATATGGGATTGGAAATAGATTACAAGTAGAAATAAAGATTATGGAGTTCCCTTCCAAATGCCTAGAACCATACAATAAACACTTGAGAGTTAAGCTTACCTTTCAGCGTTTCAACTACAACGCCCACAATTGATATAAGGAGTCAATTTTTTCCCAAAATGAAAGAGCTTTTAAGAGATACAGCAGTTAGAACTTTTAAGTACTTTATTTTTAGAGTAATCTTATAACATGATGGACTGTAAAGATACCTTGCTCATATTATCAAGCTCCATCAAAAGGTCAGGCAAGACACCGAGTGATGCCTTGTTCTCTCTGCCAAAAATATCCAAATTAAATTTCTCATAAATAAATGAAAATAAAACAAAACATGATATAAATAGTACCTCTGTTTTATCATTTATGCCTAAAAAAAGTTGAACTCTAAGCACTCCTCTCTCAACTCGAAAAGATTGGCCAGGCCTAATATCCCATAAGCAGCAGGATCCTCTATCAATATCTACAGAAAAATGGACATCCAGCAAGAAACAATAATAATCCTTTTATCTTCTCGACGCAAATAAAAATTTGAAACTTACCCAAGCTCAATGGGATCCACAAGATCGATAGTGTTTGGTTCAAAACTGTAAATAGCACAAAACATAAAAATATCAATAAATAACCTTTATGTTATTTATTCTAAATTATAATAGTAATATGCATATGTTTTAAGGTTAACCAACAAAGGGAACACTTTTTATAAGGAAAAGAGATGCAGAACATCCACATTTCAGTTACTTTTATCACAACGAACCCCGGAAGCAATCTATTCATGGGTGCCAAGTATGAACTGTACTCCTAGGTCTCGAGTGCGATGGCTGCACAATAACTACAAAATTAGCATATTATTATATTTTCATAACAATCTTAACCATGGTTAGCCTAGGTGCAACACTCCCACTTAAAACTAAAAAAAATATCTCGAGTTTCAAATCTCTAATGACATATTTTCTACACAATTTTAACCATCAAGTTGGATATATGAACTAATACACACATAGACATGTATATAGCATATGATAATGCATAAAAAATAATTACTCTTTTACCATGAAGTGGCAGTGGAGAACTCCTGAATATAAGCTGCTTGAAGAAGTACCTACCCTGAAAAATTAACATGTTATAATTTAAATAAAAGAGAGATTCAAAGCTACGCAAGTCATCTAAAACAATAAATTTGTGTTCACTTGTAATATATCTATAGGCTGGATCACTCCATAGAAAACTAAATAATCAAAGAGTCGTAACTATCGAACTAACTATATTTGTTTTTTTTCTTTTTGCTTGGGCATTTTCTCGAACACTTCATGTGCATTAAATCAATCTGATATGTACATCAAATAACCACACACTAGAACACATACCTCAAAGCAGAGATCACACTAAACACATTGTAACAAAGCTCACACAAGTACAACCTATTTGCAGTTAACATACATCACATATATTAAGCCAACATATATGCAAAAGAGGATTAATATTCATCATACACACTAGAATAAACTGTTACTCAGCAGAAAATTATCACTAACAAAGTGTTTATAAGCTCAATCAGAAAATTGATTCCGCAGATATAACAATGTCGCTTCATTTCTACCTGGCTCATCATAACAAACAATATTTCTAAAAAGCAATCACTATACATTTACACGAAACAAACTTCTACATTATGCAATGAACTTTACAAAACCGAATTCAACAAACACAACTTCATTACAACTTTTCTACCTCACTCATCAAAACAAAAGCTATTCTTAATCCTCAATCACTAACCGTTTCGCAAAACAACTTCCTTCTACATTACGCAAAAAATATATCGACATAGCTACATTTCTACCTGGATCCCTACTCGTTTATTATATCGATCACGACACATTTACACGAAACGAACTTCCACATTACGCATTTAACGCAAATATAACGATATCGCTTAATTTCTACCTGGCTCGTCAGTGCCGTCAAAACAATCACAAAAATATCATTCAGCCGCGCCTTCGTAAAGCTTTTCGATCCGTCTCGGCATTTAACACTTCCTCCTCCAGAACTCCACAGCTCCTTATAATAAACCTCATCTAATCAAATTAAAAAAACACTTCAATTGAAAATTATTTATGTATATATCTAAAAAATTAACTAATTAGAGATATAAAATAATCACCTTGAGGAGCAACTCTGATTAGATCGTTTGATGAAAATGAAGCAACAACTGATCTGTTGATGATGAAGAGTGAAATTGATGTAATGAAGATTAAGATGAAGAGTTTGTTCATTTTTAGATATTATGTATTTGAAGAAGCCCTAACTTTACGGTGGTGGTTGTTATGGATAAATGAGTGACGGTGTTACAGTGGTGAACGTTGGTGTAATAATTGATTTCAATCGGATCAATTACCAAGAGATGAGGAATGTCATGTCACTCGTCGTGTTAACAACTATTGGTGGCGGTACGACGACGATATAGGTGGTGATTGGCGGAGGTACGACGGCGATGTAGGTTGCGGTGGAGGTTGAATCGAACAATTTGAGCACAGTGTAGGAGGTTAGGGAAATAGGAGGTTGGGGGTGAGTAATTATTAGATCACAATTACAGATGTTAAAAGAATTACTGTATTATACAGTAAATATATTTAATTTAAATAAAAGAATATAAAAAATAATCCATAGTTAAAAGTTTGAAGTCTAAAAAAGTGAAAAGATGATACATTTTGAACAATGAAAGAAAATGAATGATGTCAAAAATTAGCGACTTCGTAAGCGTCTTATTTAACGATGTCGCAATACAAGCGACATATTTCGCGATGTGATTGTCAATGTTGCAAACCTTGCGACATGATTAGCAACTTGGTAACATGGTGTCGCAAGTTAATGATGTATTTAGCGACTTGTTTTTCACAGTCGCAAGATTAGCGACTTCATTGCCGACTTTAGGTTAGAACGACGCAAAAATGGCGACACAATTGCCAACATATATTGCGACAAGGTAATCCTCAAATGTACTGCGACATGATATGCGACATAGTTAGCGATACGAGTCGCTAAACATGTCGATAAACGTGTCGCAATTTTGCGACATCTAATTGTGTGTCGCTAATCAAGTTGCTAAAGGGTTATTTTCTCGTAGTGTAAAGCTTGCTTATGCGCTCATTCTATGTATTTTTTACACCTAGCCAGATGGATTAAAAAAGGCGTGCTAAAAAGAAAGCTATTCATGGTACTCTAAATGCAAATTATGAAGATTGTGTTACCAATGATGTGTTATTTACAAATGACGTTCAAATTTTTTATTTTAGACCAAAAAGTGGAGAAACAAATCACTCCACTAAACCAAGTGGATCCAATGACTTATGACATAACCGTCGCTACAAGATGCATTTCCATTTGGTATTCCCAGTGTTAATAAAGAGAAAGATCCTTACTCTTTTGACTTGGTATTTGAAGACAATGAAGTAAATATTAGTTTACTCTCTATTACGACATTTTGATATGTTGGTACAGTTTTATTAACGCTCTATTAATAAGTTTACTATATTTATCTTTTTAAACAATTTCTACTTCATCTACTTTATTAACGCACTATTAATGATGTTTTATTTAATACATATATTTTGTGTTTTTCATCATAGCTATATTTTTTGTGCCCATATATTATCATCTTACTTGTAATACAAAAGACTTGAATGTAAAACGTATTTACATGAAACACAAATGAACACATGATCTTATGAAAGTAGCCCGCCCATCGGGCGGGTTAGACAACTAGTATACATATAACTATCAATAGTCACTAACTACTAACCACTTCGTAGAGATATACAATTCAATCACTCCATTGGTTGCGTCAGCGATAGCAATAAAAGTTATAGCAACTTTTTTTTTTTTTTTTTTTTTGAAGCAAATATATGTTGGTAGTGTTAAAAGTTGTGAAATTTGACCTTTTTGTGGCTGTTATTGGGCTGATTTTTAGGCCTTGCTAAAGTTTGTTGGACTGTTTTCTTCTTCAGGACTACCAAAATTTTGGGTCTCAAAAATGTTGCTGGGTGGACTTATGTATCAAGACAAAAAAAATTTAAGTAACACATGGACAAACTAGAATCCAATGTTTTTTAAGTGACAAGACACAAAAGTTTTGTTTATTATAACACATAAGACTTGTTTCTTACAACACATGGACAAAGTTTCTTAAGTAACATTAAAGAGAAGCAAGCCAAGCGATGAGCACAAAGCGAACTATTTCAGGAAGGCTGAATACAGTAGACTCCGAATCAATCATAAGTATACGAAGGAGAAAACCACGGAGCTGGATTGTAATCTTTTCCGCCTTCGCCAGAAACCGCCGACTATATACAACAATAAAAACCTTATTTAATTCATTCTGAATATAACACAAATATTGATTTTTTTTAACGAAAATATACATACTAGACATGAGCAAGCTCACCTTTGCTGTTTTCCATATTGGGCGTTCTGAACCATAATTAAACATACCACCTGGTCGAATCCCATCCATATATAATTTACGCACTTGTTGACAATCACAGCTTATATCATAGAATCGCCCACACCTAGTGCATTCATGTGATTTGACCCATTCTTGTTGCTGCTTCAACGTTTCTGCCAGCTTCTCGTCAATAAACAGCCGGTCAATGGCTAATTTAGTAAACCAAAAAAGGTTGATATTAGAGCACAAAAGAAGCAACATATTGAATAGAAACATAGGGTTAAAAAATTTCTTACAGTCGTCACCCCGCCAAAAAGGGGAGAAAGATTTTATGTAGTGTTGAAACCCTGTACGTACAAACGCAAATACATTAGAACCAATTCAATTAAAACATATAGGAATTCTTATATTAGCAAGAGGTGTAATCATTTATAACATGCTTTATTTAATTAAGATGAAGAGTCTAAGTTATGTTATTTAACCGTAATCGTTCTTGGTTCTCTCTTTGTAATCATTTATAACATTACATTAAGAAGATATTTCTCTTGATTTTATTTTGAAAATTCTTTTGCTTTTTTTTTTGTAAAAGGAAACAAGGTGCTCGTGTATTGGAATTTCTCCACAAGGACTCTCACTAAAAAAAAATACTTATCAAATGCCCAGATCGTTTCCTTTGTGTTACAAGGATGATGGTAAAGATGACCCAAGACAGTTTTACGACTGTTAGATTTGTAAGCCAATAAAAAATTTACTGTTCAACACATTAAGATGTTTATCACGATAAGAGTGTATTATACAGGGTTAAACTGATAGCCGTGAAGACAGCCAGACAAGAGAATCAACATATTGAAAATAAAGAAAAGAAGGTAAAATCAACCGTACCCTTTTCACTACCACAATGCTGCTTCTGCCTTTTGTTCTGCTCCTGAGAATCAGACAGTGACATCTTTTGGAGTTGCTTTGTTTCTGCGAATTTATTTGTGGATAAAACAGAACAATTAAATTTCGATAATGACTTTTAGGGAATCTTAAAATTAGTTTCAGTAAATGTACAACCATCAGAAAGGTATTTTGTAAAAATCCGTTTGAGTTGATTACATACTTTCGGCAGCAGATTCTTCAGAAGGGCCAGAGCGTGTAGCATCAGTAGCAACTTCCTGTTCAGGTTCCTTCACTTGCTCAGATCTGAAAAGAATTATTTATTGAATTTTTAAGAAAAAGAGCAAAGCATGCTGTAAAAGAGTCGCAAACTAAAACCTTAGTTTGCGAGTAGGCTTAGCAGCCACTGGGACATTGGGAAGCTCAGCGTCCAACTCTTTCATCTAAGAGAAATCAAAATACATAATTAGTAAATTATTTCTAAAATCAACAAGTGGAAGCCGTAAAAAGATTATCACCGTGCATACCGTTGTGTCAATCATTTTCTCAAACAATATGGACTTAACAGGGTCTCTACCAATCCAACGACAAAGCTCAAGTGTTAGCCTTTTAGATGAAGCACGGACGTCTTGATCTGGATGATCATAAATTTCCAGAAGCATCTTCAATAATCTATTTGGTTGCACAATCTTTGAACCAAATTCACTGGTTATTGGCAAAGAAAACTTCAATATTATAAATGGCAGAGAAGAGAGTAAAATAAAAACTCTACAATCTTTGCATATGACGTGGACAGTTTTTTTAAGCTTTACGAATCTAAACATTCAATCTGTGTCTAACTAAACAGAAAACGATGGCACGGATGATACCGACGGAACTTTAATACTAACGGAGCTGCTATTGCCAAGATGGAAAAAATGAGTTTTGGTGAATGAGGTTTATGCAACTCCAAAAAAGGTGGGCGTGTGTTTATTTTCATAACCAATAAATGTTGAATTAACAGTTGACGTGTAACACTCCCAATGCGGATCGAGTGTCTATATTTGTAAATTTAATCAAGCAAAGTGAAATCGTTTTTTTTTTCAATGCCGTAAATTTCTCTATAATATAAGCAAATAAGCCAATAAGTATTTAGCTATTCAAACCTTTCAAAAGTGTTTTTTTGCTTTTTCAACATGTAATAAGCACTTGAAAATATGCAATCCTAACATCCCTCTTGAAAAAAAAATATAAAAGTTAATCACAAACCTTATAGCTTGAAACATGACTTCTACTGTGGGAAGAACAGCTTTAGCAACTTGGGTATTTATTGCCTTCTCCATAGCATCCTATCAACAAACAGTTTAGTGAGGAAACTGACATAACCATCTAGAAAGCCATAATTCAGCAACGATGTACTATGAGACTTTCTTTTAAATGTCAACGAAATTTAACATGGTCGCCAACCTAAGCGGTAATTAAATGCTAAGCTTTGAGGGAACCATAAAAAGTACCACTTTAGAACAAAGTAGATTAACGAGGTGATTTCAATGGTCGATTGTGAACATTTAGAGATTTTGGAAGGTGGAAAAAAAGGTTTACTAGCTAGGTATAAGCAAAATGCAGAGATTGTACAACTAACATATAGGAACGGAAACCAAATCACATACCAGAACTGCATCGACAGCTTCCAACTCGACCCAAAGCATAAACACAACTTTTGCCTTCTTCACTGTCTCCGGTGGACCCGTAAGACAATTAGCCACAATTGCATCACAAATTTCTTCGGCATATCTATATAACAACAATTATAATAATAATAATAATAAGTTCAAAATTCAACAAACAAATTCATAATAAAAAAATCATACTACCTTCTAGCGACACGCGCATCAACGGCTTTTAAGTAAGCAATTAACGCGTCTAACGCCTTATCTAGTACAGCGGCGTCTGAATCACTAACCGTCTCCTTAAAAAGATAACCTAATAACAAATCCACAATATAATACATTATTATTATAATTATTAAAAGTTAACCTAGCTAACAACAAAAAATATAGCAAGTCATACCTAATTCACCCATCCGATGATCTTTAGGGTCTGTAATAGAATCACATAACAATTTTAGGTCAACGTTCCCAGCATAGCGAACCTTGGAGTTCATATGTAATAATCGATCTTCCCAACATAACCTCTTTGATTCCTCTAATTGCCAATCTTCATATGACAATGGCATTGTGCTTGTGTGTGTCTGTGCGTTATGTTCTTTCCGCAAATTCTGAAAGAAAGAGTGTTTATAAAATTGCTGTCGGTTTTTGAATCCAAACTCGGGCCTAAAGTTGTAAATGGGCCAGCATAATGCACGTATATAAATAAACTACGCTCTTGTTTTTTCTCTAATTAAAACCCTAGTCGAACGTTAAATTCTTGTCGGTTAATTATCATTCTTCATTCGACTGCAAAACAAGTTGTGATCATAGGTCAGTATGTGTATAATTCTGTTCATCGTATGTTTAATGCAAAATTAGGGTTCTTATGTATTGTCTGCCGTGTCCTCTTTTTATATGTTAGCTTTTTTATTCCAAAAAAAAAAGTGTTACTCTTGGCCTGTAGGCTTGCAGTGATGTACTCTTATTCATGTTATCATCTCAAAATTTAAGAGTCCCTGCAGAACATGCATTTTAGTATACAAATTATAGATGAAGGCATAGCAATGCACAGACAGATCAGATAAGAGCAAACGATATATATATATATATATATATATATATATATATATATATATATATGTCTGGTTCCCTAAATGTCACTTAGCTTGAACTTAAAATAAAAGTTTGAGCGAGTAATACGATTTTTATCATTCCGTTTTGATATGAAAACTACAGTGTATATTACTATTGCCTACAAAGGTTCGATCTAAACATCGATATCAATTCCATCTTTTACTTGATTTTCAATATTGATGATTAACTACATACGTGTTAATTAGTATTTGAACTCTGGATATTGATTTGTTGTGTTAATTATAAGAATCCCCAAAGATAATTCTTAACATGTTCAATTCTACATCCAGAATCACACCATCTCCAAAAGATGTCATTGTCTGATCCTCAAGAGCAGAACAAGAAGAAGAATATTGTTGTTGATGATAGTCACGGTACCATTACTTTAATTTTACCTCCTTTTCTACTTTTAATTTTACCTCCTTGTGGGCTTATATAAGTTTGTTATGAATAAACTTATATGGGCGGACTCAAAACCCCCATGTATAAGCTCACTAGCTTAAAGACCCGTGGATTCACGAGGTTTTTAAAGGAATATGAAAATGAGAGAATAAGAAAATGACGAAAGTAAACATGTTCCATTAACATATCAGCTAAACGATGAGACAATACATGAGTTATAAGACAATCAATTGAGTTACTAACAATTAAATTAATAAACATCGTTGTTGTTCTAGTCTCAAAATTTGACGGTCTTAAATAGCAAACGACATATGTGAGCAAACTCCAATTTGGCAGGAAATGCCAAGTCCATGCACACCTAACAATGCATAGACAATTTAAATAAAATCGGTTCATACATGATTTATAATGCATTATAATTTAAAATATGGTAAAAAAAACTTTTAACATGTATATTCCACATACCTCTTCGACCTTGGTCATAGGCCCTCAAGTACATCTTTGTACATGACATTGGTAGTAGTTTTACACAATTTTCCTTCTTGATCACAAACGACAACCTTCAAACCACGTTTGCTTTTAACTCTTGAGACAGCAACGTATAGCTGTCCATGTGTGAAAACAGGTCGGGGGAGATACAAACCAACTTTTGATAACGATTGACCCTGGCTTTTGTTAATTGTCATGGCAAATGAAAGTGAAACAAGAAATTGTTTCCTGACAATCTTAAGCGGTAAACGCTTAACAGAAGGAGTGATTCTCAGCCTTGGTATGATTACCGTTTTTCCAAAGTTGGTTCCGTTAATGATTTTTGCGTGAATAGAATTTCTTGTTAATTTAAGAACTTGTAGTCTTGTCCTATTCCACACTCCATTGGCTTGATCAATGTTTTGCAACAACATAATGGGGACTCCCACTTTTAAAGAAATTCTGTGGTTTGGAACATTTGAGAACTTCAATCCATTGATAAATTCTGGCGAGAAAACGGAGTGATCAATAATGGCACCGCATTCACATTTGTCAACACTATCACAACTAAGGAAAACCATTTCCTCACCTGGAAATTTGTCCAAAATATGCTCATTTATGCTGTCCACGACTTCATTTGTGGGAGCAAGGATTGCCTTTTCTTGAAAGTACGCCGGATCATGTATGTTATCCAAAATGTATGGATAAGTGAAGTCAATAATAGATTTAACCGGGTCATCAGCCACATCTATTAAAATTTCATGTGGCAAATCTATAGAAACCTCTCCGTCATTCGGTTCTCCAAGGTCTCCGTCTCCGACTCTCAATATCCAATCTACAAATTCCCGTATCTCGTTGACATCTTCAGGGCATGATCCCACAGTTAGCCTCATGTTCGCGGTAAATTTAAGAACTTTGCAGTAATCCCACAAGTAATATTTCCTCAAAGAAGCATTAACAATGTCTTCCAGGATCCTTTTGGAATAACAGGTAGAACCTGTCTAAAGTTGCCACCAAAAACCATGGTCATGTTTCCAAAAGGCTCATCGCACATGTCATACCTGCTCCTACGAAGTATGTCTCTCAAAGACTGATCTAATGCTTCAAAACAAAGCTTATTTGCCATGGGCGCTTCATCCCAGATAATAAGCTTGCATCTCTTTAACATTTTTCCAATATCGCTTTGAGAACTTATAGAGCAAGTATAAATCTCGTCCACGTTGATAGGAATATGGAATCTTGAATGAGCAGTTCGGCCTCCTGACATTAATAAAGACGCAATACCTCTGGATGCCACATTCAAAACTATATCACCTTTTCTTCTAATACCTGCAGCAAGCGTCTTCCATAAGAAGGTCTTCCATGTACCTTCGTACCCATAAAAAAGTACACCCCTCCCGTTCCTGTGTCAACTGAGTGTATTATGGTGTCATACACACCCTTCTGTTCTCTGGTCAAAGAGGCGTACAGGCGTTCGTATTCAGATTGTAACTCGACCAGGTTATAATCTGTCTCATCGTGTATAAGTCGATTACCAAAGTCAGTTACGTATCTATCATCCGGATAAGGCATCCCAGGCCAATTCCTCAAAGTTGAGTTTCTTGATCTCAGAAGTTGTTCAATATAGAACAAAACCACATTCTTTTTTTCTTCGTCACTGATAATCAAATATGCATTAAATAAATGTAATGTCAGAACTTAATAACCGGATGAGTTCATAATCTGTTGAAATAATGGTATCAGCAAACATAACATATATTTGATCAGTGTTGAATAACAGATTATAGTATATTTTGTAGGTATTACCTGGAATTTGCAAAATCTGCCTTCTCTTATATTGAACATCTTGCGCAAGAAAATGCCATGTTTGTAACCAAACAGTCAAATGCGTGGTAAGTTCCTTTTGAGAAAGCAATGTCACAAATAGCTCACGAAGATGTTCAGGGTTTGCCCAATGAGCTGCATCTTTGATACTTTCAACATACTCCTTGTCGTCCTCTAAAAGGCCCGCTGCGTAGCAAGCCTGTTTGTAAGTTGGATACACTATACCTTTAACCTTTTTAATCTCATCGTGTGTCATGCATCCTTTTAGACTGTTTAGCAGCATTCTACAATAGTAAGCGTCTCCAGTTGATACGGGAACGCTAAGAATTCTTCCAATCGATCTTCCTTGCTTCCTAAGCATCCAAATTATTTTTGGACCGTTCCATACACATTTTGTAGTAAACTCAGCATACGTTAGCTCCCTTGCCTCCGGAAAGAGTTGATACATTCTCAACCACCCTTCAAACATATCAGCACCAGCAGTTGGCTTCTTAACAGCTGTTTCGAGATCGGCGTCTTTGTCATACACAACTTGATGCTCGCCTTCAAGATGAAAGAACAACCTCTTAACAGAAGGTGTTCTATAATGAATCTCAAAACCAAATAGCCTTCACGCCGCCTAGCAAGCGGATAGGTATCTGCAATCTAAGAACGTCTTTATCTCGTCAATAGGTTTATCAAGTTGTTGACCGTCAGCAGTGGTAACCGGTTCATACAACTGTGCCGACACTTTATCCGGACCTTTCTTTATATACTTAAACAAATATTTTATTGACCTCGTCTGGTTGCACCACTCAACATTAATGTTGCATTGATAACGTTTTAGAAGCTGGGCATTATACGTGATCACATAACGGTTATGTAACTTATGGCCAGTCTTTTCCACATATCTTCTGTTGTCAGGTCTTCTATAAACAGGGTAGCCATCTGCGTCCACTGAACTGCGATGGGTGAATTTTTTTGGGAAGTGTTTGGTACAGTTACCTTCAGACATGCAAGCATGGTTTGGGTCATCCGCACCGCAAGGACCATGCATCATGAAATCAGAAACTAACTTGTACAAATCCGGATCGTTATCTTTATCTGGTATCTCGGCATATATGTATTTGTCAATCTGATCAGCGTTTGGAACCTTGTCATCCCTATGCAAGAATAAACATGCATGCGCGTGCGAAAGTCCTCTTTTTTGAAACTCAACCGTATAGACAACTGCAAATATTATAAACAAAAGTTACTTATAATTTTATTAATCTATGTGCAGACATTTTGTTACAAAAGAAAACACACTAGTAATGTTTATGTATACTACCTGCTTGAACACGTCCAATAAACGCAAGTCTTTCAAATCTTTCATCAACTGGTTAAGTTTCATTTTAAAAACTCTTGTAAGCTCATCGGGGTGATCTGAAGATGAAAGATTATGCTCTCGCATATATCATGCAATCTCGGGCCAGTTAGGATTGCACGTTACTGTTATGAACAAATCCGGACAACCGTACCATCTACATAACGCCATCGTATCCATATAGTTTTGCTTCATGTACCTTGGTCCACCATTAAATGTAAAAGGCAAGACGACCGGCATTTCAAGGGCGGTCGGGTCTGTGTTTCCAGATGCAATGCTCTCACGGATATTTGAGTACGCATCACACCTAAGTTTTGTCTGTTTTGATCGATGGAAATACAAATGCTCAGTCTCAACCATAGTGTAACCATCCACAAGAAACTGCTGAAACAAACGACCTCCACGCGTAAATAAATTTTCTTGATTAGCACGGTCCTGTATTTGATACGCAAACCACTGCCGCATTGTAACTGTTTTGTCCTTTTTATCTGTAGCCGGCTGGCCAGCTTTCTTTCTCAGTGGAATATTCAAGTGATACCCATCTTGCGTACAGGGCATCTGTTAATACAAATAAATCGTAAAAACGTTTATTAATATTTTGCGATCTCTTTGTGTTTTGTTGATAACAAATGTAATGTTATCTTAAGTATAATTATAAGGATACATGTTATTTTTGTAAAGCATTTACATATAGCCATTTAAATACAAAAATGTAATAATTAAGCATTTATTGTAATAGTTTATTAGGATGGGTAAAAACCATAACCCATGGACCATAACCCATGGATCATAACCCATACCCAAGTTGGCTAGATACAATGTATACTTAGATACATTGAATCTAAAGAAAACCCATGGACCAACCCATGACCCATAACCAAAAAACCCATGGGCAAATAGGAGCGTACCACGGATCCCTAGGATTACACTAGATGGATCCCAAGTGGGAGGGATCCGTGGGATCCGTGGAACAGATGAGAAATTTGCCTATAAATAGAGAGTCATTTCTTCATTCTAACTCACCCCTCTTCTTACTAAATCTCTCATACACTCTCATTCTCTTCTAACATATAGATCACTTGATCTAGAAAGTTGTTCTTCTTTCTTTCTATTTGTGATCCTCATATAGGTCCTTCTCTAAGGCGAGATCACGAGCATTCTACAAGTCATCCAAGCAAGGGGTCCTTGATTGATTTGTCACTCCGCAAGATTTCTGTAGCGAAGATCTTGTATTTGATATTTCACATATTTGTTGTGTAATAGTTGTGTAGGTTTGGTCCACCGTGCTACGGACTCGGTATCTAGCTTTGTACCGGAAAAAGTGTAAGCAACGTTGTGAAGGCTTCTCCGCCAAGTGAAGGAGTTTGTTGACATAGTGCTTGAACTCTCGAGTAGGTGACTCGGGGAGTGGAGTAGGGCAAGGAAGGTGACCTTGTAGCCGAACCACTATAAATCGGTTGTGTCTTTTCTATCCCTTAACTTTATTTATTTGCTTGCATTATCATTAGATCTATACGTTCTCAACATCCATACAATTTCACATAATATCGAATCTAAAGTTTTTGAAATCAACTTAAAATCGGCAAAACTATTCAACCCCCTTCTAGTTTTCCACAATTGGCATCAAGAGCTAAGTTTATAAAATTTTAAAATAAAATTGTATTTTAAAAACTTTTCGATCACTATGGGTTCTGAAAATTATAAGGAAGGGCAATCTATGCAACGACCACCACTACTTGAAACTAATGGTTTTATATATTGGAAAAATAGATTCGAAACATATGTGAAGTCTAAAGATATTGATCTTTGGTACATTATTGTTGAAGGTGATTTTGAGGCTACCTCAAATGATGATAAAGGAAATTTAGTTCACATACCTCATGATAAACTAAACGATGAAATGAAGAAAAAGCTTTCTAAAAATAGTGAAGCAAAAATGGTTTTATATAATGCTTTACCGAAAAAGGAATTCGAAAGAATTTCTATGCTTAAAACCTCTAGAGAAATTTGGAATTCTTTAGTTATAACTCATCAAGGCAACCAACAAGTTAAAAATAATAAAATTGATTTATTTGTTCAACAATATGAACAATTTTCAATATCGGATGAGGAAACTATAGATCATTCATTTGCTAACTTTAATACTATTATTACATCTTTACAAGCACTTGATGAATCTTTTTCTAGCCGTAACCATGTTAGGAGATATCTAAGGGCACTTTCATCGAAGTGGAGATCCAAGGTGACGGCAATCGAAGAGTCAAAAGATTTGACAATCCTCACCCTCGATGAACTCATAGGCAACCTAAAAGTCTACGAGCTTGTCCTTGCTAAAGATTCCGAAGCCTCAAAGGTGAAAGAGAAACACAAATCTCTTGCCCTTAAAGCCAAAAGGCTTCGGCGATGAGGAGAACTCATCTTCGAGTAGTGACGACGAAGAGTACGCTATGGCGGTAAGGGACTTTAAAAAGTTCTTTAGAAGAAAGGGTAGATACGTCAAACAACCGTATGACGATAAGAAAGGCTTTCGGAAAAGCAAAGAGGACGAGAAGCCAAAGGATGATCGTACTTGCTTTAAATGTGGGGACCCAAACCACTTTATTAGTAAGTGTCCCAAACGGGATGGTCAAAAGCGTTCGTGGCGGCACATGGGGAATGAGCGACGAGGAGGACGAAGAAATTTGTCTCATGGCAAATGACGAGGTATGTCACGAATACTATAGTAGCTCATCACTTGATGACGACTCATTGCATAATGAATATGATAAACTATGCAATATTAGCTTAAAACTAGTTAACAAAAACAAGCTTTTAAAGGGTCAAAACAAACGTTTAGATAAAGAAGTCATAGAATTAAAAGCAAAACTAAAACGTTTAGAGAAGGGTAAAATAGCAAGTGGTGAATGCGAACTTTGCATTCAACTTCAAACACTAGTGGATCACTTAGATTCTAAAATTGCTAGAATGAGCACGAACACTTTAGATACAATACTCGATAGCGTTAAAACCGGTAACAATCAAAAGGGTCTAGGTAGTCAACAACTTGATCCATCAACTAGTGAAAGTAAAGAAACAAAATTTGTTAAGGAACTAGAAAAACCAGCCACTGTTGTGGCGGATCCCACGGATCCCCTAAAAAGGGAACCGGCTAGTGTACATAAAGGGATCCGTGGATCTGTTGTAGCAAACAGTAGCAATAACATAGCTTCTTCATCTAGAACTGAGTTTGTCATAGTTAATAGGAAGAAACCAAATCATGTCACCACTAGACAACCACCTCTAAAATATAATCCTACTTTTGCAAGAAACAAAGCTCCATCTTTTTCAAAACCTAATTCATTTAGAGACCTAATAACGTTTACCCGAAAAGTAACCATCAAATGGGATGGAATCTAAACATGCAAAACGGTTTTTCTTTTCAAAACTTTGCTCCATGGAATGCATACTCATCTTATCCATACATGTCTAACATGAATAGAATGTTTAACACTAATGGACCCATGAACAAATGAGGACCAAACTTTTGAGTTTATTATTGTTTTAGGTGTGCTTAAAGGTCGACCTAGACCCCAATGAATGGGTCAAGGATAGCGGGTGCACGAGGCACATGACCGGAAATAGGGATCTATTCTCCACATATGAATCCATTAATGGAGGTAATGTGGTGTTTGGAAATAGCAAAAGTAGAATCATCGGTAATGGTACAATTTCTAACAAATCTCTAACCATTAACGATGTGTGTCATGTAGAAAACCTAAACTTTAATCTCTTAAGTATAGGACAAATATGTGATAAAAAGTGCAATGTACTTTTTACCGAAACCGGTAGTAAGATACTTAAAAATGGCATAACCATAGGAAGAGGAATTAGGAAACATGGAGTCTATGTCATTAAAATCGGTAATGAACCTAAAGACAAACTATGTCTTACCTCTATGGATGATACTTCGACCTTATGGCATCGAAGATTGGGTCATGCCAACATGCGACTTCTTCAATCGCTATCATCCAAAGATCTAGTAAGAGACCTACCTAAGTTAAAATATGAACATCATTTTTGTGATGCTTGTAATGTAGGAAAACAAGCTCATTCGAGTCATAAAGCTAAAAACATGGTGTCCACAACTAGGTGTCTAGAATTACTACATATGGACTTATTTGGTCCATCCGCTATCCAAAGTTATGGAGGCAACTACTACACTTTGGTAATAGTGGATGACTACTCTAGGTATACATGGACAAAAATTTTAAAGAACAAAACGGAAACCTTTAACTATTTTGAAATATTAATCAAAAAGATCCAAAGACAACTAGGAAGTCCTATAGTGTCTATTAGGACGGATCATGGTAGTGAATTCGATAATGAAGTGCAATTCGGAGCCTTTTGTGACGCTAATGGTATTACTCACAACTTCTCGGCTCCATGCACTCCACAATCGAACGGGGTAGTAGAAAGAAAGAATAGAACCCTACAAAAAAAGAGTCGAACCATGCTTAATGAACAATCCATACCTCAAAAGTTTTGGTATAATGCCGTTGATACCTCAACGTACATACTCAATCGAGTCTTAATTAGACCAATATTAGGAAAAACTTCATATGAGTTACTTCGAGGCAAAAAGCCTACGTTAAATCACTTTAGAGTCTTTGGTAGTAAATGTTTTATTCTTAACACTAAAGATTACCTTACAAAATTTGATCCTAAATCAACCGAAGGTATCTTTTTAGGTTACTCGCCAAATAGCAAAGCTTACGTCATATTAAACAAAGAAACAATGAAGGTAGAAGAGTCATTAAATATAAAATTCGATAAAAGTCCACCCAAACCCTCTCCACCTTTTGTCGATGACGAGATTATAGAAAGTGAAGCTATAGTAATAAAAAAAAGATAAGTGAAGAAGAAGAACCTCTAAGTGATGAAATAATAAACATTAAAGAGTCCAAAGATCACCCCGTAGATAAAGTCATAGGAAAACTAAACGAACGAACATTAAGGTCTCAAGTTCAAAACCAAAGTAGCTTGTTTTGTTTCGTTTCAACCTTAGAACCTAAGAATACACAAGAAGCCATAAAAGATGAAAGTTGGGTAATGGCTATGCAAGAAGAACTAAATCAATTTATTTCTAATGATGTTTGGACACTTGTCCCTCCACCTAGTAATCAAACCATAATAGGAACCAAATGGGTTTATAAAAACAAATTAGATGCAAACGGAGTAGTGTCTAGGAACAAGGCTAGACTCGTTGCTCAAGGGTATAACCAACAAGAGGGAATAGACTTTGATGAGACCTACGCCCCCGTGGCTAGATTAGAGTCTATAAGAATACTTCTTGCGTATGCTTGTGCTAATGATCTAAAGCTTTATCAAATGGATGTCAAAAGCGCTTTTCTAAATGGTTTCATAAATGAAGAAGTATATGTAGCTCAACCTCCGGGCTTCATTGATTTTGAAAAACCCAAACATGTGTATAAATTAAAGAAAGCCCTTTACGGTCTTAAACAAGCTCCAAAAGCTTGGTATGATAGACTCAAGTCATTTCTAGTTAAACACAACTACACCATGGGGTTAGTTGACAACACACTTTTTACTAAGAAAAGAGAGTCACATATAATCATAGTACAAATATATGTAGATGATATTATATTCGGATCCACTTGTCAAGACATGTGTGCTGATTTCTCTAAAATCATGCATGACGAGTTCGAGATGAGTATGATGGGAGAACTTAGTTTCTTTCTTGGTCTACAAATAAAACAAGTAGAAGATGGTATCTTCTTCGATCAATCTAAATACATCAAGGAGATGTTAAAGAAATTCGGTCTAGAAGAGTCAAAACCAATTAGGACTCCAATGTCATCCGACACCAAACTCACAAAAGATGAAGACGGAGAATCCGTAGATAATACTAAATATCGTGGCATGATAGGTAGCCTTCTCTACCTCACGGCAAGTAGGCCGGATATCATGTTTAGTGTTTGCTTATGTGCTAGGTTTCAAGAAGACCCTAAAACATCACACCTAGAAGCCGTAAAAGGATATTTAGATATATTAAGGGTACAACACAATTAGGATTATGGTATCCTAAGGGCACGGGAGTAGAAACAATTATTGTATATGCAGATTCGACCATGCGGTGATTACGTTGATAGAAAAAGTACAAGTAGGGTATGTACTTTTATGGGATGTTGTTTAACATCTTGGTTTTCTAAGAAACAAACGGCACTTGCAATATCAACAACCGAAGCCGAGTACGTCTCCGCCGGCAAAGCATGCCAACAAGCACTATGGATGAAATAAGCGTTAGTAGACTACGACATCCATCTAAGCGACATAGCCATCCTATGTGACAACAAAGGTGCTATTGACTTAAGCAAGAATCCGGTATTGCATTCTCGCACAAAGCATATAGAGATTCGTCATCACTTCCTAAGAGAAAATGTTCAAAAGGGGAACATCTCTATTGAGAAGGTAGCATCCGAAGACAACATAGCCGACGTCCTCACCAAATCGTTGAAGCGAGAACAATTCAACCTACTTCGTCTTGGTCTTGGTCTAATGGAATAAACGTCGTAACTTATTTGACTCTACAAGGTATGTAAACACTAGCCTTCTTCTTTCTGAGTCTAGGATTTCTATTTCACGCACAACTCACAAACAATACGGGAATTTTCAAAACCCAAGATGAGTTTTTTTTCCACTTATAGTCTTTTTATTTATTTTTTTCACATTTTCAAAGAAAACCTACTTTCACAATGTTTTCTAAAAGGATGATACCTTCCCGTATCAATTTCACAAAAGCAATTTCTCACGTCTAGGACAAATCGCTTTTTCATTATTAATACAAAGTAAAAACACGTTTTCATTGCATCTCATGTCTTTTGAATCCTAAAGGGGACACATAACTGATATGTGTTTTCGGGTACATTCATTTAAGCAACAATGAATTAGGAGCATTGATAACACAACATTACGTACTCATGTACTAAATATGTGTTTTCGGGTTATCTCAATAGGATGGTTTTATACTTCTAGTTTATTTTCTATTTCTTTTAGGAGTCGAGATAACCGAAACTCCAAATAGTTTGCATATAGGCACACACTAGGCAAAAATGTTTCCAAAAAGAAAATTTTGTGCTGCCTGAATCACCAGACCCACGGATCCCAGCCTTTATGCTGGACGGATCCCTCAAGGGAAGGATCCGTGGGATCCGTGCAACGGAAGCTGTTTTCAACTTCTATTTTTTTCACTTTGGATGAAAAATCCACATTTGTTTCATTTTTGGAAGTATGCTCTTTAATGCTTGTGTTCTCATGATCACATGCCTTGAATTCATATCTAATCATTAGATTTTAATCCACATTTTGGGTCAAGCATTCATTACAATGCTTTGTTTTTCTATATATATAACTCCCAAAGTGCTTGCATACTCCATCTCCTTCTCACAAACACACTTCATCATGTCATCCAAAAACCATTTAGGAGAATCATCTAGTACAAACAATCATGATATCCAAACCTTTGTACTTCCACCATCCAAAATACCACAATCAAATGCTAGGATATCCGCACGGATTAGTATCCGATCTTGTTGTTTAGCAAAACCAACCTCAAATGATTCATCCTCAACAAATAACTCACTACAAGATGCTTCCATTATAGCACCTCCCTCATCACCAACAAGTACACCAACTTCATCACCACCTAAAATAACTCTTTTGGAACTCCTTAAGACTCCAACAAGATCTAACCAACCTAAAGAAAAAGAATTAGTCTTTTCAACACCTCCCACATCTCCAAATACTATACTTCAAGATCTTGTAACATCACCACCATTAGCTCCCATCACATTACAAGAACATCTAGGTTCTTTTCCACCACCATTTACAAACATTCCGGATATTGATCCATATTTTACTATTTTTCCACCACAACTTCCGCATAACTCAAATCAACCCGGAAAACTTTCGCACTCATTACCCACATCATTTACATTGTGAACATTGCCAATCCACTAGGGAAATTGCAATAGAAGTTAGGGAAGAAATGCGTTTCATACTCAACCTCATCCTTGATCGCATCAATACCATTACTCATCAAAACCTCCATCTATAACCTTATGCAAGCATGGAAGGAATCACTACTACCATTTTCTACTTTTAGTATTATTTTTCTTTTGAAGTCATTTTCAATAACAAGTCTTGTTCTTATTTTTACATGCTTGTAAGTGGCATACATACCACTACAATTTATTGTTTTATTACAAGGCCTTGTTTACATACCTTGGCTCCCAATCTTGATTCTCGGCAACCACAAGATTATATAAGCATGTTACTAACCTTTCTTTTTGTAGGATTTTTTTTCTTCACTTGACGCCCCAAACAAGGGGGAGCTACCGTCAAGGGGAGTTAGAAGTTTGTTTATTTCTTCCAAGGGTTAACTTTTTGTTTCGACAAAAAGGGGAGAAGAAGTAAAACTTAGGGGCTTTCAAAACTTGCATCTATTCTTAAGTTTTACTCATCATAACATTATGTTTTGTCATCAACAAAAAGGGGGAGATTGTTAATACAAATAAACCGTAAAAACGTTTATTAATATTTTCCGATCTCTTTGTGTTTTGTTGATAACAAATGTAATGTTATCTTAAGTATAATTATAAGGATACATGTTATTTTTGTAAAGCATTTACATATAGCCATTTAAATACAAAAATGTAATAATTAAGCATTTGTTGTAATAGTTTATTAGGATGGGTAAAAACCATAACCCATGGACCATAACCCATGGATCATAACCCATACCCAAGTTGGCTAGATACAATGTATACTTAGATACATTGAATCTAAAGAAAACCCATGGACCAACCCATAACCCATGACCCATAACCAAAAAACCCATGGGCAAAGAGGAGCGTACCACGGATCCCTAGGATTACACTAGACGGATCCCAAGTGGGAGGGATCCGTGGGATCCGTGGAACAGATGAGAAATTTGCCTATAAATAGAGAGCCATTTCTTCATTCTAACTCACCCCTCTTCTTACTAAATCTCTCATACACTCTCATTCTCTTCTAACATATTGATGGGTTCCATCGGGGTTTTAAATTTGTATGCAAGAATTACCGGTTAACTAGGAACACATTCGGGCAAGTATACCCTAGTCAAGTTGTAGTATAGTATATGGTAAATCAAGGTCGTCCCAAGAGACTTGGTTGCACTACAAGTGTTGTTTGTTTGTTTAAGCAAGTAACAAGTTGATGGTTATGATTGTCACATATCAAACCAACAAGAAAAGCAATATAAGAACAAGCATGTATCAAGGTCGTGGTTATGATTGTCACGGATCAAACCACTAAGAACAAGCACACAAAGAACATACATGTTTAGACAAATGATCACAAGGATATTAGGATGTTTAGTTTGGAAAACATATTATCAAAGATAGAACCTATAATAATAGTTTAGTGTTTTATAAATCAAATGTGCATAAGCCTCAATCAAGTGGTCATGTCATGAGCCTTATACCAACAACAACAAAGAATCCCTTTCGGCCATAGACTTTGATGTTATTAATTTGTAAAGTTCCATTTACTTGAAAGATAATGAGAACACATATTCAAAAGATTCCTTTCGGCCATAATCCAAATTAAACCTTTACTTGTTATGTTTATTAATTCTCTTGCACAATCGTCACAAAGTACAAGACCAAAATCATTTGTCGATTAATGAATTGGAACTAACCATTGTTAAGAATATTTCGACATTAGACTCAACAATGATCAACCAAAACAATAAACAAGAACAAGTTCCAATTCAACCAAATATGATGTTATCAACATATTCCAAACAAACACTACAATTATCCAAACATCCTTTTATCACAAGTTCTCATATGAAATAAAGAAGTATCACATAATCAACACAACCAAAGAACCAAACATGAATCATAGCATTCAACATCATAAAAGTAACAAGGATTTACCCAAAGTAAGATTACATTAGGAAATGGTGAAGGATTATAGCACTCCTTCAAGCCTCCAATCAACTACAACTTCTAACCAAGCATACTTCTGGAAATGGCAGAGGTTTGTGGTCTTTTGGGAGAGATAAATTGGTGGAAATTCGTCCTTAAGGGTGGAGGCAAGAATTACACACACAAAACTAACCAAAAATGGTCTTATTTATAGGTAGAAGCCACCCTTAGCCACCAAGTAAGTTTCTTGGGCACAAAGTGTCATAAAGTAGCAGGTTTAGGAGTTATTAGAGCCATATGATCGGACTTGAGGCTTAATGGCACTTAAGGATGCATTAAAAATAACTTGGAGAGGTCAGCTTGGCGTAACCGATTCGGTTGGGCCCCCAACCGATCCGGTTGCGACTTTCTGACAGAAAAGGTCAAAAGTCAAATTTGTATATCTTTCTCTTAGCTTTCCGTGGCCGCGAACGGGAGGTCAAACGGAGTCCGTATGCAAAAGTTATGGCCAAAATGGTGAAGGTGTGTCGGGAACAACGAGGCTTCCAATATTTCTTCGTTTAAGCTTCTTGAACTTTATTCTTTCTCGTTTTCCTTCTTGAACTTTATTCTTGAGTCTTTGGACCACTAACTTGATGACTTTACCATCTCGAATATACTCCGCAAGTCTTTCTTTGGTCGGGAATTCTTCGTATATGGAGAAATCTTCGTATTTTACTTCTTTTTCCGTCTTTTTCTCCACTTTCCTGTACTTGGCTACAAATGAACTAGCAAACGCACTTTGATACGATTAAGCAACAAAAGCATATGATAATAACCAAATAACACACATAAAAGCACGGATAACGCTACTAAAAACATGCACAATTTGAGCGTTATCACATATAGATCACTTGATCTAGAGAGTTGTTCTTCTTTCTTTCTATTTGTGATCCTCATATAGGTCCTTCTCTAAGGCGAGATCACGAGCATTCTACAAGTCATCCAAGCAAGGGGTCCTTGATTGATTTATCACTCCGCAAGATTTCTGTAGCGAAGATCTTGTATTTGATATTTCACATATTTGTTGTGTAATAGTTGTGTAGGTTTGGTCCACCGTGCTACGGACTCGGTATCTAGCTTTGTACCGGAAAAAGTGTAAGCAACGTTGTGAAGGCTTCTCCGCCAAGTGAAGGAGTTTGTTGACATAGTGCTTGAACTCTCGAGTAGGTGACTCGGGGAGTGGAGTGGGGCAAGGAAGGTGACCTTGTAGCCGAACCACTATAAATCGGTTGTGTCTTTTCTATCCCTTAACTTTATTTATTTGCTTGCATTATCATTAGATCTATACGTTCTCAACATCCATACAATTTCACATAATATCGAATCTAAAGTTTTTGAAATCAACTTAAAATTGGCAAAACTATTCAACCCCCCCCCCCCTTCTAGTTTTCCACATCATCAAAAAAGGTTACTGCAAGGGGAGGTACATAGGATGAAAAATATTAATACGTTGCAAACCTTCACGATACTTGTCTATCACAATATCTCTTTGTTCTGCACATGAATCAAAGTCGCCTACAATAAGGCCAACAACCTCATTGGTAGTGGGAAGATTGTAATTTTGTCCATCTTTTCCTCGCTTTGCAATAAGCTTTATTTTTATATTTTGCTCTTTGTCTTATGTGTAAGAGTCACGCGCCCTTATAAATGTTTGTACCAAATTACTTGAAGTGTCTAATACTTGTCTTACCTCGTTGATAATGTTTCGATCGATAGGAAGCTTTGAATTCGAAGGACCGGAGGATGACGAAGAATTGTTGCAGGTTATAATTTGAATAGATAAAACCAAAATTTAGAATGTTGCACAACTCCTTTTTAAAAACATGTTTACACATAAATGGAATAAATGAAACGCAAATGACCTTAATGCTCGTGCTCTATTATCATTTTCATTTTCTGTGTCATATATATACAACTGTGGAAATTTCGGAGGAGCACCTGGTTCCGGAAGCAAACTACCAATACTATGGTATATTTGTCCATGCAAGCGGAAAACATATGGACCACGACCTCTTCTGTTGATTGAATCATCAACCTTTCCACTCATTGAATTAAAATCAAACATGCTATTGTATGTTCTAATATTGTTTTTGAAATTCTGACTATTTGCATCGGCATTATAAAACAAATCGTGTAACGGCTTAGGAGCAGGAAGCGGTTATTTAATAGAAACTTTTCCCTTGCTACAACATATACTATAGTCCAACAAACAAAGCGTATAGTATATGCTGTAGCAAGGGAAAAGTTTTAGAAAGGCCTATGACTCTGGTGCAAACATTTAGAAGGGCGCGTGACTCTTACATAGAAGACAAAGAGCATAATATAAAAATAAAGCTTATTGCAAAGCGAGGAAAAGATGGATGAAATTACAATCTTCCCACTGCCTATGAGGTTGCTGGCCTTATTGTAGGCGACTTCGATTCATGTGCAGAACAAAGAGATATTGTGATAGACAAGTATCCTGAAGGTTTGCAATGTATCAATATTTTTCATCCTATGTACCTCCCCTTGCAGTACCCTTTGTTGATGCCCCGTGTGCAAGATGGGTATCATTTGAATATTCCACTAAGAAAGAAAGCTGGCCAGCCGGCCACAGATAAGAAGGACAAAACAGTTACAATGCGGCAGTGGTTTGCGTATCAAATACACGACCGTGCTAATCAAGAAAATTTATTTACGTGCGGAGGTCATTTGTTTCAACAGTTTCTTGGGGATGGTTACACTATGGTTGAGACTGAGCGTTTGTATTTCCATCGATCAAAACAGACAAAACTTAGGTGTGATACGTACTCAAATATCCGTGAGAGCATTGCATCTGGAAACACAGACAAACCGCCCTTGGAAAGCTGGTCGTCTTACCTTCTACATTTACCGATGGACCAAGGTACATGAAGCAAAACTATATGGATGCGATGGCGTTATGTAGATCGTATGGTTGTCTGGATTTGTTCATAAAAGTAACGTGCAATCCTAACTGACCGGAGATTGCAAGATATATGCGAGAGCATAATCTTTCATCTTCAGATTGCCCCGATGTGATTACAAGAGTTTTTTAAATGAAACTTGACCAGTGATGAAGGATCTGAAAGACTTGCGTTTATTTGGAGTTGTTCAAGCAGGTAGTATACATAAACATTACTAATGTGTTTTCTTATGTAACAAAATGTATGCACATAGATTAATAAAATTATAAGTAACTTTTGTTTATAATATATGCAGTTGTCTATACGGTTGAGTTTCAAAAAAGAGGACTTCCTCACGCGCATGTATGTTTATTCTTGCATAGGGATGACAAGGATCCAAATGCTGATCAGATTAACAAATACATATATGCCGAGATACCATATAAAGATAACGATCCGGATTTGTACAAGTTATTTTCTGATTTCATGATGCATGGTCCTTGCGGTGCGGATGACCCAAACCAGGCTTGCATGTCCGAAGGTAACAGTACACTTCCCAAAAAAATTCACCCACCGCAGTTTAGTGGACGCGGATGGCTACCCTGTTTATAGAAGACCTGACAATGGAAGATATATGGAAAAGAGTGGCCATAAGTCATATAACAGTTATGTCATCCCGTATAATGCTCTGCTTCTAAAACGTTATCAATGCAACATTAACATTGAGTGGTGCAACCAGACGGGGTCAATAAAATATTTGTTTAAGTATATAAACAAAGGTCCGGATAGAGTTTCGGCATAGTTGTATGAACCGATTACCACTGCTGACGATCAACAAATTGATAGACCTATTGACGAGATAAAGGAGTTCTTAGATTGCAGATACATATCCGCTTGCGAGGCGGCGTGAAGGCTATTTGGTTTTGAGATTAATTATAGAACACCTTCTATTGAGAGGTTGTCCTTTCACCTTGAAGGTGAGCATCAAGTTGTGTATGACGAAGACGCTGATCTCGAAACAGCTGTTGAGAAGCCAACAGCTGGTGCTGATGTGTTCGAAGGTTGGTTGAGAATGAATCGACTCTTTCCAGAGGCAAGGGAGCTAACGTATGTTGAGTTTCCTACAAAATATGTATGAAACAGTCAATAAAGAATTTGGATGCTTAGGAAGCAAGGAAGATCGATTGGAAGAATTCATAGTGTTCCCATATCAACTAGAGACGCTTACTATTGCAGGATGCTACTAAACAGTGCTAAAGGATGCATGACACACGATGAGATTAAAAAGGTTAATGGTATAGTGTATCCAACTTACAAAGAGGCTTGCTACGCAGCGGGCCTTTTAGAGGACGACAAGGAGTATGTTAAAAGTATCAAAGACGCAGCTCATTGGGCAAACCCTGAACATCTTCGTGAGCTATTTGTGACATTGTTTTCGCAAAAGGAACTTACCACGCCTTTGACTGTTTGGTTACAAACATGGCATTTGCTTGCGCAAGATGTTCAATATAAGAAAAGGCAGATTTTGGAAATTCCAGGTAATACCTACAAAATATATTTTTTACTATAATCTGTTATTCAACACTGATCAAATATATGTTATGTTTGTTGATACCATTATTTCAACAGATTACGTGTAATGTTTTAATAACTCATCCGTTTATTCAGTTGTGACATTATATTTATTTAATTCAAATTCGATTATCAGTGATGAAGAAAAAAAATGTGGCTTTGTTCTATATTGAACAAATTCTGAGATCAAGAAACTCAATTTTGAGGAATTGGCCTGAGATTCCTTATCCGGATGATAGATACGTAACTGACTTTGGTAATAGACTTATAAACGATGAGACAGATTATAACCTGGTCGAGTTACAATCTGAATACGAACGCATGTATGCCTCTTTGACCAGAGAACAGAAGGGTGTGCATGACACCATAATACACTCAGTTGACACATGAACGGGAGGGGTGTACTTTTTGTAGGGGTACGAAGGTACGGGGAAGACCTTCTTATGAAAGACGCTTGCTGCCGATATTAGAAGAAAAGGTGATATAGTTTTGAATGTGGCATCCAGCGAGATACGAGAACATGAGGCTAACTATGGGATCACACCCGGAAGATGTCAACAAGATACAGGAATTTGCAAATTGGATATTGAGAGTGGGAGACGGAGACCTTGGAGAACCGAATGACGGAGAGGTTTCTATGGATTTGCCACATGAAATTTTAATAGATGTGACTGATGACTCGGTTAAATCTATTATTGACTTCACTTATCCAAACATTTTGGATAACATACATGATCCAGCGTACTTTCAAGAAAAGGCAATCCTTGCTCCCACAAATGAAGTCGTGGACAACATAAATGAGCATATGTTGGACAAATTTCCAGGTGAAGAAATGGTTTTCCTTAGTTGTGACAGTGTTAACAAAAGTGAATGTGGTGCCACTATTGATCACTCTGTTTTCTCGCCCGAATTTATCAATGGATTGAAGTTCTCAAGTGTTCCAAACCACATAATTTCTTTAAAAGTGGGAGTCCCCATTATGTTGTTGCGAAACATTGATCAAGCCAATGGATTGTGTAATGGGACAAGACTACAAGTTCTTAAATTAACGAGAACTTCTATTCACGCAAAAATCATTAACGGAACCAACTTTGGAAAAACGGTAATCATACCAAGGCTGAGAATCACTTCTTCTGATAAGTGTTTACCGCTTAAGATTGTCAGGAAACAATTTCCTATTTCACTTTCATTTGCCATGACAATTAACAAAAGCCAGGGTCAATCGTTATCAAAAGATGGTTTGTATCTCCCCGACCTGTTTTCACACATGGAGAGCTATACGTTACTGTCTCAAGAGTTCAAGGCAAACATGGTTTGAAGGTTGTCGTTTGTGATAAAGAAGGAAAATTGTGTAAAACTACTACCAATGGCATGTAAAAAGAAGTACTTGAAGGCCTATTAACAAGGTCGAAGAGGTATGTGGAATATACATGTTATATGTTTTTTTTTACCATATTTTAAATTATAATGCATTATAAATCATGTATGAACTGATTTTACTTAAATTGTCTATGCATTGTTAGGTGTGCATGGACTTGGCATTTCTTGCCAAATTGGTGTTTGCTCACATATGCCGTTTGCTATTCAAGACCGTCAAATTTTGATACGACAACAACGTCGATGTTTATTAATTTAATTGTTAGTAACTCAATTTATTTGACGTATAACTCATTTATTATCTCATTGTTTAGCTTATATATTAATAGAACATGTTTACTTTCGTCGTTTTCTTATTCTCTCATTTTCATATTCCTTTATAAACCTGTGAATCCACGGGTCTTTAAGCTATGAATAAACTTATATAAATTGTTATGAATAAACTTATATGGGCGGACTCAAAACCCCCATGTATAAGCTCATAAGCTCCGTCATATAAGCTTAGCCAAACACTTGGTTTGGTCTTATTTGAGTAACATAAGCTAATAAGCTCATAAGCCCGTTATATAAGCTTAGCCAAACACCCCCTTAAACTCTTTCTAATATATTTTATGGTCTTAAAACAACTTTTTATGCTAATAGAAAATTTTTCATATTAGGAAATATGATTACAATCAGGTGCACGTATATATATCATCACGAGGTTTTATGCTAGTTATAAGTTTCCCTGAGATTCATTGTTGAAGTTTGGATTGTTCTGTTTTATCCAAAATTATATTTTCAGGAATAAACCAACTCCGAAATATGTCATTGTCTGATCCTCAAGAGGAGAACAAGAAGGATATTGATGGTGATCATGGTATGTTTGATTTTACCTGCTTTTCAATATGTTGATTCTCCTTTCTGGTTGTCTTCACGGGCACACGGCAATCACTTTAACCCTTTATTTTCAATATGTTGATTCTTATATTGCTAATATTAGATTCTTCCAAAAGTCTATGTTCCAGTTGAATTGGTTCTAATTTATTTTCATTTGTAATTACATGGTATTACGAATTCCAAAAATCTTTTCCAGCTTGGTGGCATGGTGACGATTGTAAGAAAAATTGTCCCTCTCAGTATGTTGCTTCTTTTATGCTATAATATTAACCTACCTTTTCTGGTTTACAAAATTAGACTTTGAGCGTCTATCTCCTGAGGAGCTGATGGTAGAAGTGAGGCCTCATCAAGAGTGGCGCATAGCACATACGTGTACTAGTTGTGGGATTTTAGATCACAGGTGTAGGTGTAAACGACATGCCAGATTACAAAATATAGAGCTTGCTCATGTCTAGCTAGTACGTGTATATATATTTACTTCAGATTAATCAGTATTTGTGTTATTCAAATAAGGTTTTTATTGTATAGTTGGAGGTTTGTGACGAAGGCGGAAAAAACGACACTCCATTACTCTCCTGGCTAGATCCTTGCTATAGATATGGATGATTTTGACTCAATCATATTCAACTCTCCGGAAAATAGTTCGCTTTGTGCTTATCGCCTAGTTGCAGATGTTGAATATACTTTAATAATTTTGTGCATGTGTTGTAAGATACAAGTCGTATCTTTTTTAATAGACAAAACTCGTGTATTGTTAGTTTTAAAAACATTTGTGTGCTTGTGGTTTGCTTTCCAACGTGGTTTGTCCCTTAGACCCAAAAGAATGTATCGTTTGTCTTCAACTATCAAACTATATATCCGCCGTTAGTTCCTTCCTGTATAATGACCAACGACTTTGTTTTTGTCTCTTAAATTCACGACATGAGGGCAAAATAGTTATTTAACTCTTGCACACACTACTTATAACTCCCTCATCTCTTTCTCTCTATATACGCATTACACGCTGTACAATGCATGTTTACATGTTTAAAACTGTACATTTTTATAAGGTGAAGAGGAGGCGACACAACCCACCGCTGCCACCGTCCACCACCACTCTCACCACCGCCGACAACCCTCACAAATCCCAATTTCAACACCCATCTCATTTTCAATTTTCAATTTTCAAGAACACACCCAATTTTCATAAACTCAAATAGAAAATCAAAGCTACAATAACTACTAACCCATCAACTTCAATGTTCTTTAAAAATCAACTATCCCTTATAAATTCATTTTTGGTCTTATTTAGAGATTTATCTTTCAACAACCCAATAATTATGCTTTTTTGTACATATTATCAAACTTGCTAAACTTGTATTCACAAAATAAAATTAGAATCATTATTGTGTTTAATACTCTCTCCGTCCCATATTAAGTGTCCGCTTACATCATGCACAAAGTTTTAGAAAATTTCACTAACTACACTCTCCACCAATCAAATATCATTTTTACCCACTAAAGTCTCATCTCATTGGTTGAAATAGAATATAGACACTTAATTTGGGACATCCAAAGATTCCATTGTGGACACTTAATATGGGACGGATGGAGTATTTAATATCATAATTCAGCTAGCATGGTACCCGCTTATTCTAATGGTTTTTTGACTTCTTTCGGATTTAATAACGGTTTTCCAATGACTTTTTAGTATATGTTGATACTTGATCGTGTTAAAAGTTGTGAAATCTGACCTTTTTGTTGCTCTTATTGGGCTGATTTTTAAGCCTTGCAATGTAAAGTTTGTTGGACTGTTTCTTCTTCAGGACAACCAAAATTTGGGTCTCAAAATTGTTGCTGGGTGGACTTAATGGGCACTCCATAAGAACCATGTGTGTGTATAAATGCGCTTATGCACCTGCTCAAGTTTTTTTTTTATTAATTCACACGGTTTGAATCTGCCACTACATAGACTCAAACCAGGTAGAGCCTCCCTTTTCAGGATGTTGGCGTGACTACACCTGCACAAGTTTGGATTAGTCTATAGTTTCTAACTACAAGTGTTCTTGGAGTAGGATGTTGGTTTTGATTATTTTTAAAAGCTTTGAGGTTCATTGACTAAGCACACGTGTACACCCCCATAATGTGTTGGTTGTTATACCAGATGCTGCTGTTTGTTTTAGGGAAAGGCTATTTCCAAGAAATTGCTATTTTGGGCAAGTAACTTGCGATATGCATGTTAGGAGCTCATGTTCTTTATATGCCTTATTTGCTCTTTTTGACTTTGCTTATAACTGTGAGACACAAACATACTGTATAAAACATACTTGTTAGTTGAGTTAACTTGTTAACATACATTGTCATGTTGAAATGTTATTCATAACGAGAAAAGATACATTCCTATAAGAATGTTATCAAAAAAACATGGGCGAAGGCTGAATATACGTAACAAACTTTTTCATATTTACCGATATACGTAACATACTTATTTTATTGTGAACATACGTAATATACTTTCAAATACTTGCCAGTGTACGTAATATTGTCATACTACCACTTATAAAAGTTACAGTTTTGATCCTTGTCGTTTGTGTTGACTACCACCGTTAGTCCCTTGACATTTTTCCACTTAGAAAAGTTACAGTAATGGTCCCATGACTTTTGTGTTGACTTTTACCGTTAGTCCTTTGACATTTTTTTACCTAATATATGTATATTTTGTGTGTTTTTATCTGTTTTTGTTAATTTTTATACGTTTTCATCAGTTTTTATACGCTTTCCTCCGTTTTTTCTACGTTTTCATCCGTCCTTATACGTTTTTGTCCATTTTTATACGTTTTCGTTCGTTTTTATACGTTTTTATCTGTTTTTATTCGTTTTCATCCGTTTTTATGAGTTTTTGTCCGTTTTTATACGTATTTATCAGTTTGCATCCATTTTTACTTGGTTTTATATGTTTTTATCCGTTTTCATCCGTTTTTATGCGTTTTTGTCCGTTTTTATATGTATTTATCCGTTTTTATACGTTTTTTCCGTTTTTATTACATTTTCACCCGTTTTTATCCGTTTTCACCCATTTTAATACGTTTTCATCAAATTTTATCCGTTCTATGCGTTTTGTCTGTTTTATACTTTTTTGTCCATTTTTATACATTTTCATCCATTATTATACGTTTTCATCTGTTTTTATAAATATAGAAACGGAAAAGAAGATATAAAAATAGATAAAAACGTAAGAAAAATGGACGTAAACGTATCAAAATGGACGAAAACGTATAAAAACGGACAAAAAACGTAAAAAAAAATGGATGAAAACGTAAAAAACGGATGAGAACAGATAAAGACGGATAAAAACGTAAGAAAAATGGACGAAAGCGTAAAACATAAGAAAAACGGACAAAGCATATTAAAATGGACGAAAACGGATAAAGATAGATAAAAACATAGGAAACGTAAGAAAAATGGACGAAAGCGTATAAAAATGGATGAAAACGCATAAAAATGGACGAAAGCGTATAAAACAGACAAAAAAGTATAAAGACACATAAAAACGTATGAAAACCGGATGAAAACGTATAAAACGGATAAAAACGTATGAAAATGTAAGAAAAACGGACGAAAGCGTATTAAAACAAATGAAAACGGACAAAAATGTATAAAAACGGATAAAAACGTATGTAAACGTATAAAAACAAACAAAACGTATGAAATGGACGAAAACATATAAAAACGGACCTTACTAACGTACTAATAGTTAAATAAATAATAAAAAGAGTAAATGACACGTTCGTCCTTTTGGTTTGAGAAATGACGATTATACCCTCATGAAAACGTAAAAAACAGACGAAAACGTATAAAAGCGGATGAAAACGTAATAAAAAAGACAAAAATAGATAAAAACAGATAAAATATACAAATATTAGGTGAAAAATGTCAAGGAACTAACGATAAAAGTCAAGGGACCATTACTGTAACTTTTTAAGTGAAAAAATGTCAACGGACTAACGATGAAAGTCAACGCAAATGACAAGGAACAAAACTGTAACTTTTATAAGTGGTAATATGACAATATTACGTACATTGGTAAGTATTTAAAAGTATGTTATGTATGTTAACAATAAAATAAATATGTTACGTATATCGGTAAATTAGAGAAAATTTATTACGTATATTCGACCTTCAAAAAAAAAACATTCACGGCAATTGAGTTTTATCTACAATTAACCAAAGTCAAAGCTCAATCATACGCCATTAAGCTTCTCCACTTTTCCGTCACTATTGAGTTTTATAATCTTTATCGCCGTAAGATAAAATTTAAAAATAAAATTACAACAAATATAAAACATATATGCACTACTGGCAAAAGCATATATAAATTAAGCCAACAGCTATATATAAATAAAATAATGAAATAATATGGTGAATGAATACTTGTTTTTGAAGCTAAGTGATGAAAATTTCATAATTTGTTTAACTAAAATATATTTCAGTTAATTTATGTCTTGGTTACATTCCTTTAAATAATAATCGTTAATAAATAATATGCTGGCTAGTAGGCTTAAAATGTTTTATTTTGTTGTGATTAAACAATGGTAGTCAGTAATGATAGAATTTTCCAAAGTCAAATAGTTAGCATGGGAAGATACTATAAGTATATATAAACCTACAATAGTTCATAAAAGAAAACCAATTTACTCAAAACGAATGTCAACTCTCCTTTCATCTTCATCATACAACCAATGATCTTTCCGACGAGTCATGCTCGAGTTCATCGCATTTCCTGCGAACCCAAAAAGAGCACTCACTTTTATCATAGCTTGTCTTATCGTTTTCTCGAACTTTACAATGTCACACTCCTCATATTCTCCTGAAAATGATTCAGTCTCTACATTCGAACCAAGTTTAGTCGTCGTGGTAGGAGCTCTCTCCATCGTGTTTTCGTTGACATTCATAACCCTAATTTACATAAAATGTTGTCATATACCATCTTCTGGTGATCATCATGAAATATTTGGTAATATTTCAACAAGGTCAAGATGTTCGGGACTTGATAAAACAATAATTGCGTTACTTCCATCCTTCAAGTTTTCGGCTTTAAAAGGATGGAAAAACGGGTTGGAATGCTCGGTTTGTTTGTCGGCTTTTGATGATGTGGAAGTTCTTAGATTGTTACCAAAATGTAAGCATGCATTTCATATTGATTGTATTGATCAATGGTTAGAAAAACATTCTACTTGTCCCCTTTGTAGGGTTAAAGTTATTGAGGTTGATATTGCCCTTTTTACAAATTCAAGTTCATTAAGGTTTAATGCATCGGAGCCTTCAAGTATCGGGCTTTTTATAGAGCGAGAAGGGTCTTCAAGATTTGGAACAAATATGGAAAAGGATGAAATCTTGCACAAGTTTAATCATCGAATCATGGTATGTGATGACCATGATCCGATGATGTTAAAGACCAGATGGAGCAATCTGAGCTCATCTGACCTTTTATTTTTAAAATCAGAGATGATTACTTGTGCATCAAGTAATCAATTTGATAATCATCTTCGTGTGGAGATCGAAGGGAACTCGGGAAGGGACCGAGAAATTGAAGTGGGCCCCGGGAAATCTTGTGAGAAAAGATCGGTGTCAGAGATTACGGTTCATCCGAGATTTCTTGAAGGTGAAGTTAAAGTCGAAGAAGAAAGATTAAGAAAACTATGGTTACCAATTGCTCGAAAAACAGTTGAACGGTTTGCTAATAAAGAAGTTAGTTCTGCTTATTGACACAAAGTCGAATTCTTAGATGTATAAAGAGTCATTTTTTAAATATCATTCTAACTATTCTTTATAATACCATAAGCATTAACAAGTGTTTATAGTAGAATGTTTTAGGTAAGAATGTAGTTTAGAATGATAACACATTGTTTTAGCAATTATGCACAAACTGATACGATGTTATGTATAGAATTTGATGAAAATATTTTTAAATGATGTTTCACAATCTTCTATAAATGTTTAAATCGATGGGAAACCCTAAACCCGTCAATCTTGATATTGTTAATATATGAGTTCTTCCATATATTAAGATAGAAGAGTGTTTATACTTTATATGTTCTTTCTTCTTCATAGCTTAATATTTCTCTTGTTGCATAGGTTCACTATGTTTACCATATCTTGTTGTATATATATATATCAACCATCCAAACAACCAAGATAATTCAATATGGCAATATGCCATATATGAAACTATTTTGAATTTGGGAATGTGAAAATAGAGTTCAAAGGAGATAAGATGAATACGTTGGTGACGTATACAATTCACTACAAAAATATTGTTTTTTGGTGACACTTAAAATAAGTGTCACTAAAAGGAAAAATAATTAAAAAAATATAAAAGAAATGTCACTAAAGTTTTTATGCGCTTCTCCTACACTTAAAAAGCGTAGAAGTCCAATAGATAAAAGTCTATTTATATTGATATAAAAAAAATGTGAGGGTATATATTTTGCCTTCAAGAAATATTTTGTGCATAAAAGCGTCAATAAATCTCAAAATTTTAAACTTTTACTCCTATTTTATAAAAGTGTCATTAAAAGGTTAGATTTAGTGACACTATATTATGTCACTAAAACCGCTATCATTATATGTGTCTATTTACTTTCAGGGATTCTTCTATACAAGTTGGAATATTTTTTGATGCTAGAGGGGATAACCATTCATTGAATTTAAATATTTATAGAATCTCTCATTTTTCTTTTTTAAGTAATTCACAAGAATCAAATACAGATAGATGAATAAATGGAAGGATATTTAATTATTTTGGAATGTAACATTTTTAATCAGAACTCTATAATGTTTGAAGCCTTACAATAATTAAATCTCAATCGTGCAATAGCGTGTGGCTTCTCATGATTATTAAAATCTTTATGCAACGGTCAAAGTTGTTGAACTGTCACTAATTATTGGTTATATATTCTTTGGAGTGTCAAAAAATGAAATTGAACGGTGTACGCGATAGTGGTATCTTGTTAATTATATGGTGTTCTGTGTATATGTTATTGTACTACATTCTTTTTGTTCTTATCAACAAATAAAAGTTAAATGTTTAATGATGTAAAATGCGAGGCTGTTAAAGATCGAAGTCTTATTATAAATCGTTTTTATCTTTTTAATATCAAAATTATAAAATCATATCAAGATCGTAAGATTCTATTTAAATTTTCAAATGTATTATATGTATAGCAATTCGTATTAAAAAAATGATTATATAACAAATTTTTGATGAAAAAAAAGTTCTCAAAGTTATAATAATATGTATATGTAACATGTAATGATTTAAAATACTAAATTATTTAATTAGTGATTAATGACACTAATGGGGTTAGTAGGGTAATTTTATCATAAAATACTAACTACATCAGATGGCATAACATGGACAGTGGTAAAAAAGCCAACAAAGATAAAACATATTTTAGCATGGAAAGACCCATCCAACAACATACACATCAACATGAACTCTTCCTCTTTGATAGATACAATCATCTCTCCATGAATCCAAGCATACACAGGGTAGCTTTATCCTCTCTATTTCACACATTCATCCTCCTATAAATACTACTATTTAAGAGCAAGGTTGGATCAAGTAGTAAACACTCTTGCCTCTGGAGACAGAAGTCAAAGGTTCGATCCTCACCCCTTACAAGGCCGGAGGTCCTTTTCTACCTCTGGTAGAACCGGAAGCAGCCTCTCTACCTCAAGTAGGGGTAAGGTTGTCTACGTCTTAACCTCCCCCACACACCGTGGAAGATAGAATTGGGACCCATAACCCGTGAAAGACGGTATTGAGAGTTACGTTACGTTTTTTATCCTCCTATAAATACCAATTAAGAATTTGAGGTAAGGACACAATCTACACATAAACATATTCTTTACATTAACCCATGACTACATCTGACTTAAGCATCGAAGCCTACTCCCAGGGTTCATCCTCGGGGTGGTGCTAACGATAAGCTTTCTCTTGTTTTGAATGATCTTAGATAACAGGTTGGAACACAAGGAAGAATCTCGCTCCACTTTCAATCTGCATATCATCGCAGCATCATTTTGGCGCCATCTGTGGGACCGCGTAACTTATATATACATAAAAAGAAAACCCGCTGAACCACAACTTCAATGGTCGGGGATGATCCAATTACCGTTGTTCATGTACTCGGAGACGGACCTAATGGTCCCGAACCTGTTCAAAACCTTGCGGGATCCGATGATCCTCTCGCGCCAATTCACAACCAATCCCAGCCCGAGCCCAATCTTGGTGATCTTGTGATGCAATTCGTGGTCCAAAACCTCAATCAAATAAATGCTATGTATTCTGCCTTCTCCACAAAAAGAAAAGAAATCACTTCTCAACAAATATTAGACGAACCCAATGACGACCCGCCCATCATTGAGTCATGGCATTCCGATTCAGATGTAGAAGCTACACAAAGCGACAAAGGGGGAGGAGAAAGAAGCAACCCCAACAACCGACCGCTAAAAAGAAATCGCGGAATCACCACTCCCGAGGGACAAAAAGATATGGAATAAGACATATCAAATGATCGACAACCTCGTAAGGTTGTGAAAACAAAACCCGGTAATGACACTACCTTTTATAACGAGCCTTTTACATTCAAGGAAACAGAAAAAAATGTACGTGACCTCGTAGCATCCCCATTTTCCAAGCGAATTCGCAATTATGAGATGCCTGACGGGCTTAAAGTACCAACGAATCTAAGAACGTACGATGGGCTTTCTGACCCTGACGATCACCTCACGGTGTTCATGGGAACCATGGACGTACAAAAACTTCCGGAGCCAGCGTGGTGTCATTTCTTCCATATAACGTTATGCGGGGCTGCAAGATTTTGGTATGATAATCTCGCACCTGGGAGTATTGATGGCTTTCACGAGTTGCGTAGCAAATTCAGAGCCAACTTTCTGCAATAAAGTTGATTCCAAAAAAACACAAGCTGAAATACTTGGAATTCGCCAAAGACCAGAAGAATCCTTGAAAGATTACTTGGCACGATTCGGCAAAGAAACATTACACATGACTGATCGTTCAGATGGTATGATGACCAGAGATTTCATAAGTGGACTTCGTCCGGGAAGAATTTTCAACGACTGGATTGCTCGGCCTCCTCTGTCGTTGGAGGACTTGTATACACAAGCAAATAATTTCATCCGAGTAGAAGAAGCGAACAACGAAAATCGACTTCGTGAAGCAAAACGTGGAGCTCCGGATAACAGATCCAATGCAACCTATAAAGATTTCCACAAAAAATCAAGGGACAAGTACGTACCTCGAAGTGGCACGCGACATGTTGAACGAAACAACCATCAAAGAGGCCTTTTCACACCGTTGATAAAGACACCAGTTGAAATATATGTCACCTCTGAAGGAAGAGCCATCCTTCGACCCCCAACCAAGATGTATACTCCCCCACATCGACGAGATAAAACCAGGTATTGTGAGTTCCATGGTGATCACGGCCACGACACGAATAGTTGCATCGATTTAGGAAAGGAAATCGAAGCATGTATCAGAAATGGAAGTCTAACTCATCTCGCGAAAGGAGCGAAGGCTCAAATAACAGCCAAACCTCTGGCCCATCAGGTGCGACCGATCATGGGAAAAACCATGTGGAAGAATGGCCTAGAAAATTGAATCCCTAAGCTAAGGCAGGACATGGAATTCTAATGACGAGTGTAAGGTGTAGCAATTCGCTCATACCTCAACAAAGCCATAAGCAACAAACTCACGATATCACATTCTCTGCACATGAACCAATCCCAGCCCATTGCAACGGAGATGATCTATTGGTTATAAAAGCAGATGTCGTAGGTACAATGATTCACCGCATTTACGTGGATGGAGGTAGTTCAGCTGAAATACTATACGATCATTGCTTTCAACAACTAAGTGGCACACTGAAAGCAACTCTTCAGCTTCCTACAACACCTCTTATTGGATTTGCAGGACAAACGTTATGGACATTAGGGGTTATCACCTTGCCCCTAACTATGTACGACTACAATGGAAGAGGTAGCAAAACAATTGTTGTAGATTTTATGGTCGTTCAAGCACCCTTACCCTACAATGCAATATTAGGACGTCCAGGAACGAAGAAGTTGGGAGCCATTGCTTCAACCGTACATGCTTTACTGAAGTTCCCAATCCAATCAGGCATTGCCACAGTCAGAGGAGACATCCCAGGTGCCAAGAAATGTTTTCAAATCTCTAAGAAAAGACACCATGATCCGGAAACAAGCACAACTATTACACAAAGAGAAAAAAAGAAGAAGAGGGGGTAATAGTTAACGACGACCATCCAGACCAACAAGTGTTGATTGGTGCTGATCTACCAACGCGAATAAAAGAGCAATTACGACATATGCTTCGTACTAATAAAGACATATTTTCATGGTCACCGGGTGATATGACAGGGATACCACGCCATCTTGCTGAACACAAATTGAACATACATCCTCGTACCTTTCCAGTGAAACAGAAGAAACGCGTGCTCACAAAAGAGCGAAACATAGCCATTAGCGAAGAAGTCAAAAAACTTGTAGATGCTCGAATATTGAAGGAAGCATTTTTTCCGCGTTGGATATCAAATCCAGTAATGGTTCGAAAATCTGATGGCTCGTGGCGTATGTGCATCGATTTCACAAATCTCAATAAAGCATGTCCAAAAGATAGTTACCCTCTCCCGGAGATTGATCAAAAAATCGAATCTCTAGATGGTTTTAGATACAAATGCTTTCATGATGCATACAAAGGATATCACCAAATACCAATGGCGAAAGAAGACAAAGACAAAACAGCTTTTCACACTGAGCATGGAACATTTTGCTATGAAAAAAATACCTTTCGGGTTGAAAAATACAGGTGCCACCTATCAACGCTTGGTAGACAAATCTTTTTCAAAACAACTAGGCCGCAACATTGAAATATATGTTGATGACATGGTGATTAAGAGCAGAAATGAGGGAAGCTTAATTCTCGACATTGAAGAAACATTCTGCACACTTTGAAGCATTAACATGAAGCTTAACCCGAAAAAGTGCATTTTCGGGGTTGAAACGGGTCAATTTTTGGGGCACATGATCACAAGCACGGGCATTGAAGCTAATCCCCAGAAAGTCAAAGCCATTATAGACATGGTGGCACTACGAACAATCACTGAAGTACAAAGTCTAAATGGCAAGTTGGCCGCCCTTGGTCGTTTCCTACTCGGTCAGCTGAAAGGTCTTTACCTTTCTTCAAAACGCTTAAGGGTTGCATGAGCAACTTAGATTTTCGATGGAACAATGAAGCAGAAGAAGCTATTCAAGAATTAAAAGCACACCTTAAATCTCTTCCAACATTGACTGTTCCGACGCCCGGAGAGGAACTCATATTGTACCCTGCAGCAACACATGAAGCAATAAGTTCTGCGCTTTTAACGGAACGAGACCACATCCAGAAACCAATTTACTTTTTAAGTAAGGCGCTGCAAGGCCCTGAAGTCAACTACCCAATCCTCGAAAAGTTGGCACTGGCTCTCGTCCACACAACACGTCGTCTGCGTCGCTATTTCCAAGCTCACACCATATGTTTCCTCACTGATCAACCTATCAAACAAATACTGCTAAAACTGGAAAATTCAGGAAGGCTAGCCAAGTGGGCTATCGAGCTGGGTGAACACGACATCACATATAAACCTCGAACATCAGTAAAGGGACATATTTTGGCAGACTTCGTGGCTGAATCAACGACAAATCATGTCCAAGATATAGCAAGTTCAACAGCACAACCACCATCTGATCTGGCACCACAAACGTGGACACTGTATACAGACGGCGCGTCAAGTTCAGACAACTCAGGAGCAGGCTTGATTCTCACCGATCCGCATGGAAACGAGGTCGCATATGCTCTTAGATTCGATTTTCCTACCTCTAACAATGAAGCAGAGTATGAGGCACTCATAGCTGGTTTGGAACTTGCTACTCGTCTTGAAGTGAATCATTTACAGGTTTTTAGTGACTCGCTGCTAATCACGAACCATGTTAAAGGGACATACGAGGCCAGAGACGATTCAATGAAACGCTACTTAGCCAAGACGCAAGGTCTCTTAAAATCCTTTAAAAGCTTTTCAATAACGCAAATCCCTCGCTCCAAAAACAAGCGGGTAGACGCTCTTAGTAAACTAGCTTCATCATCTTTCGCACATCTTACCAAAACCGTCTTGTTCGAGGTCAAACCATGTAGAAGCATTGATGTATAGGAGGTTCGTATGGCGATAGAAATGGGTACAACCTGGATGGATCCCATTGTAGAGTACCTTAAAGATGGAAAGCTGCCAGCTGATCCGACACTTGCAAGGAAAATTAGGATCAAGTCTCCTCAATACTCGATCAAAGATGGCATCCTTTAAAAAAAAGGTTGCTTGACACCTTGGTTAAGATGCATCAGACCAAATCAAGCACAATATGTGCTACAAGAAGCGCATTTTGGTTCATGTGGATCCCATTCGGGAGCAAGAACGCTCACTCGAAAAGCCGCAAGATTAGGCTACTATTGGCCAACGATGTACTCAGGTGCGACCAAATTGGTAGAAGCGTATCGTAACTGCCAAGAACATGCTTCGGTCCAAAGAAAGCCACATTGCAGCATGACAAACATCTCTAGCCCATGGCCTTTTCACCAATGGGGCATTGACTTGGTTGGACCATTTCCAGAAGCGCCAGGCCGTGTAAAGTTTCTCGTGGTTGCAGTTGATTACTTCACCAAATGGGTGGAAGCTGAACCGCTAGCTATAGTCACTGGAAAAAACATCCTCAAGTTCATATGGAAAAATATAGTGTGTCATTTTGGCATTCCTGGTATAATCATTAGCGACAATGGTAAACAGTTTGCTGAAAACCCATTTCGCGATTGGTGTCAAGAGTTACATATTCAACAAAAATTCACTTCAGTGGCTCACCCTCAAGCAAATGGCCAAACAGAAGTAACAAATCGTACATTACTTCAAGGTCTGAAAACAAGGCTAAGCAACGCGAAAGGACTATGGGTGGAAGAATTACAAAATGTTCTATGGGCATACCAAACTACTGCTCGAACTGGAAATAATTGCACCCCTTTTAGCCTTGTGTACGGATCAGAAGCAGTGTTACCACTTGAGATCAGCCTTCCTACCTATCGAATCCATTCCTTTGAGAAAACAGTTAATAATGATGAACTCCGCCTTAATCTGGACCTACTGGAAGAACGTCGCGAACTAGCAGCATTGTGTGAAGCCAAATACAAGTCACAAACAGAGCAATACTACAATCAAAACGTGCGACATACACACCTTAAAGTAGGCTACTTCGTACTTTGCAACAATGAGGCAAGTCGACAAGGAGGCCAAAGAAAGCTCGACCCAAATTGGGAAGGGCCATACAAAATTATTGAAGCAAGAAGTCCAGGGACATATATACTAGAAGATCTTCGTGGTAAGCGAATACCAAGAACTTGGCACATCAGTAATTTATGAAAGTTTCCTTTCCTAGCATAAGTACTTATACAGTACCAATAAATAAGCTCAATATATTCGCTATTCCATACTTCTGTAAATGTACAAAGAAATAACCATGTCATATTCAACGATCATTATCATCAATAAGATATCTATAGTAATATCTTTTCTACTAGACATGTGCAAAGTTGTACGATTAAACGTCGTCCCGACATAAAGGGACCATGAGCTTCGATGCTCAAAATATCGAAAGAGATATGCGATACCATCCAGTTATTAGAGGGATATGAAAAAACTAACTCGCGAGTATAAATAAGCACATATTCTTCTTGAATAGCTCATGGCCGAAAAATGTTGGCTTAAACAGAGAATAATAAACCCATTTTACTTCCTAGTTAGTTATTCATTAAATAGCTAAAATGGTTCTCATAACATCAAAGATGATGAAATCAATGAATCTCATAACTTTAACTTCCATTCATAAGTAAGATAAAGGCTTTTGAGCTAATATATGAAAATAAAATGTCCCATGACAAACGTACAGAATACATAATATAAGATAAAGAAATATTGATAAATATTTACTACACAAGAACTGAATATAGATACTAAAAACAAACTATTAAGCCAACTCTTGCTTTTGTTTATATTACAAAAAATATACATATGATACTTGCTAAAAGCATCATTGTACGCAAAAAAAGATACATATGATGCTTGGTAAAAGCATCATTGTACACAATATCTGTTTCTTGTTGACAGATTTGACAAAGCTAAAGTCAGCACAAGTTTAAAACGACATTACAAGTCAACCATATACATATTAAACAACGGTACTTGTGACACTAATGTGCACACCGTTCTTTTACAGCAAAAGCTACGGACCAGCTACTCCAAAGGGACGATTAGTAGAACCTTGGCTTGAACCAGTTCCGCCAAGGCCTAGAGCCAAACGGAGGATAGATGGGGACAAATATGGTGACCCAACTATCTCGTCCACATACTTCCAGCTTGTCGATTTAAAAATCGTATAAGCATCCTTCACATTTTGTGGTAGACTAAAGTCAGAACCTGGAACATCATTGTTAGAGGCACCAGCCGCAAACCCATCACGGGCATCACATTAACCAAACTGTCGTCTATACCTCATAACATGTTCCAACACTTTTAAAATTCCCTTAGTAAACTCTTCACTCCAAATGACCTTGTTAACCATTAGCGGGATTGCAGTACGCATCACCCACATAAGATCTTGAAGCACCGCCGCATTTTCTTGACGCAACAATTCAACAACATTTCCCAACTGAAGAACGGTATCATATTTTTCCTTTAGGTCCTGATTCTCAGTTTGGAGTTGTTGTATATCATTATTCAAATTTTGAACCATTATCTGAGCTCCCGTCACAAACTCTTCATTAGCAAAAAAGAGATAGTGGTTGCTATCAATACCTCCTGCTAAACGAAGAGCTAGTTGATGTGCATTATCACGATGCCCACCAATGATTTGCTCTAAACGTTTACTGTTCTCCCTTAAAATTTCATTTTGTGCTACCAACTGGTCATACCTTCTTTGAATCTCTAAACCATATTTTAATGCCTCTTGTAAGCCATTCTGAAACGAGGACCGCATAGACACCTCTGACGAATGTGTTGCATGTTCTTTTTAAGCCAAAGGTAAGACATTTTTTAGAAAATCATTGACCAACACGGGTTGAGTAATTATGGACTGATTCAGGAAAAAATTACCTCCATTATTTGGATCATTGGTAACAGGGGTCTCGAACACATGTTCATCACCCAGAACGGTACCTTGCGAAGATGCAATAATAGGAATTACATTAGTATTACACGCTGCTGTTGTAAAAACAGGGGAAGTTTGTAAATTAGGGGGTCTACTAGCAAAACATGTCAGCACATTTGAAGGAACAGGTGACTTGTCCCCATCCGATACGTCATGAAAATCCTCCTCTCTTATACCCACTTCAACTCCACTAGGGTAACTTGGACACTTCCTCCCAACAACTCTTCATTACTAGCAACACGCGGTCTCTTTTTTATCACTCCCGAGGATGAGGGAATTCCCATATCCACATCTTTCGCATTACGACTAATTGTCCCTAGTGAAAAGATTGTATTCTCGTCCATTTCACCCACACCAAAGGACGCATCTACAACCGCCCTTGCGACTGGAATCCTCCGTTTGCCCACCTGTATTGTCCTAAGAGAATTAGGTTGGGTCAAGTAGTCGATCAACCCGACATCTGGTCAAAGATAACAAATAGCAAAACTTAATGTTACAACATGATACATTAGTAACAATGATAATAAAAATATATATATATATATATATATATATGAAATATTCAATTCATTACCATTTTCTCCTTCCCTAAAGCTTGGTTGAAAACCATAGTCTGCCCAATTTCCACTCATCCCATCCGCAACTAAAACGGCCTCGGGAAAATTTTGGTCGTATACAGTAAACTCCTTCACAATGTCTATCAACCCCTGTAGTTTAGCCGTCGGTTTAGGACAAGTATCGCGTTTCAAATGCCAAGTTTCACCCCTTGGATAATAGCAGGAAAACAACTTCTCTTTATCCATAAAAACTTAGACGTCCATTTCTTATTATATGGTTTTAAACAACTCACAAGATGCTCACGTTTAGCTCGAATTGAAAACGTAAACCATTCATCACTTGCAGCTATATGATAAAAATAACAAAATAGCTTTTTAGAAGGAGCTAAACCAAGCACCCCGCACAATAACTCAAAACATAATAGTTTCCTATAGCCATTGGGCGAAAGTTGCGATATGCTTATTCGGTAATGCTGTAAAATCTTTCCTAAAAATATGGAGATAGGAAAACGCAACCCGGCTTGTAGAAAGTTTTTATATATCCCAACCATATGCTCTGAGCTATTGTTAATTATCTGGTTTAAACCCGGAGCACAAACGCCCACATCATCACCGAGATAAAAAATTTTGCACAAACTTGCAACCTTGATCGGGGTTAAACTAGAAGGGTACGCCTCCATAGCAATTGTTTTCATATTTCACAAACATAAGTTCAAACGAAAAGAGGAATTACAGGAAACTTACTTGAAAAGTTTTTTTGAAAAGATAGGTGAAAGTGTGAACAAGGGATATGGATGATAACTATGAGTTTGTATTATATTATCTCCGGTTACAATTAGAGTAAATTACACCGTTCGTCCTTGTGGTTTGCGTTGACCGCAGGGTTTCGTCCTTTGACCAAAAAAGTTGCACCGTCCGTCCTTAAGTTGGAAACGTTATGCATCGTTCGTCCTTTGACCAAACGACGTTAAGTTTGACCGTTAAAAACCCATCATGTGACTTGCACATGAGGGTAAATTCGTCATTTCAACACCATAAGGACGAACGGTGCAAGGACGAACGTTGTAATTTACTCTAATAAGAATAAAACTAATCTTAACTCTGCCCTGTACCATCACTATCATTTATGTCTCTCTCTTTTTCTCTCTCGTCGCACCTCAACCCAGGAGAATATGGAAATGGTTCTTCTTCTTCTTCTTTTGAAGGTCAAAAGCAAAAGACACTTCCCCTCCATACCATAAATAAACGGCTACCACCCTAGCCATCACGCAGCGTCATCGGATAGTGGCTAACGAAAGGGATGAGTACCAAATAAAGGAGGTCACCTCTCTATGAAGACCAAGAAAATAGGGTCTCACCTTCCACAAGTTTAACTATAAAATGGAGGTCGAGAATCACAAATTTAATCATATCCTCACAACAACAGAAAATGATTAGGGTTTCAGGAATCAAGGGGGTTTTACTAATTGGAGTATAGAGAGTCCACATCAAGTTTCAGTTTGTTCAAGTTCAATCAAACTCGTGCTCAATTGGGTATGCTGCAGCCTGTGGGGGATTTGTGCGTTAACCGGATCTGGATGGTGGTTCTGGAGGTGGATCTGGATGGCAGCGGATCCGGGAGGTGTGGGGGATTTGTGGGTTGTAGTTTTTTAAGAGTTAGTTGATGTGGGTTTTGATAGATGGTGATAAATAAATGGTTAGTGTTTACTGGTTCAGATGTTGGGATTTTTTTTTGGTTTATGATCTTCGGGTTTTTTTGGTTTTCAATATTGCATTCTTCTTCTTTTATCTTATTGGTGTTTAAAATTTGACTATTGTTAATAATGGATAGTGGAAGTGAAATAATTTTATAGAAGTTGATTATTTGCAACCGTGATTTGGCTTTACACAATCTCAGATATTTGTAAAACAATGACTAAAACAAAGAGTATAATGGATATAAGAAGGTGGTGGTGGCCTGGTGGGCGGTGGTGGGTGGTGATTGTTGAAGATGAAAGATGTATGAAGTAGGCGGTGAGAGGTGGGTGTCGGCGGTGGAGCGGCGGTGGTGTCTTTTTCCGGTCGGCTAGGGTTTTCAAGAGAGGGAGAGAAAGAAAAGTAGTGAGGATGATGAATGGTTGTGTTTGTATGTGTGTTTGTGTGTGGTCTTATCCACATAAACTACACCGTTCGTCCTTGCACCGTTCGTCCTTATGGTGTTGAAATGACGAATATACCCTCATGTGCAAGTCACATGATGGGTTTTTAACGGTCAAACTTAACGTCGTTTGGTCAAAAGACGAACGATGCATAACGTTTCCAACTTAAGGACGGACGGTGCAACTTTTTTGGTCAAAGGACGAAACCCTGCAGTCAACGCAAACCACAAGGACGAACGGTGTAATTTACTCTTACAATTATAAAGGCGGTGAAAAGATGTCATAAAATATGCAATTTTAACTGCAACTGGGTTAGCGTTATCAGAGGAATTTTCAAATGCTTACTCTTATTTTGGTGCTTACCAAGGGACAAATCCTCATCATCCATCTAGTTTGATCAAATGGTAAGGATAAACCTAAGATTTAATATGGAAACCTAAGTTCATGTTTTTTTTTTCTCCTTTTTTCTTTGTTCTTTTGTCTTTCTTATTTATTAATTTTTATTTTATTATTATTTTTTGGGAATTCACGTTTTAACTATAAATTCACTTTTTTCTTTTTTGTTTTTTTGTTTTTTTTTTGGCATTCACGTTTTTACTTTAAATTCATGTCTTTTTTTTAGTTCACTTTTATTTTATTTTATTTTTTAATTCTAAATTCACTTTTTTATATTCATGTTTTTTTTTTCGCTTTTATACGTTTTCGTTCGTTTTTATACGTTTTCGTCCGTGTTAATATGATTTAGGCATTTTTTTTACGTTTTCGTCTGATTTCATACGTTTTCGTCGCTTTCATCCGCTGCACGTTTATATCCGTTTCGACGCTTTCCTGCGTTTCTCGACGTTTTTGTACATTTTCATACGTTTTCGTCTGTTTTTAGACGTTTTTGTCTGTTTTCATACGTTTTCGTCCGTTTTTATGTTTTCGTCCATTTTTAGACATTTTCGAATTTTCAGACACTTTCGTCCGTTTTATACGTTTTTGTTTGTTTTCATACGTTTTCGCCCGTTTACGTCCGTTTTCATACGTTTTCGTCTGTTTTCTTACGTTTTCGTTTGTTTTCATATGTTTTTGTCCATTTTCTTACGCTTTCGTTCGTTTTCATACGTTTTCTTTCGTTTTTGTCCATTTTTCATACGTTTTCAGACGTGTTTCTACGTTTTCGTTCGTTTTCTTACGTTTTCGGCCATTTTCATACGTTTTTGTCTTTTTTTAGGTTTTCATGTATTTTCGTCCGTTTTTAGACGTTTTCGTCTGTATTTTTACGTTTTCATGTGTTTTCATTCGTTTTTATACGTTTTTGTCCGTTTTTATACGTTTTCATCCGTTGTCATCCGTTTTTTATGTTTTCATCTATTTTTAGACGTTTTCGTTTGTTTCCAGACGTTTTCATCCGTTTTTATACGTTTTCGTCCGTTTTCATACGTTTTTATACGTTTTTGTCTGTTTTATACGTTTTTGTCCTTTTTGAGATGTTTTTGTCCGTTTTCATACGTTTTTATATGTTTTTCATTCGATTTTATACGTTTTGTCCGTTTTCAGACGTTTTCATTTTGATATTTGTAAGTGACACTTATTTTTCTATGGTGATATAACACTGTAAGAAAGATGAAAAGTATTACATTCTTCATCATGTATGTGTTATCAGTTGTGATACTCAACTAACAATGTGATGGTTGTGTTTTTGAAAATATTTAGGATGATTTTTGTGTTTTATGATATTATGAAATATTATTAAAGTTGTTCAACTAAATACAAGAGATGTTATGATACTATTGTTAGACTTGTGGTAGATTTTTCTATTTAATGGATACATTGTGCGTGTTTTGATAGGTTTTATAACGGGGATTTGAAAATATCTATGGTTGAATTAGCAAACTAAGTAAGCTATGGTTGAAGATAGCACACATCTTTATAAACAAACTGAGGAAGCTCAAACACTTGTGATATCACATGTGATATCACCTCACTTGTGATATCACACGTGATATCATGTGTGATTACACCGTTGATATCACTTGTGATATCATGTGTGATATTACCGGTGATAGCATGTGTGATATCATAGTTTATATCACCTGTGCCTGTAATATCATGTGATATCACAAGTGAGGTGATATCACATGTGATATCATGTGTGATATTACAAGTGTTTGAGCCTACTCAATTTGTTTATAAAGATGTGTGCTTTCTTCAACCATAACTTCTTTAGTTTGCTGATTCAACCATAGATATTTTTAAATTCTGCTATAAAACCTATCGAAACATGCACAATGTATCCATTAAATAGAAAACTTCACCACAAGTCTAACAAAAGTTTCATAACATCTTTTTGTTTTCAGTTATACACCTTTTCTAATATTTCATATTATCATAAAACACAAAAATCTTTCTAAATATTTTCAAAAACACAAATAAAAAAATGAACAGAATCATCACAATAATATAATAAGTGATGTTTATTATCATTTCTTTCATATATACTTGGTAAAATACTAAATTCTTATCACATTTGGTATGAATTTAATATTCACATTCTTAGTTGAGTATCACAACTGATAACACATATATGATGAAGAGTGTAATACTCTTCATCTTTCTTACAGTGTTATATCACAAGAGATAAATAAATGTCACTTAAAAATATCAAAATGAATAAAAAGGAAGTAAACTATGAAAATAAAGACTTGACATATTCTCAAAATCAAACAAGTGTTGCATTAAATTAGCATTTTTTTGAACAAAATAAGAATTCACCTAAAGAGACTTTAACTCTTTTATTTCTACTAAGAGTATAATATCACAAGTGATAGATAACATTAGTTGCATTAAAAAAATATGCGCTTGTCAATTGCGATGAAAGGCACAAAAACTATCTTGTAACTGAAAATTATAAAAATACTAGAAAACACATAGGTGATAATATATAAAAATATACAGAGCAATGAAATATCTCAAGTGATATTAAAGGTTAAAAAATATACTTGTTTGTTTATGAAATATCACAAGTGATATTAGACATTAACTTTTTTATAATAAAATATCACAATTGATATTAGACATGTAATATAATAAAGTTTAATAATAAGCATGAAAACATTTGAAAATAGACGAAAACGTATAAAAACTGCAAAAAAATGGACGAAAACGTATGAAAACGGACAAAAACGTATAAAATCGAATGAAAAGCGTATAAATACGTATGAAAACGGAAAAAAGCGTTTGAAAATGAACGAAAACGTATAAAAACGGATGAAGATGGACGAAAACGTATGAAAACGGACGAAAATGTCTGAAAACAGACGAATGCTTCTAAAAATGGACGAAAACGTAAAAAAACGGACGAAAGCGTATATAAACCTATGAAAACCGATGAAAACGGACAAAAACGTAAGAAAACAAACGAAAACGTATTAAAACGGACGAAAACGTAAGAAAACAGACGAAAAGGTATGAAAACGGACAAAAACGTAAGAAATCGGATGAAAACGTAAGAAAACGAACGAAAACATAGGAAAACAGACGAAAATGTAAGAAAATAGGCGAAAACGTAAGAAAACGGACGAAAACGTATGAAAACAGACAAAAACGTAAGTAAATGGACGAAAACAGACGAAAACATATGAAAATGGACGAAAACGTAAGAAAACGTAGGAAAACGGACAAAAACGTAGGAAAACAGAAGAAAATGTAAGAAAACATATGAAAATGAACGAAAACCTAAGAAAACAGACAAAAACGTATGAAAACGGACGCAAGTGTAAGAAAACATACGAAAACGTAAGAAAACGGATGAAAACAGACGAAAACGTTTGAAAAAGTAAGAAAACGGACGAAAACGTATGCAAACGGACGAAAACGTAATAAAACGGACGAAAATATAAGAAAACAGACGAAAACGTAACAAGACTGACGAAAACGGATGAAAACGTATGAAAACGGACGAAAACGTTAGAAAATAGACGAAAACGTAAGAAAACGGACGAAAACGTAAGAAAACAGACGAAAACGTAAGAAAACGGACGAAAACGTATGAAAACAGACGAAAACACATAAAAAGTGGTAAAAACGGACAAAAACGTATAAAAACTGACGAAAGCGGAAAAAAAAGTGATTAAAAAAATACAAACAATGAGAAAATAAATAAGGAAGATAAAAGGAAATAAAAAGACAAGAAAAAAACATGGACTTAGGTTTAGACATATTAAATCTTAGGTTAATCACCATCATTAGATCAAATTAGATGAAAGATAGGGATTTATCCTTTAGTATGCAAGGATTTTTGAGTATCCAAAATAAAGTGCCTCAGCGTTATCATTGCCTAATATCTTCAAAAATGCACATGATTGGACCTCCATACATAAATACAAAAACATAGATATTAAGACTTTATAGTAGCAAATGATGTCCAGCTCAGTTGGATTGATGCACCGGGAGTTTTCCCCACAGGCCCAGGTTCGAAACCCACCAATGAGTGGGGAACGGCCTGGATTAAATCCCATCCCTTAAGGGGTGATATGGGGTGCCCGGTGACGCGATGTCTGTTTCTTCCTGGCAGCTACCAGAGGATTGTGGGATCCGGTCGCACAACCGCTCCACCGCTTGGTTGGCCCCTTCACATAGGGGTGGGTTGATTCAGCATTATAAAAAGATGTATCAACTGTCAAAAAAAAAAAAAAAAAAAAAAAAAAGACTTTATAGTAAAATCCCAAACATGCCCTTGGATCATGCTTGGTCTTGAGGGGCCTAATGGGGTTAGTAGGGTACTTTTATCATAAAATACAAACTAAATTAGATGGCATAACATGGACAGTGGTAAAAAAGCCAACAAAGATAAAAAAATATTTTAGCATGGAAAGACCCATCCAACAACATACACATCAACATGAACTCTTCCTCTTTGATAGACACAATCATCTCTCCGTGAATCCAAGCATACAGAGGGTAGCTTCATCCTCTCTATTTCACACATTCATCCTCCTATAAATACCAATTAAGAATTTAAGGTAAGGGCACAATCTACACACAAACATATTCTTTACATTAACCCATGAATACATCTGACTTAAGCATCGGAGCCTGCTCCCGGGGTTCATCCTTGAGGTGGTGCTAACGATAAGCTTTCTCTTGTTTTGAATGATCTTTGGTAACAGGTTGGAACACAAGGAAGAATCTCGCTCCACTTTCAATATGCATATCGTCGTAGCATCAGACACTGAATATTTAATTCTAAAATAATTATATTTTTACTCTTATAAAACATTTATAATTATCCATGCTTGCATTATTGTTTTACTTTAACAAATATTATTCATTTATAGTTTATTAGTTAGTTAATTCAAGGAAAGTAGAATCGAATTTGATCGAGATCTTACGATCGTATGATAAGATTGAGACTCTACTTAAGATCTTATGCCTTTTAAGATCCTATGAAGAGTAGATTGTTTTTGCTTTGCATGATTGTAAAATCGAGATATCTTAAGAGTTGGATTAAAATCTTAACACCTATAGGTAAATGGTTTAGGATGACGTAAAAACTTAATTAGGTCAATAACAACTTATCTTTTTAGAGTAACCATGATGTCCGACTAATCTCCTTGGTCTAAGTTCCACGTTCACACAAACTGAATATTGGCATGACCACATCAAGTTCGTTTATATCTAGTGCGATTCTAAGCTTATTTCTAGCGATGGTCGTTACATTTTTAGTGTATATGCTTAGATCTTGTGAACCATCTTATCTATAAATTTTACCTTTTTTTTAATCATTATTGTAATCATATATTAAGTTAGATCAAATGAGAAATAAATTTAAAATAAGAAATGTGAGAAGAAATCACAATTACATATTTGAGATGTACTTACAAAAATATATACGTCTTTTTTTAAATTTCTCTCTGATATTTAATTCCTAACTTTCTCTTTTTATTTTTTTCTTCTGATTAGATCCTTTCCCAAATATATATTTTAGTTAATCATACTCATACCTGTTAGTTTATGTAGCTCTAGTATATATATCAAAAGTAGCATCAAACAGTCATCTTCCGTAGTTTAGTCCGGCCCAACTATTTTGATTTAACCCAAATTCCCTTTAATCGTTACTCAAGTCCATTCAAGCCCAACATTTTGTCATCTTTCCAAGGCCCATCAAGATCAATATTTTTTTTAAAAACATCATTTTTTTTAAAAGCATCTTAAAAGTACCCGGTTCATCGAAATGTGTATCTATATTACTGTTCAAAAAAATTTGTGTGCCCGATCATATTTGGTCTTGATTGAGTTCCTGAAAACTTTTTTTTTTTTCTCGAATGAGTTGATGCATCACTTAACTTTTTAAAGTTTAAAAAATTCTAGTACAGTTTTTACGGGTCATTGTTATTTCTTTGCCAACAATGAACAAATTCATAAACGACAATGACCAACTTGACATCGATTATTTTAACTCACCAAACGAAAATTTAATGAATCTTGTAAGGAAAGTAAATATGGAGAAAACTCATATGAGCAAAAATGATGAAAGAGGAAGCAACATCATTAAGCTTTTAAAAAGCTTGAAATGATCCCACTTTTCCAATATTTTAGTGCCAATATTTCATCTTTTATACCCTTTAATGTTTCTTGAACCCTACCACTTCCCATGTCAAAGTCCAAAACTTATCTTTGATGTAACAAAAATCATTCCATGACCCTCAAAAAACAAGAGCAACCCGAAAGTTTCGCAAACATCCCAAATGCAAACTTGCAACCTTTTGTCGATCGCAAGGTGTTTCAATGGATGTAGGGATCATACTCAAGTTTCGGGGTTTGGCACGAGAGTTTGGAACCTTAGTGATAGGCCTATTGAACTACAAATAAGGGTGGGATCAATATTGAAAAAAGTTCATACGCTTAAGCCGGGGTCATCAAAGAGGTTGAAGAGCAAGAAGATTTACAAGGCTTATGTTCCTGGAGGCAGTAGTGGTCGCGGCAAAGGTGATAGTAGTGGTGGTGTAGCAAGGAGCTTCTTGTATTACTACGACGAAACATGTCATCCCTACATATGGATACATGACACTAAAGGCGATTTTTCTAGAATGGTAAGACAACAATACATTAGTCTCGAAGATCTAAGAGATTGTTCTGAGATAAAGATCTTTAGAGACAATCTAAAAGGCTCGATTTCCATTAGAAAGAAGCCTAGGCCTGATTTTTGTTGATTTTTCGTCGTTCTAATTTTTATTGTAAGCTACAAGTGGATATTCTTGGTATCCCTTTTTTCGTCTAGTTTCCGAGGTTTTGCATAAAAAGTTCTACCTTATGTAATGATCGTTGTATGTACTATGCTTCTCTACAAGAGACCATTAAATCATTATGCAGTTATGTTGATTGGTTTCTTGTGTACCTTTTATATATTTCACTGTGCTTTATCATTCTTTTGTAGATCAAGTATTAGCATTGATTGTTTTCATCGGAAATGAACGTAATCTACAAAGATTTAACTATATATTTGCTTGGTGTAAACAGATTTGTGAACGAGTTGACCGAAACATTTGCAAGTCCAAGAACAAGCCGATGCCTTCATGACTTGGCTGATAGGTTAAGCAAACATAGTGATAATTCAGTACTATGATCGATAATGCAAATAAAAACCTTTTCCTGTGATTTAGAGACCGCTTCTATGTAATAGAAAAATGAACCATCAACCACTTAGATTAATATTATAGGCCCGAGCCTATTTGTAGGTTTAAGTTCATTAGTATTATTTACATTCACCTAAATATATGAAACCCTAGAAACTTAATGTACCTAAGTCCACAAATGGGCTCGGTCTCTAATCTTCATCTAATACAACCATGTAATTCAAGCTTATACAAGCCTACATGGCCTTGTATGCAACGAGGCTACATAGTCACACGGAGTAGCAAGCATATTTGTTGCTTCGAAACTCCAAATGATTTTTATCTTTTGTAATTCAGATTTTTTTTTTCAAAAAGAAAAACATTACGTGTTTCTCTAAAAGGTGTAAATCGGTGGGAACACACCGATCCTATGCATCTTTTGATGCCAACCGGATCCTTCTCCAAGGACACGACCCAGGCAATGAACTCCTGTCCCATCGACCTAATTACCCAAGAGTTTGGGTTGAACCGTGGTCAATCTCCAAATGACCCTCTATGACTGGTCAATTGCGCATTTGCGGAGGAACAATGATACTACTAGAGCAAGCCTCAATTGGTAATATTATACGTTTCTAGTTTTTCTCCATACTCTTAACTAGAAACATGCTCCTACGATCGATCCACAATATTATAGGACTTTTTGGAATGGGAATAGATGAAGTGGGTGTAGGATAATATGATCAACTCATCATGTTCATTGTTGTTGTTGAACTCATCTTGTTCATGATCTAAAGACTACAAATCGTGTTGCCATTTTTGTCCCCATTTGGTTTATAGTTAGAACTAGTATTTTAAATGAAACTCGGTGTAAATGAACATATAAATAGTATTGATTAGAATGGTATAAATTCATCAGTAAAGACTAAAGAGTAAAAAATTTAGGTGCCGAATTATTTTTGTAACCGAAACCATGACAACTTTCGAATCCCACACCGGTCAAATAGAAGAAATGGTGCTACCTTATATACCACAATGTATATTGGTCCCACATGTTTGGATTAGTATCAAGTTTTCAGATGTTGTACACTAAACATGTTAATGTTATACTTATCAACATGCTTGAGGCTCAACATCTTACAAATTTATATTGATTCTTGACTTTTTGAATGTAAACAAAATTGTCTAAATTTTTCTTTGAGTCTCTCTTCTGAATGTTCTTAAATTTAGTTAGTTTTAAAATTATAACATTTCAAGACAGCATATTTTTGTTTTGTATATTAAAACGTAGAATAATGAACTTCGTAAATCCCAAATGAAAATAACTATGATTTAATTTTGTATATTAAAAAGAAATATCAAATATTTTATAAAAGTATCATACTTGCCACAATTTTGTTTTTATTAAACAAATTTTATTTTTATAAGGGTACTTTTCTTTCAAATTCGTCTTTCTTAAAGCACTTTATGACATTTTTGCCCATTCGGAAAAAAAAATCCTATTAAATTGGTATGCAAAATGTCTCAAAATACCTTAAAAAGGCCGAATTTAAAAGAAAAATACTCATATAAGCAAAAAAAAATTGTTCGTAACCCAGAAAAACAAATGGTGTCAAGTATGATACCTTTTTAAAACATTTGCCCTAAAAAACTATGATATGTATAACATTGAAAACATCAGCAATGCTAGAGTGGGTGTAATGGTCACCCGTCATCACTTTTACGTCAGTGTCACATCAGTTTTTCGATACACACCTTACCTTTAGAGGCGTAATGGCCACTACATAAAAATATCGCACTTTAAACAAACATACCCCAACAATATTGTTGAAAGTATAGAAATATCTTTATCAAACAGTTGACCTTTCAGGGGTATTTTATGTAACATTTCTATACTAATATTTCTAACTCTAATACTTTGGATGCTGTTTGTTAAGTTCCATTTCAGGTGGTAGAATGTGTAATATCTTTGGCTATATATTGATTCTCACTAGGTTTGATAACTCTCTCCAATATTCTCTCAAGGTTTCACATACAAGTCTCGTTGTTATTCATCCGTTTCTTTGTTTTCTCGGGTTGTTTATCGTTGTAAACGATTATAGATCATCTTGACCTTTGGTTTGGTTTTAGTGCCAAAGGAGTAGTTGTATTTCATTGTTGCAGACCTATTGTGGGGACAACAATCTTTCTGATTCTGATGGTTAGCATCCGTGGTTGAGACTAATCACCGCGGTTTATCGTTATAATAAGAGATTATCACCAAGGGGTGGTTGGTGGGTGATTATTGATATTGTTCGCACCATTTTAACATGGTATCGTGAGCTCTAGGTTGATAGTTTGCTTGATCTCTTGGTGATTCTTGGACTAATTGAAGAGTTGTGAGTTCGATTGGTTTTTTAGGGTTTTTTCTTGAAACCTTAATTTTTGGGGGTTTTTGGTTACTAAGGTTCTTGCTTGGATTGAAGGTGTTTTTGGTGGTTTGGGAAGTTGAATTGTTGGTTTCTTGGTATGCATCGGGAAGAAACCCTAATTTTTTAATTTGGGGGTTTCTTGTATTCTGGGAATTTTGTGGTTCTTGGGCTATTGATTGTTACTTTTCCGTCTTGTTTCATCTTTACGACTGTAGGCTTATTTTCTTTTCCTTTAGGATTGACTAGTTCTAAGTTTAGTGGCGTAATCGGATTGACTAACTTCTGACCGGGCCTTCGAGGTGTAATACCGCCTGGTCAATCACGCCTTACCGGCTTGGGCTAAGTTAGTCCTGGGCAAGTGTTCTTGGTTTAGTTTATGTTTGGTAGTTTTTGTTGTTTCAGTATATCCGTTGATTGTTTGTTTTTAGTTCAGTGTTTCGCTTTCTTCTGTCATAATGGCTATCATGATTAGTAGTCTCTGATGAAAGTAATCCTCTGATTTGATCCTAATGATTCTAATTGTGCATCCGTTGTTAGTATTAAACTGGTGGTGTAGAGAACTATAGAATTTGGGCTAGTGCTATCAAATTGGCTATTCAGATTAAAAATAGATGGGGTTTCTTGATGGTACTTGTCTTTAACTGCTTATGCCGCAAGTCCTCACTGGAAGCCCGCTGGGACGATGTAATGCAAGTTGGTGCTTAATGGATCTTGAGTTCTTTAACTCAAGATGTGTGATTGGACATGTTTTTCCTGATAATGCTTCGTTGTTTGGAGAGATTTAAAAGATACATATGATGACTTGATGGTTCCTGGGTTTTAATCTGCTTCAAAAGATTAATAGTGTTAAACAGGGTGGTTTACCTGTATCTGAGTATTATCATAAGTTGAATTCTTTGTGGAGAGAGTTTGATATTCTTACTAAGTTGCCTGATTGTGTTTGTGAGGCTAGACAAGAACTTGTTGATCATGGGAAGTTGTTAAAATTGATGCAGTTCCTTATGGGTCTTGATGACATTTATCAACCCATAAGAAGTACTCTTTTGACTAGGGAAATCCTTCCTGAAGTCAAAGATGCTTTTGTCATTGTATCAAGGGAAGAATCCCATAGAGGGGTTCCAACCACAACTGTTAAAACTGAGAAGGCTCAGGTTTCTGCTTTTGTTTCTAAGACTTATGATAATAAGAATACTAGCTGGAGAAAAAACAGTAATAATAACAATTCTGGGTCTAATAACAGGGGAAATTATGATAGTTTACTTTGTACTCATTGTGGTTTGAAAGGTCATACTATTGATAGATGTTTTGAAGTTATTGGTTATCCTCCTGGTTTTAAAAAGAATCCTAATCTGAAACTTGCTAATAACTTTAATAGAAACAATGATATTAGAAGTGCCTCTGTTGTTAATAATGGCTCTAAGAATTGTTCTGGAAGTATGTCTCTGAGTAATGAACAGGTTATGAAGTTGTTAAGCTTGTTGAATGATAAACCAGGATCCTCTGCTCATGCTAACATGGCAGGTAGGGATTCTTGTTCTTTTTTTAACTGCAGTGTTTTCTTTAATCAGCATTTTTATAGATTTTTTGGTGCTAATATTAAGTTGAATGGGGTTAATTACCATCTTGGATGGATAATTGATTCTGGGGCTAATCAGCATTTAACTAATAGTCCTCTTAATATGCATAATTTGGTTGATATATCTGATTTGAAAATTACTGTGGGACATCCTAATGGTACTCTTGCTAAAGTTACTCATGTTGGTAACTTAAAACTTAATGATAATGTGGTGTTGTTTGATGTGCTTGTTGTTCCTGAATATTGTGTTAGTCTTATGTCTGTTAATAAGTTGATTAAAGATAGTAAGTTGAGAGTTGGTTTTGATGAGACTAAATGCTATATTCAGGATTTGAATCAGCAGAGGGTGCTGGGGACTGGTAGTGAGTCTGGTGGTTTGTATTTGTTTGATAAGTCTGAAGTTTCCTCTGCTTTTGTGTCTAATAGTGAGTGTTTTAGTTGTTTTGTTTCTAAAGATGTTTGGCATAGTAGATTGGGACATCCTGCTAACCCAGTTTTGAAACTTTTAAAAGGTTCTTTAAAATTAACTAATATTGATCATGGAGCACCTTGTGATGTTTGTCATAAGGCTAAACAAACAAGGGATCCATTTCCTCTAAGTGAACATAAAACATCTGTTTTTGGTGACCTTATACATCTTGATGTATGGGGGCCTTATAAGGTGGTTAGCAGGGAAGGTTTCAGATATTTTTTGACTATTGTTGATGACTACAGTAGATCTGTTTGGGTGTATATGCTAAAAGGAAAACATGAGGTTTTTGAGATGTTTCAAAGTTTCTTTAAGATGGTCTTGACTCAGTTTAATAAGAAAATTAAAATTGTCAGATCTGAAAATGGTACTGAATTTGTTAATAATAAAATGGGTGAATTTTTTGAAACAATGGGTATTATTCATCAAACTAGTGTAGCATATACCCCTCAACAGAATGGTATTGCTGAAAGGAAACATAGGCATCTGCTTAATGTAGCTAGAAGTCTTATGTTTCAGGGGGGGATTCCTCTTGTGTTTTGGTCTGATTGTGTTTTAACTGCTACTTATTTGATTAACAGGTTGCCTTCATCTGTTTTGAATGGAAAATCTCCTTTTTCTTTGGTTTATAGAAGAGAACCTAGTTTGGCACATCTTAGGAGTTTTGGGTGTCTTTGTTATGCTACTATTTTAAAAGAGTCTGATAAGTTTTCTCAAAAATCTGAAAAATGTGTTTTGCTTGGTTATGCAAGTGGAAAGAAAGCTTACAAATTGTTAAGTCTAGAAAATAGATCAGTTTTATACTCAAGAGATGTTAAGTTTTATGAGACTATTTTTCCATATAAAATGAAACAGTCTGGTTCTTCAAATGATCCACTTGATGTTAACACTTTAAATTTTTTTGATAATTTTGAGTCAAAAACCTGAACTCCTAGTCCCTCTCCCAATGATGAAACAGAGGATATTGATGTAACATCTGTAGGTAGAGAAGGTAATCTAGGTAAATCTGATAGGGTAGTGGATGTTGATCAGGATATTGTTTTAGAACAGATTCTTAATTCTGATCCACCATAGCAATCAGATATGCCTAGTTTTGCAACTCCTGTAGATGATAATAATAATTCTGAGGGAAATGTTATCTCAGAAACAGATGTGCCTAGTTTTCAAAATGTTGTTCAAAGTCAAACTGATGAAGGAACTACTAGTTATAGAAGGTCTAGTAGATCTTCTAAGTTGCCTACTAAATTGAATGATTATGTGCTTGATTCTAAAATTAAGTATGGTCTAAATAAGTATGCTAACCATACTTGGTTAAGTACAGATAATTGTTGTTTTGTTGCTAACATGAATAAGTCATGTGAACCTTCTTCTTATGAGGAAGCTTCACAGGACATAAATTGGAAAAATGCTATGAATGATGAGTTAGTTGCTTTATATGAAAATGATACTTGGGAAGAAGTTGATCTTCCTGAAGGAAGAATTCCTATTGGGTCTAAATGGGTTTGGAAACTTAAATTGAAATCTAATGGAGAGATTGAAAGATATAAAGCTAGAGTTGTGGCTAAGGGTTACAGTCAAAAATATGGGTTTGATTATGATGAGACTTTTAGTCCTGTGGTTAAAATGGGTACTGTTAGGTGTTTATTGAGCATTGCTGTTCAAAATGATTGGAAAATATTTCAAATGGATATTAACAATGCTTTTCTATATGGTGACTTAAATGAAGAGATTTATATGTTGCCTCCACCTGGTTTGTTTCCAGAAAACAATAATAAAGTTTGCAGGTTAAAAAAGTCTCTTTATGGTCTAAAACAGGCTCCAAGACAATGGAATCTTAAGTTGTCTGAAGCCTTGTTTGAAGCTGGATTTGTGCAGTCTAAAAATGATCATTCCTTGTTTGTTAAAACTAAGGGAAGTTCTATTCTGTACTTACTTGTTTATGTTGATGATCTGGTGATCACTGGTAATAATGAAAATGAGATTGAGGATTTTAAAACTTTTCTGAAAAATAAGTTTAAAATCAAAGACTTAGGAGAACTAAAATATTTTCTTGGAATTGAAGTTTTAAAAACTGATAAAGGTTTGTGTTTAAATCAAAGGAAATATTGTCTTGAGTTGTTAAATGATTATGGTTTACTTGGTTGTAGACCTGTGTTAACTCCTTTGCCTGAAATATTGTTTTTGAATCATAAAGAAACTAGTGATGATAAAAAGTTGAAAAATATTACTAGTTATCAGAAACTTGTTGGGAAGTTGATATATCTTACTATGACTAGACCTGATATTTCTTATGCTGTGCACTGCTTAAGTCAATATATGCATTCTCCTTTAAAATCTCATTTTGATATTGGCTTAAGGTTGTTAAAGTATCTTAAGCTTGCACCTGGTAATGGTCTGCATTTTAGTAAGAATAATCAAAGTTTTAAAGTTTCTGCTTTTTCTGATTCTGATTGGGCTAAATGTCCTATGACTAGAAAGTCTGTGTCTGGATATTGTGTTTTTGTAAATGGTAACTTGGTTTCTTGGAAGAGTAAGAAACAAGCTACTTTGTCCAAATCTTCAGCTGAGGCTGAGTATAGATGTATGGCCTCTACTACATGTGAGGTTATGTGGATTCTTAAAGTATTAAAGGACTTAGGTGTTACTAAACAATTGTTGCCAGTTGAGTTGTTTTGTGATAACAAAGCTGCTATACAAATTGCTGCTAATCCTGTGATGCATGAAAAAACTAAGCACTTTGATATTGATGTGCATTTAGTTAGAGAAAAGGTTGCATCTGGTTTGATTAAAACTGTTAAAGTTGACTCTAAAAGTCAAACTGCTGATGTTTTAACTAAAGCTCTTGGGTCTGTTCAGCATGGTGTTATGGTTAGAAATCTTGGTATGATTAATCTGTTTGCAGGTTCATCAGTTTGAGAGGGGGTGTTGAAAGTATAGAAATATCTTTATCAAACAGTTGAACCTTTAGGGGTATTTTATGTAACATTTCTATACTAATATTTCTAACTCTAATACTTTGGATGCTGTTTGTTAAGTTCCATTTGTGCAGCGTTGAATGTGTAATATCTTTGGCTATATATTGATTCTTCTCAGCTAGGGTTTGATAACTCTCTCTCTCAATATTCTCTCAAGGTTTCACATACAAGTCTGGTTGTTATTCATCTGGGTTTCTTTGGTTTCTGGGTTGTTTACTGTTGTAAACGTATTATAGATCATCTTGATCTTTGGTTTGGTTTTAGTGTGTGAGTAGTTGTATTTCATTGTTGCACCTATTAGAGGGACAACAATCTTTCTTTGTATCTGTATTGGTTAGCATCCGTGTTGGAGACTAATCTACTGTGTTTATCGTTATAATAAGAGATTATCACCAAGGGGTGGTTGGTTGGGTGATTATTGATATTGTTCTGTACCATTTTAACAAATATAACCCCACACACTCACAAACAAAAAGAACAAACGAAAATAATAATAGGAAAAGGTGTGTTGTAGTTAGGTGGTCTACGCCACCCTTAAAAAACACACCTTTGCGCTTCAAGGTGGTGAGCTGTCATAGCCTTCGTGAGTGGTGGAGGTGCTTCACGCGTGGTGACGCACAACCATAACACCAGGTCTTACAATAATGGAATCATTTAACAAACAGAAACTGAGTTGCATCATACGTGTTTTGATTATTGCACAAACAATTGATCATGAATATCTAAAGCTCTATGTAATTAAGTGTCTTTTGTTGGTCTTTAGCGAATAATAAACGGCTGTCTTTTCGAAGGAGATAGAGCAAGACTCTTGACATACAAATTGACAACAACGATTTGCACACTTTCATCAACAAAAAATGAACTGGTATTAGAAAATGTGTCAATCGATGTAACTTGTACTATGTGTTTTAATCCTTATTGTTGGCTAACATTCTAACTTGTGTATTGATTATGTATGATGAGATTAGCATTAAGTCAACTGTATTTCTTCAAAAAGATTTCGTATTATTTTCTGGCATGAAATGAATGTAAATGGTTTGAAACGGTATCTTCGTGTTGCAAGTGAGTACTCAAAGAAATATCTCAAATCCGAAAGCATCCGTACTTAAACTCGATATAACCCATCTCATTAGCTTAAAAAGCTAATAAACAACTTATAAAACGAACGTAAACGAGAATTTGCAACCCGCGCGTTGCGACGGGAATTTTGATAGAAATTCATATGCGCAAGTAAGTTTATCCTTTACATTGATTTTAGGTTTTTTTTAATTATTTTTGTCTATGAAAATCATCAATGAAATTCACATCTCTAATATGATGAATGCATAACTCGTTCAAATATGTTATTAGTTGTATTATTAGTGATAACATCATTAATAATAATCAAGTGTGTTTATAGTTTTTATGTATCATATAAAAAGATATGCTAAAATAGTGAAAACATCATAATACAAACACAAAATTATTTGCTATGTGATTTTATTTACTAAAGTATACGTCGTCATGTTTGATTATCATGTATGCGACGTTAAATATTACTTACGACGAACTTAGCCACGTACCAATAGCTCGATCTATGTTTACTATATTATAGGACTTTTTGGAATGGGAATAGATGAAAGTGGGTGCAGGAATTAATATGATCAACTCATCATGTTCATTGTTGTTGTTGAACTCATATTGTTCATGATCTAAAGACTACAAATCGTGTCGCCATTTTTGTCCGATTTGGTTTATAGTTGGAACTAGTATTTTAAATGAAACTCAGTGTAAATGAACATATAAATAGTATTGATTAGAATGGTATAAATTCATAAGTAAAGACTAAAGAGTAAAAAATATAGGTGCCGAATTATTTTTGTAACCGAAACCATAACAACTTTCCAATCCCACACCGGTCAAATAAAAGAAATGGTGCTACCTTATCTACCACAATGTATATTGATCATACGTGTTTGGATTAGTATCAAGTTCTCAGATCTAATGCACAAACATGTTGATGTTATACTTAACATGATCAACATGCTTCTTTATAAGTTCTGACTAATTTATATGATTCCTGACTTTTTCAATGTCAACAAAATTGTCTGAATTATTCTTTATAAGGAAGAATGTTCTTAAATTTAGGTAGAAGTTAGTTTTAAAATTATAAAGGAAACAACATGGTTTTGTTTTGTATATTAAAACGTAGAATAATGAACTTCGTAAATCCCAAATGAGCATAACTATGATTCAATTTGTGAAAAAAAAAAATAATAATAATAAAAATAATAAAAATAATAAAGTATGACATGTCGAACATTAAAAACTTCACCAATGTTAGAGGATTAGGTGACGCGAAGAGTTTTACCTCTTCATTCGAGGCCTATGGGTGCCACATCACCTCCACATCACTATAACAAACCTCCACAACTAACCCCTCAACTTACTCATTTGAGGCCACCACTTAAAATTTTATTTATTTATTTTTCAAATTTCCAAATAAACTAAATTTATTTCATTAATAATTAAAATACATTAACAACATAATAATAAGAAAAAAAATACGATACGTAAAAAAACGATACGGGAAAAAAATACAACACATACTAATAATAAGAAACCTAAATGTTGATGCATAATCTGGCGCGGGCAGGATTCAATGACTCTCCTTGGCCGTTAGTCGTCTTCTCGAGCCCTAGTAGACCTATCAACAAAGAGAACCCGTTAGGAGTGGACCCGAGGCCGTAGCCCCGGGGTCCACCTCCGACGGTCAAGTTAGTATGCAATGTATCATATATCAAAGTTAGGGTTTTGATCATACCTTTAATGAGGAGATCCAGCTATGTATTTATAGGGCATGGATTAGGGTTTAGGTGTAGAGTGGGCCGCATCTGTCGGGCCTGACCCATTCCTGGCCCAGTCCGGACCATACGTCCACAAGCCCCCCAAGTCTAGTATGAGATAGCGCATGGCTATGTTATGTTAGACTTAAGTTCTATTCATGGCCGCGTAGGTGAAAGTGGATCCCGTATGCTGCATCCTGGGTAAGGCGTACCTTTTGTACCGATTTAGCGGCGCAACATGGTGCGACGAAGACGTTCTTCGTAGCAGTCGCGCGCTGTGCGCGACAAAGAGTCGCGACGAAGGCGTGCTTCGTAGCATAAGTCTTGCGCTGCTTACAAAAGTGCGACGAAGGCGTGCTTCGTAGCATAAGTGCTTGTATTTGCGCGACAAAGGAATGCGGCAGAAGGCGTGCTTACAGTAGCATAAGTGTAGCTGTGCGCGACAAAGAGGGACGTATGCGCATACTGAAACAGTGGTATATATACCCTGGTAGCCCCCAAGTTTGATGGTGCTACTCGTGTAGGAGCGTTAAACTTATTTAATCTAGCGAAAAAGCGAAGGCAAAGATTAAAAGTATATGCCGCGAATCGCAGCATATAAAACTTAATTAATTGAAACAATAGGCGGCACATAGCATGAGTAATATATTGCGCATAGCATAAATAATATTTAGCACATAAGAAAAGTGGCAGTGCACACCCGTCGTGGGATGCGTACCGACGAAATAATTAATTGTGTTTTTTTTTTAATGTATAAAATAAAAACTCGAATGGATGTACCGTGACCGCGACTAATAGGGGAGATGGATTTATCGTAACGCGCATAGACTTCGAGCGTTTGTGGATGATCGCAGATGTTTATACCACGGCCTTTGGTCCGGTGCGCTCATGGCGATTGACTAGCATCGTGGTGTTCGCGCGTCGCGTTCTCTGCGAAGATGTCGACGCACGGCCTAATGCGGGTAGATTTATCGCGACTGCGTTGTTCGAGCGCGAACAGGCGTACCAACCGTAAAAATAGTATCTGCGCGAATGAATTCGCGTCTAAAAGATAAAATAGCTCCGATCGTGCGGATATTTTCTTAGGTCCGATCGTGCGGACTAAAAGATAAAATAGGTCCGATCGTGCGGACTTTTTTTTTTGAATGAGTGTATTCATACCGTAAGTCAGCTGGTGACAATAAAACTAGTACTGCTACTACATCACGTGATATCAGTAGGAATGAAACAAATTATAAGCCAATTAAAAAAGAAGAGTTAATTGCATTTTTGGTCCTTGTGGTTTGGCCAAATTGCAGATTTGGTCCCTAAAACTTTGAAAGTGCACCAGAGGTCCCCATTTTCAAGTTTTCGTTGCAAATTTGGTCCCTGGCCCCACACGCCGTTACTTCTGCTCCGTTACACATCCCACGTGGTTTGCACACGAGGGTCTTTTTGTCTTTTCACCCACTAAAATCCACCCACCCACAGGGACCTAAAATGCAATTAACTCTTTAGGTTATGACTCAAGATTCAAAACTGAAGCAAATATGCAAATCCAAAACTGTACGTGGCAGTTTCTACCATACCAAATAAGCTCAAATGATTTCAAATTTAGCGAATCAAATCTGAGACCCAAACAAAATACACAAGTCCAATCGATCCAAGACCCAAACTGAGTCGACCCATTTACAAGCGGGTCAATACGACCGTATACAAAACTTATCACACGGATTGATTCAAAAAGGTATTTAAATCTTGATTTTCACCACACAAACTAATAGAACGTTTTTAAATCATGTTATCAATTCGTTTTAATCTCTATTTAACCCACGGTAACATTAGTTAAAAAAAATTTAACTAGTTTTGATCCACGAAAACGTTTAACACAAGATTTATGATCAGTTATAATTTAAAAGAGAAGTGAAATTGATTCCACGATTACCATATCAAGAACAAGAGAGGAGAGAGATGCGAGGAAAGGATGGCTACGAATCCAAAACACGAATGAAAACCCTAATTAATAACACCCTAATTGTGACCTTTACACTAAACCAAATTCATACACGAACACTCTTGGTCCCATCTTCTTTGGTGGCGAGTCATGGCGGCGGCCAGGTGGTGAGAGTGATGGTGGTGATGGCAACTGTGCGGCATGGCCGGAGGAGTGGCCGGAGAAGAGGAGGGTGGCGGCTGCAGGAAGTGGAGGAGGAGGGAGGTGATAATTTGTTTTTACTAACCCTAACCTTAAATGATATATTTTCTTTTTAGAGTTAATTGCATTTTGGTCCCTGTGGTTGAGTGGATTTTAGTGGGTGAAAAGACAAAAAGATCCTCGTGTGCAAACCACGTGGGATGTGTAACGGAGCAGAAGTAACGGCTTGTGGGGCCAGGGACCAAATTTGCAACGGAAACTTGAAAATGGGGACCTCTGGTGCACTTTCAAAGTTTTAGGGACCAAATCTGCAATTTGGCCAAACCACAGGGACCAAAAATGCAATTAACTCAAAAAAGAATAATATCATACCCACGTAACCTTTTCGTTTTACCAATGACCACCAATCAAAAATTATGATCAGTAGGAATAGAGACCCACGTCACGTGACCATCATGTTGTGAGACCAATGAATTAGTAATTACAATTGGACAGTAGCGAGCAGACTTGATGAATGGGCCATACACGATTATCAATTGTTATCTAACGTGCAACTTTTGACGTGATATTTGACTGTTCGGTATCAAAATATACCTTTTTTTCATTAAATCAGTGCTTTGAAAGTGATATTAAATTCACATGATGGTAAAGCAAGTTTTACGCATGGCAGAATGCAAAGGTTTTAGAGTTACTGACTTTAGAAATTGATTTACGCTTTTGGTAATATGAGAACACTAAACATAGTTTATTCGTGGTCCCACGGATGGCGCCAACTTGTTGATGCATAATCTGGCGAGGATTCAAGCGACTCTCCTTGGCCGTTAGTCGTCTTCTCGAGCCCTGGTAGACCTGTCAACAAAGAGAACCCGTTAGGAGTGGACCCGAGGCCGTAGCCCCGGGGTCCACCTCCGACGGTCAAGTTAGTATGCAATGTAGCATATATCAAAGTTAGGGTTTTGATCATACCTTTAATGAGGAGATCCAGCCATGTATATATAGGGCATGGATTAGGGTTTTGGTGTAGAGTGGGCCGCATCTGCCGGGCCTGACCCATTCCTGGCCCAGTCCGGACCATACGTCCACACTAAACATTTTACTAGTCATCTCTTTCGGCATATTTCTTCATTATTCTTTCTTCCATCTTTCGGATGATCTCTGCTTTTGCCGGGTCAGTAGTCAAATTGGGATCTATCATGAGAAACTTCATTTCCTTCATCTCTAACGCAGCAATTTCCTTCTCCCGCCTCGTCTCGTAACAATCCATTTGAACGTCGGCTTTTTGAGCATACTTTTCAGATAATTGTCCCGAAAAATTACTCGATTGACTCGCACCGGAGCTCGCAGCGCTCGACGTTGAAGTCGACTTTTGTTTCTTTGCGGCTCGACTCTTTCTGCCGCCATCTCTTTCGGGACGAGGTCGTTTGTCCGGGCCAAATATATCCTCGAGACATGTAATGTCAATCGGATCCTCGGCATCCCACTTAGGGTAATTTTTCAAAATCTCCCAAGCGTGAACATACCGGAACTCCTTCCCACCAAAGCGTTGCTCAAAGTTCAGTTTCGCATTCTCGAGATGATCGTGGTCATTTTCACCACTTCTACGCTGCAAATGTTTGTAAATAGCGTTGAATTTTTTGCAATCACCGTTAATCCTCGACCATTTACCCGTGATCATATTTTTGGTACGAGGGTCATCGGTAGTCTGATCATTGAACATCTCCATAATGTCGTTCCAAAAGAAATCTTCGAAACGGTCATTTCCGATATCTCGATCTTGCGAAATTTCTATCCAAAATTTGCGCAAGCAACCTTTCTTCAACCTTGTTCCATTTCCTCATGTCTGCCTGGCCTACGACTTCCACATCATCGTCATCGTCAGCGTCCAAATCCACAACTTGTTTTGATTATTTTGCCTTTGTCTTTTTCCCTTTACCTTTGGCCGATTCATGTGCTTTTGGTACTTTGAATTGTGAACCGGATGGTTGTGATTCAATTTGGGGAAACGTTAGAGATTGATAAAACTGTGGAGATTGATGAAATGTTGGAGGTTGTGACGGGTTAAAAGATTGTGGTGTCGGAAATCGTCCGGGGAGACTTGCGAATCCTTGTTGAAACGCATATTGTTGGTTAAGAAAAATTTATTGGGTAGACTGGTTGGAATTTTGCGAGGAGGGGGTAGACGGGTTTGAAGAACCCCCGTATTGTGGTGGGTTTGAGTTGAGAAGGTTCATGAAATACCCTCCGTCATTCGGATTTTGAGACATTTTTTTTTTGAATGAGAGATATAGAGAGTATATAAAAGTTGGTTGAATTGTTGTGAGAAAATTGGTGGTTTATGGTTTGGTATTTATAGGGGTGTTACGATTTAGATTTTTTTTTTTTTTTTTTTTTTTTTTAAAGAAAAACGAAAACTATCCGTTAAAAAACGGATAGATTTTTTGAAAATTAATTTATAACGTTTGGTTTGTCAGACGCTCATCTTCGTTGTGTAGACGGCGAAGAGTCCAGCATGGCACGGCGAAGGTCGGCGAGGGCCACACCTAGTGCTCTTAGGGTGGGTGTAATGGTCATCCGTTATCACCTCTACCTCAGCGTCATATCAGTTTTTTATACACCACCTTACCTTTAGAGGTGTAATGGCCACTACATAAAAATATTACACTTTATACAAACATACCTAATAATATAACTACACACTCTCAAACAAAAAGAATAATAACAGAAGGGTGTGTTTAGTTAGGTGGTTTGCACCACCCAACCAACACAAAAAAACACACCTTCGCACTTCAAGGTGGAGAGTTGTCATGGCCTTCGTGTGTGGGGGAGGTGCTTCACGTGTGGTGATGCACAACCACAACCCCATGTGTTACAATAATGGAATCATTCAACAAATAGAAACTCAGTTGCATCATACACGTTTCGATTACTGCACAAACAATCGATCATGAGTATCTAAAGTTCGATGTAATTAAGTGTCTTTTGTGTTAGAATTTGGATGTGTGTAAGTGGTAATAATCATGATATGTTCTCTGAATCATGTAGAGATCACTTTTAGATTGAAGTATTTCGACCCTATATGCCTCGGGTATCATGAGACAGAGAACAACACTTTATTTTTAAAGCACGAGAAATCAAAGTAATACACCGAAAGTTGTTATATCTGTTATGTTCTGTAAGAGATCAAATAAATAATGAAAAACCATAACCGAAAGTTAGTTAAAATCGGTTAAAAGCAGTTGGCGAGAAGGGTTGCAACTGTTGGAAAAAGGGGTGACTTTGGTGGGAAAACCGGTTCTGGAAGTGAAACGGGTAATACCCAAAGCTCAAAAATCGTTTAGGTAATACCCAGCAAGGGGCTCTGCCCCTTGACCCCCGCTCTTAGTTCGTGGTGGCATCAAGTTTGCTAGAATAAGTGTGCACTCAACACTTCCTAACTCGATTGTATGCTGAATCTTATTAAGCCCTTGATCTCAAGTAAATCACAATTACATAAAATACAAATTATGACACTAAAATTGTAAGTTTATGTAATATTGTATATTGAATGAATAATAATGTTTGGTACATTAAGATTATATAGGATACATAATGGGCCGAATATACAATAGGCCAATACTAATAGACTAACACTCCCCCGCAGTTTGAGCGGGAGGAGACCGAACACTCAAGCTGTCACGAAAATCAGAAAACAAGGCAGATGGTAACCCCTAGGTAAAAATATCGATATCTTGAAACCGAGAAGGAACATGCGAGAACTTCGAACTTGACCGGTAGCAACCAAATCACGAACAAAATGAATATCAATCTCAATATGCTTGGTACTGTTGTTCTTTGAGCAGGGTTAGAAGACAAGTATCTTGCACTCACATTATCACAATAAACAATAGTAGCATATGAAAATGGTGTATGAAGCTCACGTAGTAAATTCCGAAGCCAACATGTCTCGAAGCGTTGGCAACACGCGATACTCAGCCTCAACACGAACGAAATCGTCGGCTGACGTTTAGAGGACCATGAAAGTAAGTTGTTGCCAAGAAAAACACAATAACCTGATGTAGATCGGCGAGTGGTAGGGTAACCAGCCTAATCAGCATCTGAATAAGCAACCAATGACACAGTAGTAGAAGAAAATAAGAGTAAACCATAAGCCAAAGTCCCCTGAACATAATATCGTAATATCCGCTTAAGAGCAGTGAAATGAGGCTCGCGAGGATCATGCATATATAAACATACCTGATGCACAGCATAAGTAATATCGGGTCTAGTGAAAGTGAGATATTGAAGAGAACCTGCAAGACTCGATATAATGTAGGATCAGAAACTGGATCACCATCATCACCCAACTTAGACTCAACGTCAACAGGTGTCCGAGAAGGGTTACAACCAACCATATGTATACACTCCAAAATCTCCACAGCATACTTACGCCATGACAAAAACATCCCAGAAGAGTCACGTGTAACTGACACACCCAAAAAATAATTAAAAGCACCCAAATCTGTCATAGAGAACTCCTTATGCAAAGAAGCAATAATCCGTTGTAATAAACTATCGGAGGAAGCAGTAAGCACAATATCATCCACATATAGTAGTAGAAAAGCAGTATCATCACCCTGTCGGTAAATAAATAACGAAGAATCAAACTGACTCGAAGTAAACCCAACAATAAGAATATAAGCGACAAACCGCTGAAACCATGCCCGGCTGCTTAAGACCATAAAGAGAACGGCGTAAAAACAAACATAATCCGGATGCTCGGGATCCCAAAACCAGTGGCTGATGCATATAAGCAGTTTCAACCAAATCACCATGCAAAAATGCATTCTTGACATCAAGCTGATGAACATGCCAATGTCGAGAAATAGCTAAACTAAGAACAGTCTGAATGGTGCCCGGCTTAACAAACGGACTAAAAGTCTCATCAACATCTACTCCCTCCACCTGTGTGCTACCATTGGCAACAAGACGTGCCTTGTACCGACTAAGAGTGCCATCAGCCAAATACTTATGGCGAAATAACCACATACACCTAACAACATTGACACCCGCAGTACGAGGTACACAAGTCCAAGTTTTATTCTTAATAAGCGCATTATATTCATCAAACATAGCATTTCGCCAATTTGGATCATCAAAAGTATCCTTATACGACCTAGGTGATGGAGAAACAGTGGACACATGACCAGCATACTTAGGATTAGGACGAGAAGTCCCGACACGAGAACGTGTGACCATGGGATGAATAGATACAATAGGTGGTGGCGTTGGTGGGTCAGGGACAGGTGTGTTAGAGACAGGTGGCGTTGGTGTAGGTGGGGCAGGGGAGGTAGGTATGTTTACTGGTTCGTGAGGTGTAGATAAATCAATTGGGGTATAGGAATGGTGTTTAAAGGAGGACCAATTGGGATAGTGTTGATAATGGTTGAAATGAGATTGGAAGAATCTTTCAAAAAATCATAGGAGGGGGTGGGTTTGGACGGATGGGTTTGAAACGAAAAAACCGTTTCATCAAAGGTAACATGACGAGAGATAATAATTTTGTTGGTATTTAGATCATGACAACGATAGCCAAAATGATTCGCAATATGTCCCAAAAATATGGCAGGTGTAGCGCGAGGTCCTAATTTATGGTTGGTATCAATATGTGGGTAACAAAGGCATCCAAAAACATGAAGGAAACTATAATCAGGTGTAGCACCAGAAAGTGTTGTTCCCCGTTCACTAACGTTTAAAACAGTTTAAATACATAAAATAAGTTAATAGTGAACTATGACTGAAATTAACATAAGAAAACACACTAAGTAATTTTCAACATAATATTCTTATTAGAAATAAATCAACAAAGAATACGTTACCCAAGTACTTGCGGAATAGTACTTGGGATTGAAATGACAAAGTTGGGTGACTCCTCTCTAAGCTCGGGCTAAGTCTGAGCACAACTCTTAGAGCTCACTGAGCTATCTCAGGAACTAAGTTGTATTTGGAGGTGAAAAGATGGCTTTGCGTGTGTGTGTTTTTTTACATTCACAAGCTTAATCTTTTCACTCCATCTCTTATGCTATTTATACATGTATGAGATTTAACTCTATCCTAAGTGACAAATCTGACATCATACATAAGACAAAATCTTGATGTATTTTGTCTCTGTTCTAAAGACTATTCTAAGTAAAAGACAAGGTGCTTTCCATAACTCGAGTAATGACACCGAGCTTGTAAGTTAGCCATTCAGGAAAAGTTGACTTATGTTGATAAGGACTTCTTTATCTGATTCAAACTTCTCCCGCCTTGTCCCGCTCTTTCTTCAGTCTATTTATCCTTCAGTCTTCTTCTTCAGTTTGTCTTCAGTGTAAGTAGTTGGAGAGGAGTCTTAGGGCCCGTTTGGTTCGGCGGAATCCTAAGGATTCTGGTGGAATTGAAATCTAATTCCATTTCATAATGTGTTTGGTTGAAAATTTTAAAGAATTTGGAATCTGAATTCAATTCCTTACTGTGTTTGGTAGGCAAAAGGAATGGAATGAAATTCCTGCAAAATCCCATATCTATGGAATTCAACATTACATGGCAATATGAGAAGGATTGTTTACAATTCAATGGAATTCATATTATCTTTATCATTGTAATTGCTATTATTATTATTATTATTATTATTATTATTATTATTATTATTATTATTATTATTATTATTATTATTATTATTATTACTATTATTATTATTATTATTATTATTATTATTATTTATTATTTTTATTTTTTTGATTATAAATCATCACTTTATTATTATTTTTTTTTGTTATTTATTTATTTATTTATTTTTATTTATTATTATTATTATTATTATTATTATTTTGTTTTTTTTAATTTTATTATTATTATTATTATTATTATTATTATTATTATTATTATTATTATTATTATTATTATTATTATTATTATTATCATTATTATTATCATTATAAACGATCATTTAATTATTATTGTCATTATTATTATTTTTTATAAACAACCATGTTATTAAGATTTAAAAATTATTATTATATTTAAAAATTATTTTTTTTAAATTACATATAATTTATTTATAGCTTACTTTTTTAATTTACACTTTAAAAAATATAATTGTATTTTATATAAAAAAAATTATTTATTTAATATATTAGTTTATATAATATTATTTAAAAAATTATTATTATAATTTGATAAGTAATTTATTTATTAAATACGTAGTAATATTTAGTTTATTAATCTTAAACTAAAATTAAATTTTAAATATTTTAATATAATTGTTTTTCTCATTTCATTCTTTCAACCAAACATGCGCTAGTATTTGCAGATTTCAATTCCGTCAGATTTTAAATCCTAAGGATTTCAATTTCTAACATTCCATTCCTTTACATTCCAATTCCTTAAACATATTCCAATTCCGTCAAAAACATTCTGCGAACCAAACGAGCCCTTAAGGATTCAGTGAGTTATTGTCATCACTCACTGAATCCATCATCTTCTTCTTGACTCAGTCTTCACCCTTTAAGTTCCGCCTTACTGAGTGGAGAGACTTCTTCTACGCCTCGTACTGAGTGTCCTAAAGATGACTCACTGAGAGGCTATGCACTCGGTGACTGATTAGTGTTTAACGGACTAAACACTTGGGCTATTTTCTATTCAAATCCTAGATTAATGGCTTTGGGTATTTATTGAACCCAACAGTCTCCCCCTATTTGGATATACAAATAGCCTAAGTGGTTGATCAGTGTAGGTGAGCAAATGGCTTCTTCCTACACTGAATGTACTAATGAATACAATAAGGAACATTGAGTAAATGAATAAAACATACATCGTTTATTGATCAGATTAGTTCCTATCACTAGTACAAAAGATAAAACAAAATGATGTCAATCCGATGGATTCCCAATGCTTCAAGCTTGACCTTTTTGGTGATGAGTGTTTCTTTGTCAGGATGGTCTCTTATCTTAGCATTTAGGTCTTGGCGAGAACCTGATATTTCTGGGGATTGGATCGAGAGGCCACTGGAATACGTGATCATTGCGGCTACACCGGCTGATCAATATCACTCCATCTTTGAAATGCTTTGGGTTTCAAAGACATCAATGTGAAATAGCCCTCTTTCAGGCTCTTTAATCACTAGACAGTTCACAAATTTAACCCCTTCAGGTAGCTCCCTATTACACTCCAGTCCAGGCACTTTAATCTCAGGTTGGAACTCAACTCTCTTCCTTTTGCCGGTGGATGATTGTGGTTGAGATCCTTGTGGTGCGATCAAGGCGGGTTTAATTCCAAGTTGGGCGGTGCATCCCTCAGCCTTTCATATCTTTTCTTGAGCATCTTCGTCACTCCTTGACCACCTTATTTTGCTTCTTTCCAATGATCGGACCAAGTTCATCAAGTTCAGTGATCCCACAGTCATGAATTTTAAGGATCATGAACCTCAAAGTGTCTTTTGTCATCCCTTCTGTAAACATTCATAGCCAATGGTTTGGTGTTGGGAATAATCTTGACATCAGTGATTTTATCAGGAAGCCTTCGGTGCTCATTGTCGATTGTATTCCTCAATTCGCTTTTCCGAGCTTGAGTTTTCTTTCTCTTTTCTTTATCTTGCTTTCTCATTGCGCCATTTGAGCGGCGAGCATCCTTGAACTTTTGTCCTGCCTGACCCTTTGGGAGCTTGCTTGCATCTAATCCCATATTCTCGGCTTCTTGGCGACAACCTTTGCGGTGCTTCTCTGTTCTTTTTCTCTTCCTCGGCTAGTTTCAATCTTCTTTCTTCTTTAGCAAGATGTTTACTTAGCTGTTGAGGTGTGAGCGGTATTGATGTCGCCGATTTTATAGGGAATCTTCTCGGGCTCAACGATGCGTCATTATGCCTTTGCCTTTGTCCTGGCCTGAAGAAGATGATGCAACTAAGGGTGGTGTTGTTGTGATAACTGCCAGTGTTGTTGATGATGTTGTTGGTGGCATGGATGAGATGGGAGTTCTTTGTGTGGTGGTGATGTTGATGTCGGAGCTACTGAGCGATGATGTTGGCTCCCCTCGGTGTGAAGAGGAGTTTCTTGACAATATTCTCCCCTCAACGGTTGCCGTAGGCGTCGGTGAGGGCAAGAGTTGGTGTTGGTCTTGAGGGGGACGGAGTCGCTTGACCCTTGAAGGCTTGATAAATCTCGGTGATCATTGCCTTCATATGCGAGGTTTCGGTTTGAATACCGGTGACTTTTGCTTCCAAATTAGCTTGTGAAATTTCAAGAGCGGTCATTACTGGGCCCAAGATTCGGGCCGAGAGATGAGGATGCCGAGCCAATGTAGCCACTGCGTATTCAATGAGTCCAATGTAGCTTGAAGAGACTGGTGAGGATGGAAGACCTGAACATTTGTAGACTTGAGCATATTGAGCGGTTCGGTGAGGTTTGAGGATTGTTTCGTGTACACCTCGGTAGCTTCCAAGACTTTAGAGTTGGTTGTTGGGTCTTCTTTGACAAACTCCCTGATTTCATCTATTGTGGTACCTACACCCGAAGATGCCGAGGAATTTAGCCATGTTTTCATCCGGTCGGTGAATGTTGTCATACATCAGATCTCTGTGCTCATGAACATTTTCATCGAAGCCCTGTACCTCTGCCTTTAGATCGGCATAACTTGCGGCGGCCTCGTAAGTTGTTCCCACAATGTTTTAGTAACCCACGAGTATAGCTTCCTTGAAGCCACGGTGATCCAGCGAGCCAACGCCTTTCGGTGAGGGAAGAACATTGTCAAACTCTTTGAATTCATCAGAGCTTGAGGAGGATTTAGAAGCATGATCATCATGTTGGAATGGGGATTGATAAGCTCTTTTGGATCGGTGAGGCTCTTGTTCAGCTTGAACCTCGGCGTCCATTTCTTCTCCGGTGATAAGATTTCATCATCAGTCTCAGCGAGCTCATCTTCAGAGAATAATATCCCGGTGACATCAGCAATTGTGAGCAAGGGGTTGGTTATGGGTTCCATATCAGCGGGTGGTTTATATCCCTCTGAGTCTTTGTCCCCTGTTGACCCCTCGGACACCTGGTGGGCATTTCCAGTGCCTTCGCTAGAGTCGGGATTGGTTGTGGGTTCCATATCGGCGGGTTGTTCCTTTCCCTCCGAGTCTTTATCCCCCAGTGACCCCTGAGACCGGTGGGAGTTTCCAGTGCCTTTAGCGAGTCGGTGATAGTTGTATCCCTATCGTGGGTTGTTTGAGTCCCTCCGAGTCTTTGGGAGAGATCGGTGTGCCCTCGGACAAAGGCTTGGATTTTCTAATGTCATCAGGCGTTGTGGAAGGCTCCCCTACCCGGGTTGTATGTTTCCCTCGGATCTTGGGGAGTAGTAGGTGTGACCAAGGGCACCGACCGTGATGTATCAGTGTCCTTCGTTGTCACTGGGGTGATTGTTGCCTGGTCAGTGGGTGTCTTTTTGGTCACGGGCTTTTGTGCCTCTTAGGCTGTGCTCCTGAAGCCTCGGGGCCCTGAGACTTTGGTTTAGTCTTAGTCCCAGTCTGAGACTTCCCTTTTTCTTTTTAGTAGCGGGGTTTGGAGACACGATCCACTTTGATTGTTTACAGCAATCATGTGGGTCGTCAATTCAATGGGAGTGACGAGGGATGGGTCCTTTTGAAAATTTGAAGGGCTCAGGATGCTAGGTAAATTTCCAAATTTTCATCCCGAGTGTAATTTGAACCCAGTAACGATTGCAGAGCACAAGAGACAAACCTAGGATATGAAACATACTTCGTCCTAGTTTTGCTCTGTAGCTTCGTTACTGAGATCACGTAAATGATCTCCCCTATGTCGACAGTGACCCCATTCATCAAGCGGTATGCCATCATCAACTGAATAGAGTTAACTTGTTCAGTGGATGAGTGGTTCCGCCGAGGACTGAATCACAAAAGTGAAGAGGATCCTCCAAGCCACGGGGAATGAGCTTTTAGTGACTAGGGTCTTGTCCAAAAAAGTTGGATCTAAAACGATTTGTTTTAACCCATCCTTCACTGTGGAGGGTTCAGGATGGGTGACATAAACGCCTTTGTTATAGTCTAACCCTGTTGTAGTGCAAAACGTTTTGTAATCCAGGGTGTATTGTTTCCCCCCCCATTAAGACTGAAACGATGAGATACTCCCGAGAGGTCTAAGGTTATTCTCATCAGTAGAAGGTGTCGGGTCAAAGGCTCTAGCTGTAGCCCAAAACTCCCTGAGGTAGTTTGGGTACACTACTGAGGGACATTTTACAAAGGTCGTTTTGAGTGGGCAGTTGAATAAAAAATTTATAATGTCTTTATAGGTTGGGACATTTTCAGGATATTCAAAATTTCCTATGACATTATTTGTTTTATATTCAATATTAGTAAGATCCCCTACCCACTGAGAAGCAAACTGGAGAGATTGCGTTCTAGCCATTTCCATTAACAAAGATTTTAGGATATAAGAAATGTTTTGACTATAACAATCAAAGTATTTAGATCTCTTCAAGTTTGTGATGAAAAACTTTTGTAAATGTTTACAAGAAGGGTTTTCCAAAAGAGGTTTAAAGAGTTTTTGAGCACACAAATGTTTTTTTTTTAAATGATTTTGACAGAGTTTTGTTGCAGAAAAGATTTGTGTGTGTTTGTTTGTGTTTGAAGAGGGTATTTATAGAGTGATAAGAGGGGTGTTTTGTGCACAAATAGGAATATTAAGAGTTGGTTTTTGAATTTCCACATTTAATGCTACCACTCCATTACCCGCAGCAAAATCCCGTTTTTCAAGGGAACAATTGCAGTGCACAGTAAAAGTGCACTTTTGCAGAGATAAAATATCAATTTGATAATTTTTGTGAGAGACATTAAATGCCAAGTGGGATGACAGTAAGACAAAGAGACATATATTCATTTATTAAATTGGCATAGTTACCAACCTAGGACATTAAAGTAACTGATACTTGGATCATTTAGTTACTTATTCAATGCTCTTTGTCAAGTGTCAGGGACCCTGAATGAGTCTTACTCATTCAGTGAGAGGTTTATTTTGGGTGTTCAGGGAGGATGAACCATTTCAGAGAACTTACTGAGATTGGTTTTCAGATACTTGACTTTCAATGTCAAGCATTCCCAATTCAGCTTTTAGTCTCCTGAAGGTGGGTTCATCCAAGGGTTTGGTGAAGATATCAGCCAGTTGATATTCAGTAGGGATGAAATGAAGTTCTATGTCTCCTTTCATTATGTGATCCCTGATGAAGTGATATCTGATATCAATGTGTTTGGTTCTTTGGTGGAGGACAGGGTTGTTGGAGATTGCAATTGCACTAGTGTTATCACAGAAGATGGGCACCATTTTGTAATGGATGTCGTAGTCACCGAGTTGACTTTTCATCCATAATACATTGGCACAACATCCTGCAGCGGCTACATATTCAAATTGAGGACATAGCCACGATTGTTGCTTCTTTGCACTCCAACAGACAGTTTTCCTCCAAGAAATTGAGGACCACGAGGTACTTTTTCGTCCATGTTGCGGCCAGTATAATCAGAATCAAAGTAACCCTTGAGATCAAACCCTGAGCATTTTGGATAATAGAGTCCAAAGCTTGGGGTTCCCTTGGTACTGAGTATTCTCTTGGCTGCAGTGAGGTGAGATTCTTTGGGATTGGACTGATATCTTGCTATTAAACAGACTGAAAATTGTATTTCTGGTCTAGTAGCGGTTAGATACATCAGTGATCCAACAATCCCTCTTAAATGAGTTTGATTGACTGATTTGCCAGTGAGATCAGGTCCAAGGTTGTTAGGTGGGACCATTAGTGTCTACACTGAGGCATAGTCAAATATCTCATATTTCTTCAAGAGATTTCTGGTGTATTTCTCTTGGTGATGGATATTCCTTTATCGGTTTGCCTGATTTGTAGTCCAAGAAAGTATGTAAGTTCCCCCATCATGCTCATTTCAAACTTCTTTGTCATTAGGTTTTCAAACTGTTTGCAAAGTTTGTAGTTTGTTGAGCCAAAGATGATATCATCAACATACACTTGGACTAGTATCACATCCTATTGGGTTCTATAGACAAACAGTGTGTTGTCTATCTTTCCTCTGACAAACTTGTTTTGTATCGGAAGGCTGAGAGAGTTTCATACCATGCCACAGGAGCTTGTTTAAGTCCATAGAGGGCTTTGTCAAGCTTGCGACATAGTCGGGAATTCACTACTCTCAAAGCCGGAGGTTCTTGAACATACACATCTTCCTTGAGATCACCATTTAAGAATGCACTTTTAACATCCATTTGGTAGACCATGAAGTTCATGTATGTTGCATATGCAAAGAAGATCCTGATGGCTTCCATTCTTGCAACAAGAGCAAATTTCTCATCATAGTCAATGCCTTCTTGTTGACTGTAACCTTTGGCTACAAGTCTGGCTTTGTTTTTAATGACAGTGCCGTTTTCATCAGTTTTGTTTCTGAAAACCCACTTCATTCCTATGACTACTACATCCTGAGGACATTTGATCAAGGTCATGACCTTGTTTTTATCAAACTGTTGCAGTTCTTCTTGCATAGCTTGAACCCAGCTTGGGTATTTTAGAGCCTCAGTGACACTTTTGGGGTTCTATATCTGATAGGTAATCAGCATATAGACATTCATTGGCTGAAGCTGCAGTTAGACTAGCGCCATGCTTCTAGTGAGCATGCCCTCAGTGGGTTCACCAATGATGTTTACAAGCTCAATGTCATGAGATCTTGTCCACTTACTTTGTGGTCTGGGATCTGAGCTTGATGATGTCACTGGGTGTTCAGATGTGAGTTCAGGTGTAAGAGCCACATAATCATTTGGAACATCTGTAGAGATGTCTTGTTCAGGGTGAGTTTCATGAGTTACAGTTCCTGATCATTTGAATCAGTGTTTCTTATCCCAGCAGGGACTGACTGATTATCAATGAACTCACTGATGGTTGGTATGGGTAGGTTGTGAGGAAAGACATAATATGAGATGTCGGCATCAGCTTGATATGAGGAATTGAATTCAGTGTTGTACTCATCAGGAGGATATCTTGATGAGTTATCAATTCCTATTTCCTCCACTGAGGTGTTGGTGAACCTGATGCTTTCAGCACTCTCATCAAAGGTGACATGAAAGGTTTTCTCAACTTGTTGTCTCCTTGTGTTAAAAACCCTGAAGGCTTTGGAGATTAGTGAGTAGCCTAAGAAGTATCCATCATCAACTTTTGCATCAAACTTGCCTAGATGATCCTTGTGGTTATGAATTAACACAGGACATCCAAATACATTAAAATAGTTGATGTCAGGAAGTCCACCTTTGAAGATCTCATATGGGGTTTTGTTATGTCTTTTGACAATGATTGACCTGTTTTGAGTATAACAGGCAGTTTTGATCGCTTCAGTCCGAAATGCTTTGAGAGAGCTGAGCCATTTAACATGGTTCTAGCAACCTCAATGAGAGTTCTGTTTTTCCTTTCAGCAACCCCATTTTGTTCAAGGGTATATGGAGATGAGAAATTTTGAGAAATTCCTTTTTCATCACAGAAACTCTCAAGCTCTTGATTTCTGAACTCAGTACCATTGTCAGTTCCGATTTGTTTAACAGATAATGTCATTACGGTTTTCAATCTTCCGATGAATGACATTATTGTATCAGTTACCTGACTCTTTTTGGAAAGAAAGTATACCCAAGTGTATCTTGAGAACTCATCAACAATGACAAGTGTATACTTCTCATGCTGGATTGATCTGGGACTGACAGGTCCAAAGAGATCCATGTGCAGGAGATGAAGATAGCTTTGATGGAGAAATTTTGTTTGGTTTTGAATGATGCTCTGTGGTGTTTACCCTTTTCACAGGCAGAGCATGGTTTGTCTTTTGCAAAACCAGTGATGGTAAGCCAAGGACCTTGTTTTGTTTTGCCAAGTTGTTGAGGTTTTGAAGTTTAAGTGTGAGAGTCTTTTATGCCACAGCCAATTGATAGTTTCAGTAGCTTTGGCAAAGAGACACGTTCCATCTTGGGAGAGTGTTGACATGTCTAGCACATAAACATCATCTCTCCTAGGAGCTATCAACACAACTTCCTTATTGGCATTGAAAATGGTACCTTGTTTATCATTGAATTGTACAATGTATTTAGCATCACACAGTTGACTGACACTGATGAGGTTATATTTCAGACCATTAACATAAGCTATTTTGGAGAAAACTATACCATTACAGTTTCTTGAACCATAACCTTCAGTGGGACATGATGAGTTATCACCAAATACTACCTTGGGTCCTGGTTCCTTTACATACTTGTGCAGATATTCCTTCACACCAGTCATGCTTCTTGAGCATCCACTGTCTAGATGCCAAATAGGCTCCCTGGCATGTCTCTGCACAAGTAGTAAACTGAATTAGTTTATCTTAGTGACCCACTTACTAGTGGGCTTGGGTCTCAAGGTCTCTCTGAAATTTGCAATCGACTCATGGTCAGTGGTTGTGTGCACAGTGCTACCACAAGTTTTGCACTTAGAGGCTGAGGATGACTCAATGACTCTAGGTTGTTTGGAATTTCTCCTTGCATGAATGACACCGTCATGTTGGGATGTCTCGTGAGCTGGATTACCGCATATATCACAGCATGTATTCATGAGATAATCATCCTGATGATGATCATTAAACCCACAGTGAGGGCACAGAGGAAAAGGTTTTGCTCTATTCTTTGGAGCAGCTTTGGAGGATGAAGCATACCGATGACCAACTTTGGTATAGTTTGCTTGACTGACATACTGTAGATGATCTGCAGTCCTGTGATCATCCGTTTTGCGGATCATGCGAAAAGGATTCTATAACAATTTTCAGTGGTATGGCTGGTGTAATGACACAGCTCACACTTTTGTTTGTTTTGGAGGTTGACTTAGACTTTGAGGAACTGGAGGAAGCTGACTTTGTCTCCTTGATTGGTTCGGGGACCTTTTCAATGGATTCCATTTTTTAGTAAGCTTTCTCACAAGTTCGGTCGTTCTTTGAATTTGGTCATGGGGACAGAGGATGTTGAAGTCTCAGTAGGAGTAGACTCTTGTTGGATTAGCTTTGCTTGTCTTTGTAGGATGGTTCTACCAAGTCCAGACCTTTCTTTTGGTGAATGAGGATTGAATTGTAGTGGAGTAAGCTCAGAGCTTGGATCGGCACCACTGAAGAGATTTCGGGGTGGAAGCGGTGTTTGGATCTCGCTTGACTCAGAGATGTGTTCAGTACCACTGGTCATCTCAGGAAGTCCTAGCATGCTCTTAAGAGCTTGGCTCTCAAGCTCAAGAATCCTTCCGAATCGAAATTTGGAAGCTTACTCTCAGGATTAACCCGTTCAATCCAATCACTGGAATTGGGATCAGCCAACATATTTGTAATCATGCCACCAGAAAAAAATGGCTTAGGAGACTGGTCTTTGTTGAGAGGGTCAGGGAGATGATCTTCACCTATGATTCTCTTCTTGCTACTGGGGGCACCCACAGCATCAAAGACCCTAGGATTCTTAGCAGTCCAACTATTAAGAATATCATTTGCCTTTTTAAGTTCATCTTGAAGATTCGGATTTCTTTTAACTAGTTCAGTGTTTTGAATTTGCAAAGTGACAACCTCAAGCTTTGCTTGTTTTAAAATAAGCAATTCATCCCTACACTTATTCAATTCAAAACTTAACTTGTTGTACTTAGAAAAAAGATTCAGTCTTTGCTCTTCTACGAACTTAAGGTCTACATTCAGATAATTCATGTAAGACGACCAATCGAGTCATCATCCATAGAAAGTAAAATGTTTACCTTCTTCATTGTGATGTTGACCCATTCTCCATTGGCATGATTCTTTCCAACAGCAAGCTTGTCCTCTTCGAGAGGGCCATCGGTCTGCTGACATGCACAAATTCATCATCGATGAGACGGCTCTTCATCCCGTCGAAGGTTTCAAAGAACGAGACCCTTGTTTTTACCCTGCATAGATTGAACATTTTTTGTTGTTTCGAGGGTGGCCTCAAGCAATGCAAGCTTAGCTTTTGCTTTCTTATACTTAGCTTCATAATCAATGGTTTTGTTAAGATCAGATTTGTTTTGAACATTTTGATGAGACTGATAGATTTTTGGTTGAAATTTGCTAAAGCCTGAAGACTGATTAGATCATGATGGTTTGTAAGAGGGTTGAAGTTGTTTTGAAAAACAGTCTTTTATGACACTTATAGCATTCAGTGTCTTCAGTTGCTTTAGCAGTTGAAAAACCTTTGTTTCTTTTATAAACCTTCGAGAGTTAGCAAGGAGTGCCCTTTCCTGAAATTCAGCATTCAGGTCATTTAGGTACTCCTCACTTGATCTCTCATCAGGCTCATCATCCGAGTTTTCTTGGAAATCTTGAACCACATTGTTAGAAAATAAAGCAGTTGAAATTGGTGATGAGGTGGTGGTCAGGGACTTCTTGACTTTCTGAGACTTCTTTAAGTCAAGGTATCGTCTGTTGATGAGGTTTTCCTCATAGACAAATTTCCCATAAATTTCAGGAAGCTCAAGTTTTTGGATATGATTAGCATTCCTAAGTCCCTGAGAGAAATTCAACCACTTCTCAGGGAGACTGTTGACAAAAACAACATTGATTTCATGTTTGGACAACTTAACACCATCATTTGAAAGTTCATTTAAAAGAGTTTTGTATCCGGTGTAAGTTTGAGAGAGAGTTTCGAGTCCTTAGCCCGAAGGTGTTATACTCAAGTTTCAGTCCATTATCCTGTTTTCCTTGGTGTCGATGGTCCTTCATGACTATGAACTAGGTCATCCAGGTTTGCTTAGCTGCAGCTTATAACAGACTCCATAATATCGTCAGGAAGACAAGATATTATGATACTTTTGAGTCTTTGATCCTGGTTGACCACTCTTCTTTCATCCTGGGTCCATTGAGCTTCGGTTTGGGCAACCCTTCAGCAGTCTTTGGGATAAATGGACCTTCATTTATACACTTGATATAATAAGGTTCCATCCCAATCAAATAGCAAAGCATTCGCTTTTTCTATTTGTTGAATTTGCCAACTTCAAGTCTAGGGGCAACAGCTGAATAAGCTCCACCCTTTTATCGACTAGTTGGGGTACATCAATTTCAGCCATTTAGGATCCTAATTTAAAACTTTTAGAGCGGCCTAAAAACGAGTTTTATAATTAGCCTTGCTCTGATACCACTTGTTGTTCCCCGTTCACCAACGTTTAAAACAGTTTAAATACATAAAACAAGTTAATAGTGAACTATGACTGAAATTAACATAAGAAAACACACTAAGTAATTTTCAACATAATATTCTTATTAGAAATAAATCAACAAAGAATACGTTACCCAAGTACTTGCGGAATAGTACTTGGGATTGAAATGACAAAGTTGGGTGACTCCTCTCTAAGCTCAGGCTAAGTCTGAGCACAACTCTTAGAGCTCACTGAGCTATCTCAGGAACTAAGTTGTATTTGGAGGAGTGAAAAGATGGCTTGCGTGTGTGTGTTTTTTACAATTCACAAGCTTAATCTTTTCACTCCATCTCTTATGCTATTTATACATGTATGAGATTTAACTCTATCCTAAGTGACAAAACTGACATCATACAGAAGACAAAATACTGATGTATTTTGTCTCTGTTAACAAAGACTATTCTAAGTAAAAGACAAGGTCGCTTTCCATAACTCGGTAATGACACGAGCTTGTAAGTTAGCCATTCAGGGAAAGTTGACTTATGTTGATAAGGACTTCTTTATCTGATTCAAACTTCTCCCGCCTTGTCCCGCTCTTTCTTGAGTCTATTTATCCTTCAGTCTTCTTCTTCAGTTTGTCTTCAGTGTAAGTAGTTGGAGAGAGTCTTAGGGATTCAGTGAGTTATTGTCATCACTCACTGAATCCATCATCTTCTTCTTGACTCCGTCTTCACCCTTTAAGTTCCGCCTTACTGAGTGGAGAGACTTCTTCTACGCCTCGTACTGAGTGTCCTGAAGATGACTCACTGAGAGGCTATGCACTCAGTGACCTGATTAGTGTTTAACGGACTAAACACTTGGGCTATTTTCTATTCAAATCCTAGATTAAGGGCTTTTGGTATTTATTGAACCCAACAGAAAGGATGGTAAAGGGTATGTCATTGTTAATGGCATGAGAAGGTAGGATATTCAATAAATAAACAGCCATATTAAGAGCTTCAGTCCAATAGTTGGGTGGTAAATGTGCTTGAAAAAATAAAGTACGAATAAGGTTATTGATGGTACGAATCATGCGTTCATATTTTTCATTTTGTTGAGAGGTGCGGGGGCAAGAAAATCTAAATTGGATGCCATGGGTTGAAGATAATTTATGAAAGGCAGTATTATCAAACTCACCACCATGATCACACTAAAACGACTTAATTTCACACTTAAACTGAGTACGAACATAACTATGAAACAACTGAAATTTAGACAAAACATCAGATTTATTCATTAATGGATAAACCCAAACATACTGAGAACAATGATCAAGAAACAAAACATAATACTTAAAACCAGAAAGACTCGGAATTGGGGAAGTCCACAAATCCGAGTGAACAATGTCAAAACAAGAAGTAACAGTACTAGACGAACTAACAAACGGAATCTTCACGTGTTTACCAAGCTGACAAGCATGGCAAAGAACGGGAAGCTTCTCTTTATTACAAGAAATAGAATCACTAGACACAAGACGCCGCAACACTTCACTTCCTGGATGTCCAAGTTGTTGATGCCACGTATACTGACTGGTAAGATATGCTTGAGAAATTGGAGAAGGCTTCGTAACAGGGTAAAGATCACCCGTGCTATCACAACGGAGGAGTACCCGTCGAGTTACGAAGTCCTTCACAGAAAAACCAAAAGGATCAAATTCAACAGTGCAATGATTATCACGAACAAATTGACGCACAAAAATAAGATTTTTGACGATATGAGGGGTAATTAAAACATTATTTAAACGAAGAGGACGAAAAGGTGTAGACAATGTTAATACAAATAAACCGTAAAAACGTTTATTAATATTTTGCGATCTCTTTGTGTTTTGTTGATAACAAATATAATGTTTTCTTAAGTACAATTATAAGGATACATGTTATTTTTGTAAAGCATTTACATACAGCCATTTAATACAAAAATGTTGTAATTAATCATTTGTTGTAATAGTTTATTAGGATGGGTAAAAACCACAACCCATGGACCATAACCCATGGATCATAACCCATACCCAAGTTGGCTAGATACAATGTATACTCTAGATACATTGAATCTAAGGATAACCCATGGACCAACCCATAACCCATGACCCATAACCAAAAATCCCATGGGCAAAGAGGAGCGTCCCACGGATCCCTAGGATTACACTAGATGGATCCCAAGTGGGAGGGATCCGTGGGATCCGGGGAACAGTGAAAGATTTTGCCTATAAATAGAGAGCCATTTCTTCATTCTAACTCACCCCTCTTCTTACTAAATATCTCAAACACTCTCATTCTCTTCTAACATATAGATCACTTGATCTAGAGAGTTGTTCTTCTTTATTTCTATTGTGATCCTCATATAGGTCCTTCTCTAAGGCGAGATCACGAGCATTCTACAAGTCATCCAAGCAAGGGGTCCTTGATTGATTTGTCACTCCGCAAGATTTCTGTATCAAAGATCTTGTATTTGATATTTCACATATTTGTTGTGTAATAGTCGTGTTGGTTTGGTCCACCATGTTACGGACTCGGTATCTAGCTTTGTACCTGAAAAAGGTGTAAGCAACGTTGTGAAGGCTTCTCCGCCAAGTGAAGGAGTTTGTTGACATAGTGCTTGAACTCTCGAGTAGGTGACTCGAGGAGTGGAGTAGGGCAAGGAAGGTGTCCTTGTAGCCGAACCACTATACATCGGTTGTGTCATTTCTATCCATTTGCTTTACTTTATTTACTTGCTTTATCATTAGATCTATACTTTCTCCACATCCATAAGATCTCACATATTAACGAATCTAAAGTTTTTGAAACTAACTTAAAATCGGCAAAACTATTCAACCCCCCCTTCTAGTTTTCCACAGACAAGATACTATGACCAGAGTTGGTAACGGGAATGAAACGCCCATCACCAACCGCGACAGACGGATAAATGCACTCATTATGAATATCACTAAGACAATGCACAAAATCATTAATATGAGAGCTCACACCTGTATCCATATTCCAATTTCCAGCAGACGGGTCCTGAAGAGTGTTAGTAGAAAAAGCATGTGGCAAGAAAGTTGCTTGACCTGAACCTTGTGGACCCGACGCAAGAAGTTGACCCGGGTTAAAGACTATACCAAACACCGGCTGTTGTGAACCGGTTGAAACCCTTTTCGGCTGTGAACCGGTAGAAACCCCTTGCTGTTGTGAACCGGCACAATATCGAACTCCTTGCTGGTGTGAACCTGCTGGTGAACCCCTGGCATGGGTGAACCGCTGCTGTGAACCGGGGAAAGGTTGAACCCCTAATTTGGTGAACCTGCAACAAACGAACCTGGCATGTATTGAACCCCGGATGTTGGACCGGCAAAGAAACGAACCTGTCAAAGAATTGGGACCCCAAGGAAAGCCTTGGACCAGCTGTGGATGCATAAACTGGGCCGACTGATAGTGAGGCATGTGGGCCGTGACATGGTACGCAACAGGAGCCGTAGCAGAAGTGGAATTTGGTGAAGTAGTAAAACCCAATTTAGCCAACAATTTTAGCAAGGTATCCATATCCACAGAACCGGAACTGCGAGGAAGTAATGTAGACTTACCATGAACGCCATTGTGAAGATACCGTCACGCCTCACCAAAACGACAATGACCTTTAGAAAACAAAAAACAAGGTTTGTTTACTTTTTCCAATGGATTAGACAGACGACGAGTGTTGCTATTTGCCAATAAAACCATAGGAGAAGCGGATGTAGCATCGACAATCGCGTCTTGAACTTTAGATTTCATGCGCATCTCTTGCGTGGTCAACAAAGAACGAACTGTCTTGGACCGGGAAAGGGTTCCCGACTAGCAATAATGGTTGAAATCACATCATACGTGCTAGGTAAGCCTTCAAGTGCAAACGTAACAATATCATCGTTACTAAGAGGAGAAAACCAGGGCAATTGACTCAATTTTCTGAAAGTATGCATTAATTGGTAAGTCCCCAAGCTTTAGATTACGTAACTCCGCCTTCAAAGCCATAGCTTGAGGGCGTTTATTGTCTTGAAACATCCCCTCAAGTCACACCCACGCCTCTTTGGCAGATTTGGGATTAAGAGCAACCAACCGTTTTTGAAGATTCGAGGTAAGTGTAGAGAAGATCCAAAACCTAATGATGAAGTCAACCTTGAGCCATTCCGCATCCTTAGTCGGGGGTGGAGGAGGTGTAGTAGATGAGGACGCTTCTGGGTCAATGAGATGATCCAAGATGCCATATCCATGACAAAGGTGAGAAAAATAATACACCCATGATGAGTAATTCATCTCATCAACATCTAGCTTAATCGGAACAAAAGTAGTCAAGTGATTCATCGCCATAAGTTTATTCGATAACGTGAGAACAGATGAGGGGCCAATACTAATACTTATATAATAGGGCAAATGATTGAAAAAAGTATCATACTTGTCTCCATTTTCTTTTATGGGTAGCGAACAAATTTTTTTGCTTTTGTGGGTATTCTTCTTTCAAATTTATTCTTTTTAGGGTACTATGTGACATTTTTGCCCTTCGAGAAAAAAAAAATTCTATTAGCTCAGAGGGGCACAAATGTCAAAATTTTTTGTAAAATACCCTAAAAAGGATAAATTTGAAAAAAAAAGTACCCACAAAAGCAAAAAAATTTGTTCGCTACCCACAAAAGAAAATGATGGCAAGTATGATACTTTTTTCAATCATTTGCCCTATATAATACTAACAGACTAACAAAAATCACCAACATTTTGTTGGTCTTTGGCGAATAATAAACGCTCTCTTTTCGAAGGAGATAGAGCATTGACAACAACGATTTGCCCACTTTCATCGGCAAAAAATGAATTGACAACAACATCAAGAAATATAATAGTCGAAATTCTCAAGTAACAGGCGCTAAAATAATGATATATTATGTGTTAGAAAATGACATGCAAGGAGTCCATCTATTCCTGACCTTCAACGGAAATAAAAAAATAAAATAAAAATGCATCCATATATTGTTGTCTAACATTCATATACATATCATGGAGTGAAGTGTTTGATTAATAAATATTCAATTCTTTTTTTAATATCGAATCAATTCGAGTTTTATTTTGAATCTTTTGAAATTGTGCAATTAGCAAAATATTTTTATCTTTTATTTTCGGTTTTGTAAAAAATGAGTGGATTTAACTTTCCATAAAACACATAAAGCATGTTCATATTGACATTGTTTATTTTCAGTTTTGTAAAAAAAGAAGGTGAGTTATAAGAGGAAAAAACGTTTTGCAGTTTCCTGTGTTAAATTAGGAAATGCTTATTTTTTGTTTTGTAGAGAAAATTTTAATCTAAACGCAATCTCTATTTTTATTTGATTTATGAAAAACAAAGGTATTGTTTTTCAACTAAACACATCTTTATATTGCACAAATGTTTAGAACACTCGGTATGTACACAACATTATAAGGCAAGTTATAACCCTATAACTCAGCTCTATGGTTTGACACCAGGTCAGAACTCACATTATAAGGCTTCGCACCTTTACCGGCCGATTTATAGGATTGTTTTTTTTTTCTAATTTGCTTTTATTAGGTTAAAGTGTGAGTAGTAAGATGTTCTATAACTTGAGTGAATGAAAGAAAAGTTCTTTAAGTTAAGCTATGTGTTCTAAATTATCTATGCTTATATATATAAGGAAAAAAAAACCCGTATTTTTGAAAGTGAAAAATTAAAAAAATTATATATGGAAACATGCAATTTTATTATTATTTTTATTTATAACTCATAATCCATATTATTTTTATTCAGTTAATCCTTAATATTTTAAACTTTTATAGTACTTCCTCCGTCCCATATTGACCGTCCACTTTGAATTTTTAAAGTCTTTTATTTATAACTTTGACCTTATATAGTTTTAGTTGTATTATATAATACTTGATGCAAAATATATGAATAGATTGAGTTTTAAATGTATTTTTTATTGGTATAACTTTTATTAAATATCATATAACACAAATAAAAATATTTAAGGTCAAAGTTAAGAAAGAAAGACTTAAAAAGTCAAAACAGGACAATTAATATGAGACGGAGGTAGTATTATTTTTCATTTATAACTCGTAATTTTTTTTATCATTATAATGATGTGTGGCTATAAAAGACAAATGAAAACTCTTTTTTTTGCTAGGCCTGTTTGGCAGGGGCTTTTTTGAGGAGCTATTAGCTTTTTGTTACAAAATAATCTTCTATAAATTAAGTAGCTTTGTTTGGATGCATTACCTGCAAGCTTTTATTTTAAACAAATAGCTCCAAAATGAAAAGCTGATAAAACTTTAAATTACTAATATACCATCTAAATATTTATTTACAATTATAGATTTATCCTTTTATGTCATTTTACATATTATAATTACATTTAACAGCTAATTTACCAAACACTGTTATTTAAAAAAAAATACAGCTTATAGCTCATATTAACAGCTTTACTGCTTACAGCTTACAGCTAATTTGCCAAACATACGAGTGAATTAGGCACCAAGTGGTGTAATAACATTGGGCTATCTATCATCCTATATTCCTATCCCAACAGCCAAACACACACCTCGTCCCTTCATTACGTCATCATCTTTTTATCTAGGGGGAATCAATCATCAATCAATCCACCTGTCTTGAGACACAGTGTGTGAAGGGATAATAATAATAATAATGGTACGGATATTACCCATGACGTCAGCAATCCGTCCTTCGTTCGCCGCCGTAACCACCTCTCGTTTGGTCGCTAACTTATCTCCATGTTCTTCAAGGCTTAATTCGATTCACTTTGCTTCCACTGGTACAGTGTTTTTTATTTAGATTTGTTGATATAATCGCCAAGGGGATGTTTGGATTAGCTTATTTTATGGGCTTATCAGCTTATTGAAATTTGGAAAAGCCGGGCTTATGATAGGTTAAGCCCTGAGCTTATATTTATCTGCTCATAAGCTCAAAAAAGTCAGCTTATTAGCTTTTCCAAATTTCAATAAGCTGATAAGCCCATAAAATAAGCTAATCCAAACACCCCCCAAATAAGCCATAAGCTGGATATATGAGCCGAAACAAACACCTTAGTTTGTGTTTACTAGTTATAAGTCCGGAGCACGCACGCACGGGGTATACACATAAATCAAATTTATTTTGAAATTTTAGTTTAATTTAATATACGGGCATATAAGAATTTAGGATATTACACGCAGGGGTTCAGACTATAAGTGCAACTAATAATTACGGAGTATATTTTAACTAAATTTGAAGAATTAGTTTTCCTGATTTGTACTTTGTCTTATTATATAAAAGATGTTGAATTGGTGATATCACTCCCCCACTGCAAACGTCCTGTGACTGGTTAAGGAGGGCTTCAATTTGCTTAATTAGGTTTAGATTGTTGGTTTAAATGTATAGCCACGACCCGTCTCCGCACACTGGTGACTGGTCGGTCACGAAAAATATCAAAAATTCACTTTTTGAGTGTTCACAACTTGAAACTTATGTATTTTTCTTCCAAACTTCGTTCAAATGAGCTCAAAACTTGTATGTTTCCAGCAAATGCATAGTCCAAGACCTAAAAACCAAATAGAAAGGAATTTAAGAAATAATAGAGATAAAAATGCGGTTTTGAACAATTGATGAGTTTTAGTGCGCATTTGATTAGGTTAGTTTGTTCTTAAGAAGTGACAAGTGACGACTTTTGGAGCATTTATGCGATATTGTGGTTGTAGGGATGAATTTGAGTTGTGTTTTGGTAAATTTTGATAATTCGAGGAGCTTGAGCTTGAGCTTAAGGATAATTTGGAATGAAAGCCTAAAGAAGCTTTCTATCAGTTGTGAGGGTCACGGTCGGTTTTCACTCGTTTTCATGCTTTCTACCGGGTGATTGCCCTTAAGTGGTTAAGCGTTTTGTTGGTTTTGGATGACAACGCTCTTCTTTTATTATATGAATTATTACGGCTGTAATTCCTATGGTTGTATGATTTTGGGTCGAGGTGGTCGTTTAGGTTGAGTCGGTCGTTTAAGTTCGTTGTAAGTCTGGATGATTGTTTGGTTTTTAGTCGTTTAGGGCGAACCGGTCGTTTAGGTTAAGTAAGAAGCAGAGAGATATAAGAACTTAATACACCAGGTGAGCACAAAATCTGTGAAGCACTCAACTGGCGTGGGTACAACTGATTGAATTGAATACGATGGACCTCATTTAGATAGGAAAACGTGAGACAACTGAAAAAAAAGCACAACAACAAAGAATGCCATGATACTCTAACCACCCGAAAACTGAACTCTTGAATCTAACATGATATAGCCTAGAGTTAGATATGTAGATAAGTTATATATTTGTACCTGTGTGCATTAACATGACATTATGCTGATTACATGTGTATAAAAGTGAGGTTTGTTAGGCTGACTGAACTTTTTTGCCCTGAATTAGTTGTGACGTTCCCATAGAGAGACTAGGGATCACTATATATTGGTCTTATTACGGCGAACATTAATTTTAGAAGGATTTCCATGTTATGACTTAGGTCAGGCGAACAAGGCAGTAAATTATGTGATCACGATCACGGGCATCTCTTGTATCTGCGTTTGTATCTAAACTTATGCCTTATTTTAATCGAATGTCATGTGAGGATGTGTCATTGTGTCTCATACTCTGTTAATGATCTCTTATGACGTCGCTTTATAAATTTGTGCAGTGGAATCACAGTCACAACGTTTTGGTCTAAAAGCCTGTAAGTTATTTAGACGGGAAGGAATCAATAAGTCTGCTAGAACAATCGTAAGCATGACTCAAGGAAGTACCACAATCACCCAGGAAACTGCGTTGGAGTGGGTTAAAAGTGACAAAAGAAGAATGCTTCACGTTGTTTACCGTGTTGGCGACTTGGACAGGACAATAAAGTAACTTTTTCTAACTTGACTGTAATTCTTAATACTTAAAGCGCTTGAATTTTTTTAAATACTTGGATATGAATTGAAATATGTGTGCAGGTTCTACACTGAGTGTTTGGGGATGAAGCTATTGCGAAAGAGAGACATACCAGAGGAGAGATACACCAATGCGTTTCTTGGATATGGACCAGAAGATTCTCACTTCGTGATTGAACTCACATACAGTAATTCATCTTGAGACTAGTATCCAACAATGTTAAATCTATAGCTACCATCAATGTTACCACCAGTCCCGCCAAAATTCCTTACACAGAAAAAGTATGCGATGACTGATGTTCTCTTCAAAATTTCATTCTCTTGTCTAGTTGTTTCTAAGAAAGACAATGTGGTAACTTTGATGGTAACATTAGTGGTAGCGGCTGACTTTAACATATCAAAACTTTTGGCTGACTTTAACGTATCAAAACTTTCCTTCTAACTAGTTTGCTTTCATGTTGTCAGATTATGAAGTTGACAAATACGACATTGGAACCGCATTTGGTCATTTTGGCATTGCGGTTGATGATGTGAGTAAAACAATTATACTATTTGAGTTCTCTTGGTTCTTGCATATTTCTCTCTGCATATGCCTGTGAATTACCCTGCTCTTAATTGAATCTTCAACAAGATGCAAAACTACCTTCTAGTTTGTACTAATTATAGTGTCCAGAAATCTGTGGGATATTGTCACATGTCTTTTCTGATTCTTATTTTTACAATAGTGAAGTTTATGTGTTTCTAATTTTGAATTCGCCAAATCTATAAGCACATGCCTTGTTTTTAAAAAAATGTAACAATATTTTCTTTCTGGTAGTAATTCAAAAGACCTGGTTAATGCTCGAGTGAAAGAGGTATTGACAGTGATCATTTCATATTGAATAAGCAGAATCATATCAGTAATTAAAGGGTTGTAGATGATAGCGTTTGGATGCGTATCTGCAGTATGAAGTTTCAGACAGTGAGATATTAGTCTTTCACAATTCGAATAAGGGAGCTAGTAGATACAATGACAAAAAGGAATATTCTAGGAAAAAGAGGCGTTTTTATGAAATAAGAGTGATAAATATATCAAGTGAAGTAAAAAGAAGTGGTAGTTAGAAACAGAACCTGTTCATCTAGATATCAGATAAACGTTATTGTGACATCAAGTTGTTATAATTTGATAATTATATCTAGATCATAAACTCATTTACCCCCATAATAGTCTTGGTATTAATAAGATTTTGGGTTTTTGCAGGTTGCTAAGACTGTCGATCTCATAAAAGCTAAGGGTGGTACTGTAACTAGAGAACCTGGTCCAGTCAAAGGTGGAAAGTCAGTTATTGCATTTATTGAAGATCCTGATGGTTACAAGTTTGAACTTATCGAAAGAGGTCCCACACCTGAACCACTTTGTCAAGTAATGCTTCGTGTTGGAGATCTAGATCGATCCATTGCTTTCCATGAAAAGGTGCGTGGTTTCCTTGCAAATGAGAATATATTGCTTATCACATTGAATCTCTTTTTTCACCCAATTCATGGTCTCCATCTCGTTTTGGGCTAACACCACTTTTTTATTATCCTATATGTACTTTAGGCTTTTGGTATGGAGCTCCTTCGCCGAAGAGATAATCCTGAATACAAGGTAAGTTGGCAAATGTGTCTGATACTTCTGCTAGTATTCTTGCTTCATATTTTTTGATAACTGGAATCTTGCAATGTTATGTTTGTATAGTCTTATTTGACACATTATTTTCTTCTTATACGAGACCGTGCCATTTATCTATTTTCGTGTGATACAAACAAAAAAGTTGATTAATTGTGCAGTACACCATAGCAATGATGGGTTACGGTCCTGAAGATAAGAATGCTGTACTGGAGTTGACTTATAATTACGGGGTTACAGAATATGACAAAGGAAATGCTTATGCGCAGGTGAATCAAGATAACGATTCGTTTTGCCATTATTGGGCCATATATCATGAAGTACTGTTTTTGAATGACCAAATTGGCTAATGGATGTTTATGCCTGATATCAGATAGCGATAGGCACAGATGATGTCTATAAAACTGCAGATGCAGTCAAGCTTTTTGGTGGGAAGATTACCAGAGAACCTGGACCCCTACCTGGTATCAGCACCAAAATCACAGCATGTTTGGATCCTGATGGTTGGAAAACGGTAAGCTCACTTGCTGATATACTTTGTTCGTGTAACTTTTTTTCTGGAATATCTGCTTTTGTTTTACTTGCATGTTACTATAACAGCATGTATCATTCGTTGGTCTCCCCTAATACTTTTGTTTGTTAAAAATCGACTTCGAAGGATATTTCGCAGTTTTTGTGATGCATGGTTAGCCATCATTCGTAGTTCATGTCACATTGTGATGGCCCCAAACTCGATGACCAAGATTATGATTGCTTTTTCCAATTTAGGTGTCCTGTATGGCATGTCACTTTGTTTTTGTAATCTGTTTAGTTCTCTGATTGCTCGTAAATTTATGAAATTTTGGGGTAAAAAACGTTTCTGTGCAAATCCGACCCAGTATAATGTCAGTTCGTACAAAATTTCCCGTTTTGACCTGAAGCCATCTTGCCTTGGTACTGTCCACTTATTTAAAGAGGCGGTCTTGATAATCTCTCGTCAATATTTTGCAGGTCTTTGTTGATAACATTGATTTTCTGAAAGAACTAGAATGATGAAGTGGAGATTATACTCGTTCAGGCCCGGAGTTCAACAAGCGTCTCTTTGGTAAAGCTTTCATATTTGATCAGGAAATGAGAAATGGTTGTTGAACGAGTCACCAGTCAAAGTGTAGCGAAACCCCGCACTTTGTAGATAATTGAACAGTGGTTGTAACGAAATATTGGTAGAATGGCTAATAATGTATAGACCATTATTATGTTTTTTTGGCGAAATTAGTTCTGAAACAACCAAAGCAAAAAGAGAATAGCACAGTAGAGTTAAGGAACCACTTTATGTATCGATTATTTAAAATTTATTGTCATTTGTTTGGTGTAATGAGTAGATTCAAACTTTCAAACAATTTCACATCATTTGTGGGCACCGTGATCTCCACAAAATGTGTCATTTAGCAATTAGTGCACGTTTTAGGCACTCGGGTTACTTGGATTACTCAAGTTTTGATCTAAATCATCCAAGAAAAGACACGCTCGAGGAAGAAATTAAATTCTTCCCACTCTTGGATAGTCTATAGGTTCAAAAAATCGACCCAATGTGGAACGATTGGATCATTGATCCGAAAACAGCTTGTAATAACTCATTGTAAGTTTGTTCCTCTAGCCTATTGCTTTGTTTAAACAGTATAAACTGCAGAAAAGATCTTTACTGCTTAATTAACGAAAACCATTGAGCACATATTATGTCACATCTGCTGTATGCGAGACGTTATAGATTCTTCATTCATATTAGCATTAATGTTCATTTGGAAATTCTGTTTTGCCTCCACCAACATAGTAATATTGTCCGTTTTGCTTGCACGGTGCAAATCAACCTCACATCTTTCACCAAAAGGCGTCACTAGCAATGAATGGTTAGTCGATATATATGTAGTATCCCGCCTGTCATGACCGGTTTGCAATTAGCCTAAGGTGTTACAATACCTTTTCAACTTATAACTCTGACTTCCCACAAGAACATACAGTTACTTTTTCTTTTTTTGCTTAACCTATTGCCTTTATCAATTTGTATGAACTTAAATAAGCTGCAAGTCCATAAGTCTCAAAACTTGAACTTCTTAGCGTTTTACAAGTTCTCATAAGCTAAAACGGGAGTAAGCCACAAAAGCCATCTACGTGGTTTGGCCAAATGGTAGACGCAGTCTCCGCAAGAAACTTTGATGTGCAATTATCATCTATGTGAAACTTTAAAAGTGCATAGACAATTCTTCTAAACCCAATAATTGCACACTAAAGTTTCTTACAAAGACCGTGTCTACACCGTCACGTTTTTGCAAATTACTCTTAGAAAATGAGTAAATTGGAAAAACTGAGTAATTTGCATTAACCGTCCCTATGGCATGTCTAAATTGCAGAATCAGTCCTTACCTTGTCGAAAATGCTGATACCGTCGCTGTGGAAAGCCTTTGATGCGGATATCATCCCTGCACGATTGTGAAATGACTAAAATGCCTCAAACTAAAACACTGAAGGCAAGGGCATTTCGCTCTTTTCACACTGGGGCAAAAACGATATCCGCACAAAAAGTTTCTCACAAAGACAGTATTTACACTTTCGAAAGAGAAAGTCATGCGCCTGCAATTTAGACATACCACATGGACGGTTTTTGCAATTTACTCTAAAAAAAAAGAAGCTAAAACATACATATCATCTCTATGCTTCTTTTCCACATTTACTTTTTACCCAAATAAGCCTACTAGTGTCTGGGGTGTTTGTTTAAGCTTATATGTGAGCTTATGAGTTTATTTGATTTCGGCTTATATTTCATAAAGCCTAATTTTTCGGCTTATTTTAAGATTTATGAGCTTATATTACTTTATTATATCATAACGAACTTATAAGCCCACAAGCGTCAAAATAAAACCGGAAAATTGAGGCTTATGAAAACATAAGCCGAAACACAAATAACTTTATAAGCTCTTAAACAAACACCTTGGTTAAAAAAAAGGGTTAATTACTTGAAAATATATCATATTTGTCATTTTTTGTTATTGTGTATACTGAATTTCTTTTTTAATTGTGTGTATTTTGTGACCATTCAGCCATATAAAATAACCTTTTTACCTTCCGAAATTTGAAAAAAGTAAAGGTAAAATAATACTCCCTCCGTCTTAAATTATAAGTCCATTTTGACTTTTTCAAAGTAATTTTATTTCAACTTTGACTTTAATTATTTCTTTTAGCGTTATATAATACTTGATATAAAATATATAAATAGATATGTGATTTAAATGCATTTTTATTGGTATATTTTTCATCAAGTATTATATAACATGAAAAGATATAATTACGGTCAAAGTCGAAAGGAAAAAACTTAAAAAAATCAAAACCGGACTTATAATTTAGAACAAAACTAGCGGGTTAACCCGCGCGTTGCGGCGGGAGTGCGTTGCCCTCGATCATTTTATTTACGGGAATGAATTTGCTAAAGTTTTTTTTTTTTTTTGGACTAAATTTGCAAAAGATTGATAACGGGGGACTAACGGTGCGTTTCACAGCTAATTTGAGGGACTGAAAGTGTAAATAGCGAATGAACAGTACATACACTATTCCAAACTATGCGTGCACTGTAGAAAATACTGTTTTGCACTGTTACGCACTGTAGCAGTGACATTTTCATTTTTAGTCCCTGAAACTAACATGCTGTTGCAACGTTAGTCCTTAGGGACTAACGGTGAAAAAAAAGGGTAAACTCAAGGGCTGTTTTTGCTTAATATTTGCACAGAAATAGCCCCTCAAGTTATTGTTACGTTTCTAATTTAATCCTCGACTGTTAGTTAACGGACGTTAAGGACTAACTTTGCAATTGAGCAGTAACCTCAGGGGCTAAAAGTGCCAAAACTGAAAGTTGCGCGTGCACTGTAGCTACAGTGCACAGGAATGTGTTTTAGTATATATATATAATATACTAGACGAGTACCCGCGCCTAGCGGCAGCGATGTCTAGTTTTCTGCAAAGTTCCGATGACCCATAAGTTTCTTTCAACAAACTGTATTTGTAGCATTAGAGAATCGTTTTCGAATAACTACAATTCTGATGCGTGGTTGCATAGCAGCATAAATATATAGTTTTTTAAAAAATTATGTGCAGTCGATCTAAGTGTGTGAGTATATTTTCTAATAGGATTGTTTTAAGTTATTAAGATTTTTAGTAATAATAGATTCAAGCATTACAAAAAGCAACGGTATTATGTAGTTGGCAATATTATATTGTAGTTTAGAGGTATAGCCAACATGTGTGACCGCTTTTTCTTGTTTTGTCAGTAATTTAGGCAGTAATAACTATTTTGTTTACATGTGTAACGTTTATCATTTGGTGTGTGGCTTTTAAAATTGTAACTTTGCAAATTGGATATCACCATATAAGATTATTTTGTACTATCAATTTGTATAGATATTTATGCATTGTTCAAAGCTATTTGTTTGAGGTACAAATAATTATCGCTAAAGATAACAATACTATTTATTTTTGTGATTTTAATAAACTTACATAACATTATTGATACACTTGACAAAGGGCTATACAATATATATTAACTTTTAAACGACGATTCATATATGCTAGTCCCTTAAATGGTGCAAGAGCAACATTTTTTAAAATAACATTATACAAATGACAAATTACATATGTCAAAGCAAAATAAATCAAAAACTACAATTACTTGGTCTCTCATTTCAAAAAAATTGTCACGGGTTCCACAACTACTTCATCATTTTTCATATAATTTTGTCAAATTTGAAACCCGATTTCACCCGGGTGGTTCAACTGGTTGAACCGTTCCGATAAAAAAACAGGTCGATTTAAACCGAATCAAACCGATAGGTCGGGTCGAAAAAATGTCAAATTAAACCGGGTCAGCCCGTCGGGTTTGAAGCGTCCCGGGTCAACCGGTATCGGTTTCAACAGGTCAACCCGGTATCGGTTTCAACGGGTCAACCCGGTATCGGTTTCAATTGGTTGTTTTTAATTTGGTAGATGTGCTTTTAATTGGGTGTACAATGTGAATAAATTATTGTACTTTTAAATAATGAGGTGTTTTAATAAGAGTATTAATTATATTATTTATTTCTCTCTCCATTGACCATGTTTTCAACATTCAACTTTCAATATTTTTTACTTTTTCTACTTTGACCATTTTTTCATTTTATATAGTAAAGATAATGAGTAACAAAATATAAAAAAAAAATTTTGACACCAAAAACCATCGCCCTTTATAAACCACATTTAATTGCAACACCAAAAACCTTTCTTCCTCCCATAAACCCTAAAACCAAACAAACCAAAAAACAAAAAGAAGATGGAAGACGAAAACCAGACCAAAAACGACGTCGTAGCAGCACAATCAAACAACAACAACAACAACAAGCGTAAAAAGGCTAAAGAAGTTGCCATTTTTGGCAACTACAGAAACTATTACGGTTATCGAGTACTAATCCCTAAACCCTAGTTCTTTAATCAACTTTCTTTACTGTTTTTAGTGATTACTACTTTTTACGCGTTGGGGCGAAACTGATTATATGATAGTGCAGTACTACTTAATATGTTTTGTGTTGTTAGTAGCGCTTTTACTCGTTTAGTGATGTTTGGATTATCTAACTTTATGGGCTTTCGGCTTATAGAAATGTGGAAAAACCCGATAAGCTCACCTTTTTCAGCTTATGAGATTATAAATTTGAGTATATGGCGGAAGCCATATGCTCTTTAGGTCATAAGCTAAAAAAAGTGAGCTTATCGGGTTTCCCACATTTCAATAAGCCGATAAGCCCATAAAGTTAGATAATCCAAACATCATTGGTGTCGCAAGTTGAAGGTGAGTATGTGAAATTAACACTTGGTTAAATGTTGGTTGGTTACCAGTGATGTTTGGATTATCTAACTTTATGGGCTTATCGGCTTATTGAAATTTGGAAATACCCGATAAGCTCGCTCTTTTCAGCTTATGAGTTTATAAACTTGAGTATATGGCGAAAGCCATATGCTCTTTAGGTCATAAGCTCAAAAAAGTGAGCTTATCGGCTTTTCCCACATTTCAATAAGCCGATAAGCCCATAAAGTTAGATAAATTGAACATTAACCGACCAATATTTAATTAAAGTATAAATTCACATACTTGCCTTCAACTTGCGCCACCAATGATGTTTGGATTATCTAACTTTATGGGCTTTTCGGCTTATTGAAATGTGGAAAAACCCGATAAGCTCGCCTTTTTCAGCTTATGAGATTATAAACTTGAGTATATGGCGAAAGCCATATGCTTTCAAGGTCATAAGCTGAAAAAAGTGAGCTTATCGGGTTTTTCCAAATTTCAATAAGCCGAAAAGCCCATAAAGTTAGATAATCCAAACATCATTGGTGGCGCAAGTTAAAGGTGAGCATGTGAATTTATACATGGTTAAAAATGTTGATTGGTTAATGTTGCAGCTGCAAGGTAGTGATGAGCGTTTATATGTTATAGCCTTTAAAACTGATGAGCGTTTATATGTTATAGCCTTTTAAGGATTGGTAGGTGTTTGGTATTGCATTTTTTTTTTTGAAGATATCAGTTTTCCAGTTTGTGTTTTACTATTGTGAAGCTGATTTTGATTGTTTAGGCGTTAAATAATTAGCTTAGGAGTAGTTGCAATAAACGGATTCTGATTGTTTGAAGCTTGAAGGGTGTTTAGGATGTGCGCTTTTTTAGTGATTGTTGCCAAATCCGATGTTCGAGAACCTGATTTTTGTGTATGATATAGTTAATTGATTTAACTTATGCCTTTAAAGTTCAGTTTTCAATTTGAACTCTTTGCTGTATGACTTTTAGCATCGATATTCTACATATAACGCCTAATTAAAACATCCGCAATGGATGGCCACTTTTTATATCTATACTCATGACTGCATGCATCTATATGTGCAGAGACAAAACTATATATGATGCTAGTGGTGAATAAACTTTTATAGTGTATTAAGACTAATATCCTCAGATTGTCTTTTAAGTTTATTGATTTGTTTTATCCTACGCTATAACTTTCCGTTTTATGTTTCAGATTGATCAAGGTTTGGAGGAAGATCCTAGAATAAAGGTTATGAGGAAGGAATGGTTCGAAGGGAAAAATTGTCTTGATATCGGCTGCAATAGTGGATTGATAACCATTACACTTGGTAATTTTTAGTATGCCTTCTGTTAGATGATATTGTCGTTAGAATTCAATAGTTGAACAAAACGTTTTACTAAGTAATTTTTCATTTGTGTCCTGTTTGCATCATTTGGCAACCTATGAACCCTTTAACAAACACTTTCAGAAATGATGACTTTTAAGTAGAAATGGTAAATTTATGCACACAAAGTGTTAAAATTTACATTTAATGTCAAAATAAACAAAATTGCGCGATACGAATGTCCCAAACGGTGCACAAAACCATCTTTCAGTGTCTCGATTTACAAAAAAAGTCCAATGACTAAAACGGGTCAAATGAAATAGTACGTTGAAATCTTGTCGCACAATTATTTTCATCTGAATGTGATTATTTATTTTGCAGCAAAAAAGTTCGGCTGCCAGAAAATCCTTGGAATTGACATAGATTCAGGTGAGTATTCAACTTACTAACGGATTGTATTGTTGATTAAAGAAATACTTATAATTCTTCCATGTTTCAGCTCGAATTGAAGACGCCCATTGGAATCTTAGAAATATCGTGAAAAGGAGTGAGCTTAAGAACCGTTCTGCAACTAAGAAGTCAAAAGATGGTAAAACAAACGGTGTAACCAATTCGCCAGAGGAAACAACCAGTGAAATTTCAGAATCTCCTGATTCACATCTGTTTGACATCGTCTCTTTCCAGAAAGATAATTTTGTTCAGGGTTTGTCCTCACCCGGTGATAAAGTTTATGATACCATTCTTTGGTAAGATTTATCTCTTTTTTGTATGGTTGTAACATCACTATCGTTTAAGCACATATAGGCTCCCAGTCTGTTCCAACTAGCGACATTAGTGTGTATTTGTATGGGTTGGGTGATGGTTCAAAACAGGTTCGGCTTAAAGTAAGTCTTTCAGTGTGAGTTGGATCCATTTAAGATCAAACGCAGCCCACAAGGGTCGAAAATTATATTTCTTATTTGTATTCTGGTTTGTTGCAACCTTTGGGCATTGAATGCTTTTGTTTTCTATCTGCAGCTTAAGTGTTTCAAAATGGATCCATCTGAACTGGGGCGATGAGGGCTTAATAACACTCTTTGCAAAAGTTTGGCGGCTTCTTCAACCCGTAAGTGTTATGCAATGACCCTTTAACTCATGTTGCTATAAAGTTATTATCATTTTAAACAACATTTTTAAATCCGAACAGGGTGGAGTTTTTATTCTGGAACCTCAGCCGTGGAAGTCATATATTAGTAACCGTCAAGTGTCACAGGTAAAATCATCTGGATTCTAACTTTACTTTTACAGCTTTGCTTTTGTGTAGCATATGATAGATACGTATTTTGAGGTGTAACATCTTGCTAAATTAATCTATCTTTTGTTATAGGTGGCATCAACTAACTTTAAGAATTTTGAAATTTTCCCAAATATATTTTAGGAGATCCTTCTCGACAAGGTTCACTCTTCTTCCTTATAGGACATTATCAATAAGGTTCATCATTTAGCGGTGTTTGGATGTGCGTTTTTAAAATGATTATTGGGATTTAAAATAATTGAATTCAGGTAATTTATATACTAGTCGATTTTAAGTCATAGCTTCTTTAAGGATACATCCAAACACCCCTTCCAACTAATCCTAGATGTGGTGAATATATAGGACCTAGTGAACCAAATAATGTTGAGAATAACATGTTTGATCTCATTCTTGATTGCAGATTGGTTTCAGGAAAATCGAGAATATAAGTGCAAGTTTATCTGGAAGCAAAACTGGATTTAATCGGCCTATTCTAGCTTTATGGAAGTGAGTAGTATGGCTTTCGGGTATCCATTTTTGAGGTCTGTAGGTAACCCTTGATAATTTTGTAAAGGATGAATTGTGAATCAGCATGGTTCGTAGAAAATTTTGTATAATATCTGGTTTTTGATCCATTTTGCAGCTTCTAGTTTCAACAAGTAGTTAATGCGTAAACTTGGTTCAGTTTTTCTTTCAAAAAGTATATTTTATTGTTAAGATTAGTAAAGATGAAAGCACATCGCCATTTCTGTATATCCCTAAAATATAGAAGTTGGAGTTTGGTGTTATTCTGCGTAATTAACTTAATAAATCACCGAGTACGATAATACACTGCAATAATCTCAGTCAGTATTCTCTATTAATGTTTCACATCTCATACTTGCATAAATGTAGAAAAAATCTAGTCATTACATTTGTATCCTACTCTGTTTAATAAGTGAAAAAACCAAATGTTTGACTACAAAAGTCAAACATACCTTTCTGTACATACCAGAAAAAAACCTACATCTCTTAATCAACATGGACCCAAACACCCTTGGAAGGAACCCCTCGGTAATTCACAAATAACATATAGTACCCTGGAGGAGCAATCTTTCCCGATGGTGGCGCCACAGCAGTAATCAAATCATTAGTCACTGCCTTGAGCGGCAAAATCACCAACCGTTGATTCATAGAAAATCCGTGAGTCGTAAATGGTGGATAAATCATCGTCACCTTCACATCTTGTGGTGTTGCTTGACCACCGCTGAATCTAACTCCAATCCTAAATTCTTTCCCATACTTAAACATCTTATCTGTCTTTTCTGGTGCGATCACGGGTCGGAACTTGTTATGACCCGGGTCAAGATAATGTGGTGAAAATTTCTCGACCCGAAGCTCAGTTGGGTAGTCAACGTCGTAGGTGTATTTCGCATGTGGGTTACTTCCTGCAACCAATATTTTTCCGTCTGGTATCAATGCAGCTACTGAATGGTACATTCGGGCTATTTTAGTTGGTACCATTTCCTTAAATCTTTGACCCATTGGTTTATTCGGTTGATATAACACCGGGGTGAAATTTGGGTCGATCGCGTTTTCCCAACCTGCAACACCCTTTTGCGCACCATTAATCATTAATAGATCACCAGTAGGAAGGTGTAAAAGGTCACCCATACACCGGCCTGATGGCATATCTTGTTCTTTTTCCCATGTCGAATCATGCTTAGATAACACGATTCTATGACAATCCTTTAACGCAGGCGTAAATACTCGGTCTTTAGTATGCTTGCTATCGACTGAAGGGTAAGCTTCTTGTGTGTTCCCACCACAAATCACGACTTCTGCATGGATGTTTTCGGGGACTACAGTTAAAGGAAGGAGTGCGGCCATACCAGAAGGCGGGTAGTTGCGGGCCCCACCAGGAAGTTTTGGGAACTGACGGACAATGGCGCCAGTGTGCGGGTGGAAAATGATGCCACGGTCGTTGGCAAAGAGGAAAACGTCGCCATCGGGTAGAAGGAATAGGAAAGGGTAGAGGTTATTTTCAATGTACATACCGGGTCCTGGTTTTTTTGGGACAGTTGTTTCTTGGAGGAATCTGAGGTTGAATTTCTTTGGTACGAACTCCAGTTTGTTTGGTGGTACGATTTCGTAGCTGAAGGAGTTTCGGCCTCCGACTATAACTGAACTTCCGTCTTCTAGAACTTGGTTAGATGAATACCTGCAATAAGTTTATTCATTTGTGCAACTTACTTTAACTTTTGTAGTCATCCCTTTCAGCAAAAAAAGAAAAAAAAGTACTAATACATACCATCTTTTATCAGCAAGAACGTTTTTCTTCTCGACAAAGTTAGCATTTGGGTCAGCCATCGATAACATTCTAACAGATCTTACACCGCCTCTAGTACCACCGGTAGCAACCAAGTCTCCATTCGGCCATAAGTTTCCCGACGAGCACCATGGTTCTCCGTCCATCTGCCACAAACATATATACATGACGCGTTATTCTACATACAATAATTGCAATAAGTTCAACCCTAAGTTTGTAAAAAAAGTTCACCCACATAAATGGTCCGACTCTGTCCTGTCTCAACATCGTATGCAATGGCATGTGCAAAGCAATCGGGCTTAAAGTTCATCTCAGGAGCTTTCGGGCAGTTACCAGGCGGGCCTAGTTCCCTAGCAGACGGCCCAAGCGACGTCGTATCAAACCACACCGCCTTGTTATTAGGCATAAGTTGGAATTGCATAGCCGCAACACCTACATTAGGGTTATCAATGGCCCATGAACCTCTAAAATTGGTCTCTATATCATTTCCATTTCCGGCTGCTGGGATTGCTGGACCTGTCGGCATTACAATTTTTCCATCTTTCTTGGCATTTTTGCCATTTTTATTGCCACCCGCAGTATGGCCCTTACCGGATTTGCGGCCTCCCCCATTGCCATTTTTCTGGCCTGCGGTGACTATTGAAAAGGCGAGAAACAGAATGAGGAGGTGGAGGAGGGATATGGAGGATTCTCGAGCCATTTTTTCAGATGACAGTAATAATCTTGTGGCATTTAATAGATACAATGTTGGTCCAAAAATAACGGAAATCCGCACACAAATTGTTTGGTTTGTTACATTTTGCTGCTAATGATTTGCAAATCTTATTCGGATTTGATTTAAAACTCATATTAGTACAAAACTATTTTTAGCAAAGTACAATTATGTCTTTAAACTTGTGTATTACATACCAAAAGACTAGAGCACAACGATATTTAGCATCTAAACGTAACAATCAAAAAGACGTATATACACAAAAACAAGCACCAAGTTACATTTAGTACGCATCTACGACAATACACGTTTATCTTTATATATATGTTTATCTGCCCATAATCTTACACATGGGACTCGCAAAATGAAATAAAATGAACGCGACTACTTCACAAGAATCATAAAGTAACTATAGGAACTGTTGGCTAATCTGTTTACTACTCGTGCATGATAGCGCAAACTCTAGTTGTGGCCTTTGCGTTTCTCCATGGCTCGGGGGGCTATACAATATTGAGACATCAAACAAAAACAGGAACATTAGTTACACGAACATATGGTCAAAATACATAACTGAAAGCTAGAATTAGCACATTTATTATGGGTTGTGATCATTTTTCGGAATACAGTTTGGATTTTACTTTTGAATATACAAGATTTACCTAAGCCAATTGCGTCTGAACTCTTCATGATCCTCATCCTCTTACAAGAGCCAGTGAACATACTGCAACAGTCAAGAACATCGAATCTCAACGACACATTAAAAAATATAAAAGTGAGTCTTCAAAATGAATAATATTCAAAACTATATCAACTAATGTCAGTGAGATATAAATATGTTCTCGATCGATACATATGAACATAATGTTATCAGTTAAGAGTATAAAACAACAGACGTTTGACAAGAAAAGTCAAAGTTATTGCTTTGTTTCGGCTAAGTGGGCAGTTTTAAGGAGAGGAATATGAAACTTACTCCCATGGAACATCGCCAACAAGCATCAAGTCACCATCTTTGTCTTCATACGTTAGTACATATTCAGAACCATTGAGAAGATCCATCAACGGGCTTTCACTCAACCCTTTCCTTGCAGGAACTCCATTAGCACCGTATTGACCTGAAAATACCGCCATTATAAAACTTGATAATATTCACAAGAAATGAGTACCGCATCTTGAAACTGCACATCCAAAACGCTTCTAGTTACGAAAGAAAGTTACCAAGTGTGAAGCTACTAAACATCTTTTCTAAAGCCGACGAAAGATCCGAGTAGCTTGAGTACATCTTGAGATCAACTTTCCTCAAATACGGAGCTCCATCCATACTAACCTTCACGTAAACACAATTCGACCCAGTCTCCTCTTTCGGGTCATCTTCATTTTTCGTGTGTTTTGCAGCCATGGAATTCTTGCGGAATGATCGAATTGGAGGCCATCCCACCACTTGTGCCCTGATTCAAGAAGTTTTTCAAAATCTTACTCCCATACCAACAATATAGTAAAAAGTCTTATGTCTTGACATTCAAGTTTTAACAATATAAAAGTCAAAAGTAGTACTTTGACTTCAAAAGTCAAATATAGCTAACATTGATTTGAATGTGGCCATTCTTTCAGGAAAATATCCAACTCATCAAAAACTACAAAAGTACAAGATGTACTATAAAAAAAACAAGCTGTATAAAAGTTACAAATTAGGAGCATTTAAATAGAATATTCACCATTTAATACTACTTTGACTTGCAACTTTTGGATCCAAATAAGCTTGTGATTAATACAAAAAGTTTGAACTTTTGGATCTAAATAAGCTTGTGATTAATACAAATAGTTTGAATTACAATGATTTAATTATGATTAAAAAATAAAAAATAAAAAAAATCAACCAATAAGCTAACCCAAATCAGCTTGGTTACTAAGGAAATCAAAATTGTATTATTAAGTACTCACACTTTATAGTTATTTAAGAAATTACAAAAAAATAATAAATAAATAAATAAATAAATAAAAATTTAAAAGTAAAATTAAGAAAAAGTTGGAAAAAAATTCCTAACTAATATGATAATTTAAAAAAAAAAAAAATTGTGGTTTTAAATTAGGTTTGTAAACTCTTATACTACATCTAGAGCTAGCATAAATTATCAAAATATGTATATAAAAGCCTATACATATGATTAATATTAATTAGCTACTTAAAGTATATTTTCATATGCTGTCACTTTATTGTCTAAACAATAACTATTTGTTGGGATTGCTAGCTAATTATGTTTTCTATAGATGTTACTTGCAAGTGTTTGGATAAAAGAGTAAAAAACAGTTTGTGATCATTTTCTAATCTTATAAGCTTAAAAACATGCACCCTTTTTTTTCAAACATGTCACTACTACAATCATATATAGCTACACCTTATTTTGACAATTATAAACTAACAAACTTTTTTTATAATAGAAATTCTTACTTTGAAGCAGCAACAGAATCTTGATCACTTGATTGCTTAGATGAATCATGGTTCTTTTTTTCACTGAAAAACTCACCATTTTTGACAAAATCAACTTCTAAGAAACCCCTTTTGGCTCCTGCCACCATGTTCTTCATGGTGGTTCTTTCTGGTGACTCAGAGCCAGGCAAGCCAAGTCTTAACTCAGTGGCCTTGAAGTTCAAATCTTGATTATGGGTTGTTGTTGTTTGATCCATTTTTTGTTGTGAAGAGTGCATGTTGTTATGGTGTTGTTTTAAGGGGATAGAAGACATTGAAGAGTGTTCTGATTACATGAAAATGGAAAGAAGAGTGTACATAAAACACAAGTGGAAAATGAAAATGAGATGGGTTGGTAACCTTTCTAGGTGTCAAATAGTAGTTGATGCATTTGAGTTTGAAATATCATTATTTAAAAAACAAGAATTTTCTTTTAAATTCAGTTGCATGTTTAGTTATTTGTTAAAAATAGTAACTATGACAAAATATTTAGGGTGCCTTAAGTTGAAACAAAACACATTTGTTTTCTATAGAATGTTTTAAACAAAACAAAAAAAAAGATAAAGATCGCGTTTAAATCAAAATTTTCCCAACAAATTCTTTACAATACAGAAAACATGCATTTCTAAACTTAACAAGGGAAACTACAAAATACATTTTTTGTGTTATATTGTTTTCCTTGTAACCCTCATTCTTTTATTCAAAATATAAAACAATGTCTTTTGAACGCGTTTTTTTACGTTTTGTGGAAATTTAAGCCCCAAAATTTTTTAACTTATTTTTATTTTTCAAAACTGAAAATAGAAAATTATGAAAGTTTTCTTCAACTAAATGTACTCTTATATTTTAAAAAGGTAGTTCGAGTTGTAACTTTAAACTTGAAGTGAAATGTATTTTTTTTCGAACATCAGATTTTTACAACCTACAACATACAAATACTATCTCACATATATGTTCAACGAAACTTAAACCCACAACCTCTTATTTGATAGATCACTCCCATACCGCTAAGCTAAAAGCCTTCGGTTTGTGAAATGTAGTTTTAGTTTGTCTTCAAATTCGACAAACCATTTGTATAGAAACATTAGGGATAAAAGTAACTCTAAGTGTAGCAACAAATGTTTTAAACTCCAGCATAAATGATAAATCTATAATCAAACATTATATCTTAAATTCCTAAATTTTAATCCTTTTAACTTGAAGATTTTAATTAGTTGCAAATTACAATTTTATATTTTTGCTCTCTCTTTATTTCTACCTCTTCCAAAAATCACTAAATATTAAAAATTACTATTACACAATTTACAAAACTATGCAACTTCAATGATTTAGTTTTTTTTGGATAAGTGATAACCTGCTCATTAGTTAGTGGTTGCATTGTCAATTTGTCATTTATACTTGACGTTTGATGTGGTTATAACAAATATGTGACACGGCAATAGTGTTACATTTTTGGTTTTACTTAGTCATGTTATCAACTTGTTTATATATTTGCATTATTTTTGTTTGGAGATTATACTTCACCTTCTTCATTACTTTCATCTCCTTTTCATTATTTTCACCTTTGCTAGTATCGATCAACGACCATTATTAGCAAATTTGTTAGCATAATCAATCTTTCGATCTTAAATGTCTACGATAATAAACCTTGATAACGACAAGATTATGAAAATCTTTTAGATAAGAACACTTTTGTGAGTTTTTGGTATCAAAATTTGCTTTGGGTATAGTTGTTTGTATATAAATGGATATACTAGATTACCCATGTCTTTATTCATGTATTCCAACATTATGAACCTTGATAACGACAAGATTAATAAAATGTTTAACTCTTTAAGTATCAACATTTCATTTGGGCACTCCTTAATTGTTTGTATATAAATGGATACTAGATTACCCATGATCACAAATAAAAATGCTTCCATCATATCATATCATATTAATTACTTTACGTGTCTTGTTCAAAAAAAAAAAAACCAACAAATCAAAGAAAATGGCTGTTTTAAATTCTGCAAAAGCAAAAAATTGACAGTTTTACTTTTTAACAATTAATTAATGCTATCATTTACTTTTGGGAAGTGATTTGCATGCTCTCATAAATGATTGAGACATTCAAATTTTGAGTGCTTAAACATTTATACCCTCATATTATTTTTAGTTATTTTTATCCTATAAAGGTATAAATGTAAGCACTCAAAATTTGAGTGTCTCAATCATTTATGGGAGTGTGCAAATCACCTCCCTTTACTTTTATAAGTAATAATTCTGATTTATAAACTTAAACAATTTAATATATATTATTAGTAATGGACAGTATTTTTGAGACAACTCAAAAAGAAAATATGAACAATAATATTAGAACGGAAAAGTACTAATTAAATAGAAACAAGATGAATTTACTGATACATAAAAACTATACAACAAACTATGCATCTCTATCATATTTCATTAACATCAAGCTTATTAGCACTTAATATAAAGCTAAGTGTAATGGTGATCACATAAGACTGCGGTCAACACTTCTATATTAGGGCCACGCTACTACAAACTTCTTCATGATCAAGTTAGTGTAATTAGAAGACCACAATTATCACAGAAAATATATCATACTTAAACATAAATATACTCTAAAAAACAATTAAATAAACACACATTCACAGACAACAAGAAAGGCGACTTGGTCTTATAGACCGACATCTCCTTTTTCTTGCTATAGAACGCGTCGGGTGAGGGGTTGTAGCGGGTGAGATGCGTCTTTTTGGAGGTTGACCGACTCTGTCGACTGACCATTACGGATGGTCTAAGGACACCTTGCATGCATTCAATTATGTATTCAAATCTGTATACGTGTCTACTTTATAATTCTATTTTTGTATCAAGAAAATAAAAGAAGGTTTTAAATGGATTGAAAGAGTGTCAATTTTTTTGTGGGTCACTTATGCTTTTTACTTTCGTGAAAAGTGGATCTAAATGGGTTAATTTCATAAGCATGGTGAGCAAAAAAAAACAACATAAAGAGCTAGAGATAAGTACAACTATTAGTATGTGACCCACAAGAAAATGATTCAAAAGCCTAAATGAAAGTATGAAACCCACTATTTTTTTAATCAATTACTTCTTTCTATTAAGGATAATAAAACTAAATTATTAAGTAATTATCGCTCAGTTCTTGAGTTTACTTTCCCTTTCCTCTCAAAAATGGAAAGAAGATTTTTACATTTTACCTAAATTACGAAGTTCATGTAAAAAGTTTCATTTTAAATGAATTCAGATTAAAACACTTCATTTAAACAAGGCTACACTATGAATTTGACACACTAAAATCAAACTTTCATTCTTATAAAAAATTGTTGATACTAGGTTTAATACAATAAGATATGTAACATTCCATGTGCACATAGAGGCACTAAGGGGGGAATAAAGTGAGATGCACACATGTATATTATGGATGTCATAATCTTAAAATAGACTTTTGGTTAGCAAACACATAAGGAGACAAGATGAATCTTACAACAGCATTACATGACCCCATGAAAAAGATTTGATTTACAGAAAAGGAATCATATGTCTTGGTATGAATTGACTTTTATACCCCTATACATACTATTACCACCAACTACAGGCCCCTAGACATTCTAGAGTGAGCCAAATGGACCCATGTAAAACAGTCCTTGTTCATATTGTTTAGTCCAAATGTGGCAGTTTATACGGAGAGGTTTGCTACACCCACATAAAAACTCTCACTCAAATTTCTCACTCGCTGACGTGTCAGCAGGTGATTGGTTTTATGTGGGATCCACATCTCACATAAAACCAATCACTCACTGACACGTCAGCGAGTGAGAGATTTGAGTGGGAGTTTTATGTGGATCTAGACTTTCTCTTATACGGACCCATAGGGGGTTTCCAATTATTGCACGCATCGAAAAGTTCTATTGTGTGCATCACAATATTGTATTATATTGTGCTTTGCGGTTTTTACGGTTGACCCCTAAAGGGGTTTTCTATAACGTATCCCAGTCTAAATGTATGTATACCATATTACCATGTACATCAAGCATGTTTTTAGAGGTTTGTGTTAAATCACATGCATAGCTAAATAAGTCAGTTCCTACCCAAAGTTTCACATGGATCACATCCAGTCCATAGTAACTTGAAAATTCTACCATGCATATTTATTTTATTTTTACTTAGATTTTCAGTTATATACATCAACAATATTTTCTATATTGAGTTATACTAAAATAAAATCCCTAAGATATATCATCAAATATTGGTTATGTAAGTTTTGATCAGAAGAATTCGTAACTAATGCGATGATATAGAAATGTAGGTCTTAAGTATTTTTACGACACGTTTAGATAGTCACATAGAAGAAGCCGAATGGAGGCAACAAAAATATTGTTAGTCCAACGTCCACGTGAATTTGAACGCTGCAAGTCACGAATGTATGGAAATTCGTTTGTTTAATTTCAATTCATATGGTATTTTTGATATGTTTCGAATTACAAATGATGTTATTATGTCTTTAATAAAACCTTATTGGCATGATAATATCAAACATATACTCTTAATCTATTTCTTCCACATGGACCATGCAACAGCTGTAAGAAAATATAATTACAAATTATTTAGATATGTTTTGCCAAAATTTAAAGGCCAAATCTGATTTTGCAGGTCTGGACCTATTATTACAGGTATGGGAATTGGGAAATTGATTATCACCTTTTAAAAAGTGTCGATGCTGAGGACAAGGGTATGAGCTACCAAGTTGTACAGAAATATACCATCTTTTGGAACCAACCCAAAAATCATGCAACTAGTGTGGTACTCCCACTTGGAGGTACTACAATGGTCAATGGGTCCCTTGAATAAAAACATAAAAATTATTAAAGTTTTTATAAAGGGGCACTGAATCACTCAGCTCACCATCATGTAAAAGCAGATGTAATTAGTATATGTAAGGTCTTGAGTCACAAGCTTCTAAGATTAATATGACAAGCATGAAAACAAAGGTAATTATAGTATGAGTCATATATCAGCAATTGTCAATGTGTACTATTGCATCATACATGTTGGTAGATCCAGACATATATTTCAGTTTGTATTTCCTGTTTATGTATCAGTCATATATCATGTGGGGCCCATAACATCTAATTTGAAGATGAATATTTACTTGAGACTAGATTTATATGAGATTAAATGAGTGCAAGTAGATTATTTTGAAAATTTGATATATAATGAGTTACACCGATAAAAATAACTAACCATGTCGATGGCTCAAGCCCCGTGTATTAGTCGTCCAAAAGATCTGAACCACGGTTAGTCGGTTACTATTTGGATTAGCTTGGAATCTTGTAAAGTATACATAGGGTATTTTTGGGAACTCCAATTACATAGCCTGCATTTGAAATTTTCGCCAATTAGTTCAAATTTGAGCTGAAAGTACCTTGATTGCAATTTGAAAGATGAATATTCATGCTTACAAACACTACAAAAAAGTTATGTTAAAATCAAACATCTAATAATTTGATGCACAATAAGTACATGTTACGTTCAAAACTTTGTGAAGCTAATCGCCTTTCTAAGACAGCGACGTATAGTAGTGCTCAATAAAGGAAAAACTAGTGGGATTTGACTTCAAATGCAAGCTGACTACTAATCCAAACACAGCTTCAAAGTTCATACTTTCTGTGATGAAAGTATATTCGAGTGTGTGGGATTTGCTCGTTTAACAGATTGCTTGCTCTAAAGTGGATGAGCAATCCCAAGCACTCTATTGAAAATTGCATACGTTCAAAGAAGTGGCTCTTGCATGCAGATTATGTTGCTAAGCAAGGCTTACAAGTATCTAGTGATACTATGCTAAGTTAATGCAACCAGATTGAAGCATATAGGCTAAAAGGTAAAAGATGATTATGTTACATTTCCTTTATTTGTATCCAGGTTGTAATCTGTGTAGACAAACAACATATATAGTACGATACCTTACAGAAAACTATCCAGACAAATGTCTTATCATCACTTTAAAAATCTCCCAACGACCTAAAACACTATGCATGCAACTTTTTTACTACCAAAATTAACAATACAGTGCTCTAGTTTATTTGTCTTTAAATTCTTATGTGATAAAAGACCTATCAAGATCTTTTAACTGTATGACGTATTTCATCGAACCAACAGAAGATGGTTGCGTAAAACATAGGTCCAAAGTCTTAAGCATATACAAGCCATCGCAACCACATCTGTAAATCAAGGGTGTTATAGTAACATTACAGGGCCAACTACTAGGGACGGAATTTCTACAGATGGATCGATTCGGGTTATAAACTATCTCTAACTGGTCATATGGGTTAAGCTAATAAATCAGATAAAACGACGGGTCAAGCAAGTCAAAGGGGATAGTTTGGCTACAATTTTTGTAGCCAATTGGCTACAATCAATCATAAAAAATACACTAGCAATGAATCAGGGACCTACAGAAAAGAATCAGGACCCAAAAAAAAGAATCAGGGACCCACATTTATAGCACAAAATTGTAGCCAATTGGCTATAATAAATTGTAACTAATATATTCCCTTTTAAAATATGACGCAGTAGTATAGTTTTGTAATCATCTTTAGAACAGTAACTTTATAAAGAGGTACTACCTCCGTCCCAAAATTATAGTCCCCTTTTGACTTTTTTGGTCTTTCTCTTTCAACTTTGACCATAAATATTTTCGTTTATGTTATACAATAGTTGATGAAAATTATACCAAATGAAAATACATTAAAAACTCAATTCATTCATATATTTTGCATCAAATATTATATAACACAAAAAAAAAATACTTAAGGTCAAAGTGGTAAAAAAAAGACCGAAAAAATAGAAAGGGGACTATAATTTTGGGACGGAGGGAGTAATAAAAAGTGTTAATGGGTTGACCCATGCTATAAAATGGCCATATTCATCTGGCCCTATTTGACTTGAACCCATTTTGACTCGTTAAGCAACCCGCCGAGTTTTCCATCCCTAGTTCGTCACATTTAGAAGCTAAGGAAAATCGACTTGATCCAAGTCATAATCCTTCTTAACTACCTTCAAATATGTGTACCAATTACAAAACCAGGGAAATGGAGTGTCATTTTTTTCGCCTTCGTCAAAAACTGCCGACTATACATCACAAAGTTTTGAAATCCATTCTAAATAACACACATATTGTTTACTTTTGAAGTAAATATACGTACTAGTAACGACTAAAATAGAGATAAAAAGCACATCACATGGACAGCAAGAATCGAGACACAAGACTTTTATGTTTATTACAAATAAAGATAAGACTTGTTTTTTACAACACATGCACAAATTTGTTTAAGTAACATTCAACATCTGTAACCAGGCGATAAGCACAAAGCGAACTATTTTCCGGAGAGTTGAATACGGTAGAGTCAAAATCATTCATATCTATACCAAGGATCTAACCAGGAGGGTAATGGAGTGTCATTTTTTCTGTCTTCATCAGATTCAATTCCTCGGACTATACAACAACAAAAACCTTATTCAAATAACACAAATGCTGACTAATTTTGAAGTAAAATATATAAACTAGAAGCTCACCATTGGTTGTATCATCACAGTCTCATATCGGCTGGCACATAACTTGTGGAACTTCCATACATGGGCTCATCAAGACTCTGTGGAAGCTCCATGGTTTGTAATCTGGCCCATCGTTCACACCTACACCAGTAATCTAAAACCCCACAACTAGTGCATGTATGTGATATGACCTGCTGTTGATGCTGTTAGCCCTGTAATGTTTTTAGAACGAGTTTATATTATGTTTAGCATATTAAGACTTTAGTTTATATTAAACATGTTCTGTAATATTTAGTATGGGTCGAATTAGATGCAATGGGTCAAAACTTGTTAACCCAAACAAGCCCATTTGCATATAACGTTTAAGTAGGGAAAAACGGTTATCTCCCCAAACGACACAATGTTTGGAGATGAAGCATAGTACCGTTTTATTATCTATATATTGTGAGTTTCCAATCTGTGAAAATCACAACAACATTTATTAGTATCTATAAGTCAATCGTTGTTTAGTATATTGCAATATTTACCCGTTTACTGTTACATCCAAACACACCTCTATACGCAGTCAAAAACCAATCATGAAATCGTTATTGAAGCAGAAAGATGTTGGCGCGAAACCTGTGAATAAATGGTATCAGAGCGTAGGCTCTAGTCCGTGGGAAACGCCAACGTTCAAACACACTTCAGGATTCCAAAGTGGGCGTTACCTTTTAAGGGAAACACCCAAGCGCATGTTTCAATGGAACATGAGAAAGAAGAAGTCCATATCGCCGAAGGGAAAGCAATTATTGGTTCAAACAGTTCTGGATAATGAAGCTTTTAACGCCAAGACCAAAGCAGAATGCGTGATTGAGAAGAAAAAGAAAACCGTTGCAAAGAAAAAGGCAAAGAATGCAAAGTGCTATATTTGTCGAGAAAAGGGACACCCCTTTTGGGCGTGTGAAAGGAGAAAGAAGTTGGCAGGCGTCGAATTAGAACAAGAAGCGAATCTAACGAATCAAATAATTGATCAAGAGAGGATGTACCCTGAAAAGGTGTACATATACGGCGACTACACATTGAATGGAACCGATGAAGATGGTTGGAACGATATATGGTACGTAAGTAAACATTACAAATTTCATATGTGCCCTAGGAGAATCATGTTTGATGATGTGAATTATAAGTTTAAGTTAATAGGCAAGGATGAACATGATTGCAAATTCATATTTTCATATGGAATTGGCACTACCACTATCAAAACAGAGTTGGGTAATTTAGTTGTGAGACAAATACAATATACTCCCGAAGTTTCTCATAATATCCTTAGCCTAGAATTGTTAGAGAAGCAAGGATTTTCTGTGAAAATTAAGGATACTAGATGTAGCATATACCATATGTATTATGATGAGGAAACAGATTCGGATGTGCCACGTGATGATGAGAAAGAAAAAGTTGGGCCGAAAGAAGTGGTACAAGAACATAATCAGTATTTGCAGAAATACTTTGAAGCAATTGACCCAGGAGACGAATGTTCATTAGTTAGAGGCATAGAGGATTTGGATTGGAATAAAGATGTAACCCAAGATTACATAGACGACGACTTCCTCAGTTTCAATGGGACGTTATACGCTCTCAAGGTTAATTCGTTCTCAAGGTTTCTCTCATTCATGAATTTGTTGAAAAAGGATAGTATATTATACAAAAATTAGGAAGTCCTCAACAAGAGATTTGTAGATGTGATAAAATGGGTTTACTTAGTGCATTTGAATTATGATGCACTCGATGTAATTCCACCCGTTGTCAAAGATGTCGAAGTGAACCTGCTATGTTTGTTGAAAAGTGTTGAAAGTTTGGGCGGCTATTTTCCCGTCACCATGGGTGATAAATGGGGAACTATAGCCCAGTTATAAGGCCTGGACATCGAAGATGGAGAAGCAATCAAGAGTTGTTACAAGAAGTATTTGGATCTAGTTGTAGTCTACCATGAAACCGCTAGTGTGCCTTGGGGTGAAACGTCAAAAGATGTAGGAGACGCAAGCAAAGTTGGCTTGGCCATGGACCTGCAAGACCAGAAGGACAAGAGGGTGAAGGATGGAGCAATAGAATCCAGTCGAGACCATTTCGGTGTGAGGCTTGAAGATAATGTTGAAGATCATGATGATAGCAGTGGAGGAAGTAATGATTTCGAGATCATTACTTGAAGTCGCAACAAGCAGGAATTCAAGAAGATCGATTCTAAAACATTAGGGGGGAAATTGTTAGCCCTGTAATGTTTTTAGAACGAGTTTATATTATGTTTAGCATATTAAGACTTTAGTTTATATTAAACATGTTCTGTAATATTTAGTATGGGTCGAATTAGATGCAATGGGTCAAAACTTGTTAACCCAAACAAGCCCATTTGCATATAACGTTTAAGTAGGGAAAAACGGTTATCACCCCAAACGACACAATGTTTGGAGATGAAGCATAGTACCGTTTTATTATCTATATATTGTGAGTTTCCAATCTGTGGAAATCACAACAACATTTATTAGTATCTATAAGTCAATCGTTATTTAGTATATTGCAATATTTACCCGTTTACTGTTACATCCAAACACACCTCTATACGCAGTCAAAAACCAATCATGAAATCGTTATTGAAGCAGAAAGATGTTGGCGCGAAACCTGTGAATAGATGCGGTCTCACTTCTGACATCAGCTCCTCAGGAGATAGACGCTCAAAGTCTAATTTTGTAAACCAGAAAAGGTTAATATTGTAGCATAAAAGAAGCAACATATCAACAGGTTGCGTGCCAACATTCTTATGCTTCAGTAATCGTTTCATACTTTGTTTTGACTGTGTATGGGTGTGTTTGGATGTAACAGTAAAAATGGGTAACGAATGCAATAATACTAAATACTTGACTTTGTAGATACTAATTGTTGTTGTGATTTCCACAGGTTGGAAACTCACAATATATAGATACTGAAACGACACCTAGGTTATTCCCAAACGTTGTGATGTTTAGAGAGATAACCGTTTTCCTATATAACCGTTATATGCAAATGGGCTTGTTTTGGTTAACAAGTTTTGACCCATTGCATCTAAATTCGACCCATACTAATATTACAGAATATCCACAAATATAAACTAAAGTCTTAACATACTAATATAATGTAAATTTGATCTAACAACATTATAGGGCTAACAATTTCCCCCCTAATGTTTTAGAATCAAACTTCTTGAATTCCTGCTTGTTGTAACTTCAAGTAATGATTTCGAAATCATTACTTCCTCTACTGCTATCATCTTGATCTTCAACATTGTCTTCAAGCCTCACACCGAAATGGTCTCGACTGGACTCTATTGCTCCATCCTTCACCCTCTTGTCCTTCTGGTCTTGCAGGTCCATGGCCAAGTCAACTTTGCTTGCGTCTCCTACATCTTTTGACGTTTCACCCCAAGGCACACTAGCGGTTTCATGGTAGACTACAACTAGATCTAAATACTTCTTGTAGCAATTTCTGATTGCTTCTCCATCTTCAATGTCTAGGCCTTGTAACTGGGATATGGTTCCCCATTTATCACCCATGGTGACGGGAAAATAGCCGCCTAAACTTTCAACAGTTTTCAACAAACACAGCAGGTTCACTTCGACATCTTTGATAACGGGTGAAATTTCATCGAGTGCATCATAATTTAAATGCACTAAATAAAACCACTTTATCACATCTACAAATCTCTTGTTGAGGACTTCCCAATTTTTGTATAATAAACTATCCTTTTTCAACAAATTTATAAATGAGAGAAACCTTGAGAACGAATCGACTTTGAGGGCGTATAACGTCCCATTGAAACTGAGGAAGTCGTCGTCCATGTAATCCTGAGTTACATCTTTATTCCAATCCAAATCCTCTATACCTCTAACTAATGAACACTCGTCGCTTGGATCAATTGCTTTGAAATAATCTTGAAAATACCTGTTATGTTCATTCACCACATCTCTCGGCCCAACCTTTTATTTCTCATCATCAAATGGCCTCTCTAAACTTGTTTCCTCATCATAATACATATGATATATATTGCATCTAGTATCCTTAATTTTCACAGAAAAACCTTGCTTTTCTAACAATTCTAGGCTAAGAATATTGTGAGAAATTTCGGGAGTATACTGTACTTGTCTCACAACTAATTCACCCAAATCTGTTTTGATAGTGGTAGTGCCAATTCCATATGAAAATATGAATTTGCACTCATGTTCATCTTTGCCTATTAATTTAAACTTATAATTCACATCATCAAACATGATTCTCCTAGGGCACATATGAAACTTGTAATGTTTACTTACGTACCATATATCATTCCAGCCATCTTCATCGGTTCCTTGCACTGTATAGTCGCCGTATATGTACACTTTTTCGGGGTACATCCTCTCTTGATCAATTATCTGATTCGTTAAGTTCACTTCTTGTTCTAGTTCGACGCCTGCCAACGTTTTCCTCCTTTCACACGCCCAAAAAGGGTGTCCCTTCTCTCAACATATGTAACATTTTGAGTTCTTGGCTTTTTTCTTTGCAACGGGCATCTTCCTTCTTTGTTTCACATGTTCTGTTTTTTCTTTTGCGTTAAACGCTTCATTCTCCAGTACGGTTTGAACCAGTAAATGTTTTCCTTTTGGCGATATAGTCTTCTTCTTCCTTGTGTTCCATTGATACATACGTTGAGGGGTTTCCCTCAAAAGGTAACGCCCACTTTGGAATCCTGAAGTGTGCTTGAACGTCGGCGTTTCCCACGGACCAGAGCCTACGCTCTGATACCAATTATCAACTGGTTGCGTGCCAACATTCTTATGCTTCAGTAATCGTTTCATACTTTGTTTTGACTGCGTATGGGTGTGTTTGGATGTAACAGTAAAAATGGGTAACGAATGCAATAATACTAAATACTTGACTTTGTAGATACTAATTGTTGTTGTGATTTCCACAGGTTGGAAACTCACAATATATAGATACTGAAACGACACCTAGGTTATTCCCAAACGTTGTGATGTTTAGAGAGATAACCGTTTTCCTATATAACCGTTATATGCAAATGGGCTTGTTTGGGTTAACAAGTTTTGACCCATTGCATCTAAATTCGACCCATACTAATATTACAGAATATCCACAAATATAAACTAAAGTCTTAACATACTAACATAATGTAAATTTGATCTAACAACATTATAGGGCTAACACAACATACTGAGACGGACAATTTTTCTTACAATCGTCAGCATGCCACCAAGCTGGAGAAGATTTTCGGAATTGGTAATACCCTGTGCGTACAAATGCAAATAAATTAGAACCAAATCAATTGGAACATAGAATTTTAGAAGATTCTTATATTAGCAATAGCTAGGTATACTTTGTTTTGAAGAACACCTTGTATAGCTCTTGAGGAGGACCAGACAATGACATCTTTTGGAGTTGGTTTATTCCTGAAAATATAATTGCGGATAAAACAGAACAATCAAACTTCAACATTGATTACAGCATAGATTTTTAGAAAATTCGTATATTAGCTATAGGAAGACTTTGTTTAGAAGAACACCTTGTTGTTCTGCATGGGTGAAAAGGAGGTAAAATTAAATGTAAAAAAGGAGGTATAATTAAACGTAGCATCACCACCAAGATTCTTCTCTTTGTTCTGCTCTTTAGGATCAGACAATGACATCTTTTGGAGATGGTTCGATTCTGTATGTAGAATTGCACATGTTAATACTTATCTTTGGAGATTCTTATAGTTAGCATCAAATTCGTGATGATATATGTGCACCCAATTGTAATCATTTCTTAATATAAAAGGTTGGAGTTCAGGGCCAATTCTATTAGCAGAAAAGGATGTTTTATGCCCATAAACTATATTATAACAAGTTATGATGCACACTTAAATACTTTGATAGATAGCTAAACCCTAAACCGTAACCTAAGCTAAAGGAAGGCGATTAATAAAAGGAAATAATGGATAATATCAATTAAAACTTCATACACTATTAAAAGGAGGAAACGTACCATCATCAATGTTCTTCTCGTATTGGGTACTAGAATCCACATACATATTTTCAGTTGGTTTCATACTTTCATTATCTCTGTCTGAAATTCTTATTGTATCAAAGATATATATTAGTAACATAACAAACTGTTAATTTATACCAGACTATACATTCAAAACAGATGATTATCAAAAATATATATCAGTAGGCTGAATATATGCTTGTTAAATAGCTTTCTTAATGTATTTATTCGCTTCAAATAAATAATCAAAAAGCATGTCATGATGATTTAAGGTGGACTTTTCATGTCTAACTATTAAAAAGTGAACAGACTTGTAAATATCTATATATATATATGGGACTAAGCATGACACATGTATAATGCTTACTTGGCATTTTAATGTTGACTTGGCACACCCTATGATGAGGTGGAAATGCCACCATGGCACTACATCCGGATACCTATTTAAAAAAATGTTGTCACTTAGCAGATTCGAACTTGGGTTTCGACGACCATGGACAAACGCCTCAACCGGTGGATCAGTCAACCACTTGTGATACAAACTCTTAATCCCCAATAGCTATTCATTCCAAAAACATACTCCCCTGAAGAACCGCTCCTAATTAACTTCCTCTTCAATGCAGTCAAACAAAATCTCATCCCTCCCCCATTTCACACGCGTTTCCAAATTCAAAACCCCCCAAATCACGCTCCTCCGAAAACTCTCTACCATGTTTAGGTCATTTACATTTGGTTAAATTTTTAATAAACTATTGAATATGTTTCTATGATGCTGAGATGTCTCGGCTAGATGCAACACGCATGATGTATTTACAGGTATGTGATTCACGACTATGGAATCCTACATTTGACAAGTTTAAGCATATTAATTTTTCCTGATAATAGGCTTTTCGAAATGATTGCAGCTGTACAGGTTTATTTTGATGGAACTTTAGCTGGACATATGGTTGCATTAGCTTTTAAGAAGAACGCCCATTTGCAATTGTTCCAATAACCAAGTTTGATTATTTATATTTTATTAAATCGAGATATCAATTTGTATTTCTGTTTTCTTATTCAGTTTTCTGTCATCCGTATGTTTATTATTCTTGTTTGATGAAGGTTATGTTAATCTCAATATTCACAGTATTTTTTACCCACATCTGATATATTTACCGGATGTGGTGGCTTATATTTTTGTTACAGAAAGATGGCAAGTAAACTACTTTTGGAACCATCACCCATCAAACAACTGCGAGGTAAGCCACATGGTTTGTGTGTCAAAATGGGTACATGTCAAAAACAGGTAAAAGTTTTGTTATTTTTACCGGACTATTAAAAAGTTTTGAATTTTATTGGTTTAGTACTTTTCAGGAAGGATTTGCAGTGGTGAGAGTGGAAGTCAAGATTCATAGGTTTTTTGATACATTTTTTTAATACAAATTTTGTTGATTGTTTGTTTTATGACTTTATGTGATTAGGATGATTAATTCAATGTTAGATCCATTTTGATTTAATTTTCTTTTTGGTTTTGTAGATTCATGAATAATCAGGTATCGATCATGGTCAGGTCATTTACCGATTGTCGGTGAATGTTATATCTTGGCTTCATTGAGTAGTTAACAAGGTGATGGGATGATTGTTGTTTTGTTGTTGCAAGGGTATGCTAACTTAGATGGTTTTATTAGTCGACGGCTTACCAGCCTCCTCCCTATTGCGGTAAGATGATTATTAGGGTGATAGTACTATATTTCACAATTTATGATTGTTTTGGTACTAAATGAATTCAATTTTTCCATTAACGACTAACACTATACTTTTTATACCAATCAATAATTTTTTCACTACCAACTAACAATATACTTTTTATAAACCTTGATCTGTAGGTGTTATTAGATGTTTATAAAATAGATGTTCAGTATATATGTATGACTTTTTTGATTTCATAGTAGTTTAAAGATTTTTGGATCATGTTTTTGTTGTTTAGGGCTCAGACCATGGACCAGGAAGATGAGATCATGTTGTTGCAACCAGATTGCTGAAGCTTGCTGATATTGCTTATGCTGACCAGGAAAAAACTCTAAAAAAGGTTCATCTTTCGGTACGTACCAACATCGAGTATGATTTTAAAATGATATGGGTGTTATTGTGTTTTATCAGGCCGGGTTGAGTCGGATTTTAGATTTTAAAAACTCACCTGCAACCTGACCCGAAACCCGATCCGATAAGGAATCGGGTTATCGTGCTCGGGTGGTACTCGGGTCAGGTTATTCGGGTTATCGAATGATGCTGCAAATGAACGGCTAATAAATAACCAAATGTGACTTTTATCAAACAACAAATTGATAGTTAATATTATAGTAACATATTTTTATCACATCCAAGCCAATGACAACTTAAGTTGATACAAACCTATGACGGTAGAGAGTATAAAACTTGAACTACTACATCAATAACTCTTGAATTGATATACGGTGAATATGTAATTCTATTATTCCTATTAAACATTATTGAGCTTGCGTATCACCGTTAAGTAATTTTCTAATTGTTGTCATCATTTTAGGCGTTGCCATACGAACTAAAACAGGTTATAGCACTTTAGATACAAATAATAGGCGTCAACGGTCGGCCACTTGAGATAACGTAATCACTTATTTGGAATCACAACTACTTGAATTTCATATTAACATGTACTAATTTCGTAGATGTTGTCATTGTAGGTACGTCTATGCAACCAGTGGGAAGTGCTGGCACTTTACATGAAAATAATAGGCCCGCACATTCACTCACGCGAGGTGATTGGCTTATTTCTTTTTAATCACATTTATTTGTTTGTCTTTGTATTCTTCCTTTAATCTTTCTGTATATACATGGATGTGAACGTCCATGAGCACAACAAGTAGTTAAGGTATATATTCTTCCTATATCTTTGGTTTTCAATCTATTATATCCACCTATTTTATAACGGTAATACCTTTTGTTACCTCTGGATTTCATAAGGCGAGATTAGCTTAACAACTTTTAGGAGACTGGTGCGCATGATCGTAATTGCTTTGCTGAATCAAATGGTAGTTTCTACGTCACTTTTTGGATGATTCTTTTTTGCTAACAGGTATGCGTAAAATGAACTCATCCTCCTCTTGAAGTCCACCTTCAAGCTGCGGTTCCACATAAGCTGATATCAAGAATAAGGTATGTGGGACTGATCGGGTCATGTGATGTTAGAGTAAGGATGAAGGGTGTTTGTTTTTAATGCTACTGATCTTCACTATCTCAAGGTGGGTTTCTTTCATATTATTCTCATAATAATTAGTTCACTTATTTTTGTTGGTGTTTGGAGTGAATTTGAATTGTCTGTGACTTTTTTATATGACATATGGTTACCTCTGCCACTTATTTTCATGTTCAGAAGTGTCGTAAAGTGTTTTTGATAAACCAGTTTGAGATAAGCTGCTGCCTTCTTTGTTTTGCAACTACTTTATGCTTTTATAAGCTAACTTTTTTTTTGAAAAAACGTAATAATCAGAACGAAAAAAGGTAGTAATCATGCGAATTTTCATTTTAGGAGCCCTTGTTACTCTACATTTAAATTGGGGTTTGCAACAGCTCCATGCGAACATGGTTGGCAGTTGACAACAACAAAAACTATCCTGATTGACTTTTTGGTGACGGTCCAGCACCTTTTACAGAGGATTTGCAGACTCTGATTTTCGGACTCGGCCTATGGGAATCGAAGCAGGTAAACAGGTTTGTCAAATCATATATACGCCCGCGGAAAGGTCAGTTTTAATTATCAGTTGTTTCATTTCTATAGTTATAAATCATTAGATTCTGAATTATAACTGACAGATCTCACTTTCTGAACTTCAGATACAGAGACGAAAGTAAGTTGGGGATGTAGGATCCAAAACAATGTTATAACAGGTTATTTGCTAACCAGGTTGTACCTAAAAAGATGGGTCTCGGTTATACTTTTAATGTGATTACTGTGTTTCATTTTTCAGCTGTCATTCATATGACGAGGATTAACCGGATTTTAATTGCAATTTTTCTTCTTCTTGCACGTTACTGGAAAGACTCAAATGCGACGGAAAGATGAAGGTGCAATTTTTGTTACCTGTTTCTAGCTGAATAAGAGCATGATTTACCGACACATATGACAAAATGCCCCGCCGCAACGCGGCGGATTCGAAGCGATCCTTGTTCCTAAAATTTATAGGCTAGGTGTGAGATTTAGTATCTTATATGATCACCTCTTTAATAATACATTTCATAGTTATATTAAAGCATTAACTGCTTCTGAAGTTCAGAAAGAGAACCAAAGAGGTGTCTGCACGTAAAACTGACAAACCATTTTTTTTCAAAATTCAACATGCTAATTGTTGTCTTGTGTGCTGATGAAATTTGTTCTGCTGTATGGCAGTCATTGCTCTCTGACCCAAACCCAAACTCCCCTGCTAATTCTGTAGCGGCATGAATGTTTAGTGAGATGAAACATGATTACGATAGAAGAGTGCGATAGGTTGTCGATAAGAGTTGGACTGCTGACTAATCAAGCATGATGTTGTAACATCTTTTCATGACCTGTTTGAGTGAGTTTTTGTTCCACATTCTTTGCAAAAATTTGGTCGCGCGCAAAACATAGTTACTTATATTTTGAATGTTTGAAGATTCTTTGTTTTGACAAAGATCGGGAATACACAAAGTATACAACAAAGATTGTGTACTAAGAAGTTTTATTTTGTTTATAAATAAGCACCATGTAATTTACATGTTCTCATACTTTTGATTTTTTTTAACATATAATACATGGACACTTTTTTTTTCTTCCAATTTTTGTGTCTTAGATATTTGTCATTATTCACTTCATTTACGTCCAATTAAACTTCGTCAAGTAATATAATGAAGCTAGCCCGCCCATCCGGGCGGGCTATGAAGCTAGTTCTCATTACATGTTCATTAATTAATTAACCAAATTAATCTAAAAAAGATATAAACAAACACAACAAATCAGTATCCAGAATTCACCACTGAAAATCATGTGAAAGATTAAATTGATATCGATGTTAAGATCGAACCTTCATAGGCAATAGTAATATGCACTGTAGTTTCATATAAAAAAACGGCCTGGTAAGAATCGTATCATTGAGAGTTTGATCTTATCTGTCGTGTATTGCTATGCCTAGCGTATATAAGTACGTGTATACTAGAATGCATGTTCTGCAGGACTATAGGACTCTTTAATTTTGATATGATACACTATGAAGAACAAGAGTTTAGGTGATAACCAGTCGACATAAATAACGCAAAAAATCTTGAAACACTAATAAGAAAGCTAACATAAAAAAAGAGGACATAACCCTAATTTTGCATTAAACATACGATGAACAGAATTATACACATACTGACCTATGATCACAACGTGTTTTACAGTCGAATGAAGAATGATAACGCCAAAGGAATCTAACGTTGGACTAGGGTTTTAATTAGGGTTATTTATATACGTGTATAATGCTAGCTGGCCCAGTCACAAGGCCCGGGTTTGGATTCAGAAACCGACACCAAGTTTATAAACGCTCTTTCTTTCAGAATTTGGGGAAAAGAACACAACACACACAGCACAATGTTATTGTCATATGAAGATTGGCAATTAAAAGACTCAGATAGGTTATGTTGGGAAGATCGATTATTACATATGACCTCGAGGGTTCGTATGCTGGGAATGTTGACCTAATTTTCTTATGTGATTCTATTACAGACCCTAAAGATCATCGCATGGGTGAATTAGGTATGACTTATTATATTTTTTGTAATTTTTAATAATAATAATAATAATGTGGTATTTATGTATTATATTGGTGATTTTTATTAGGTTCTCTTTTTAAGGAGACGGTTAATGATTCAGATGTCGTTGTACAAGATAAGGCTTTAGACGCGTTAATTGCTTACTTAAAAGCTGTTGATGCGCATATCGCTGGAAGGTAGTATGATTTTTAATTGTGAATTTATGTTGCATCAACACTAGTATGTATTATTATTATTGGTGTAGGTATGCCAAGGAAATTTGTGATGCAATAGTGGCTAATTGTCTTACTGATCGACCGGAGACGGTGAACAAGGCACAAATTGTGTTTATGCTTTGTGTCGAGTTGGAAGCTGTCGATGCAGTTCTGGTATGTGATTTGATTTCTGTTCCTATATATGTTAGTTGTACAATCTTTGCTTTTTGCTTATACCTAGTAAAGCTTGTTTTCCAGCCTTCAAAACTCATATTTGTTTTGCTAATTCCTTCTACCATTGAAATCACTTCGTTAATCTAATTTTTCCTAAAGTGGTACTTTTTATGATTGCCTCAAAGCTTAGCAATTAATTACTGGCTAACATGGTTATTTGTAAATGCAAATAGTTTAAAACTCTTTCCCTTAGATCTTCATATGCTCATCTACCATTTTCAATGCAATTTATATACACTCCGTAGTGAGATATTTGATTAACGTTTATTGTACTTCTGGAAATTTTTGTTAGCATTATATGGAAAATTAGGGTGGCTTATCTTGCTAGTATCTTTGTACCTTTCATGTTCACTACTAAATTGTGAAACAGTCTATCCGTTATGAGAACGCACTTTCTATTTGTTTACATACTCTAACTTGGATCTATCGCGCCTTGCTTTATCAACACTGTCTCTTCGTTTGTGTCATATGAATTTGGCCACCAAGTTAAATTTTGTTGACATTTTAAAGAAAGTGTCATACTACGTACATGATTGCCGAGTTTTGGGTTTCTAGTTGGTTATGTCATTTACAATATGCATCACATTATACATAATAATGATAATGGTTTCCCATAATGTTGTCATTTTTCTCACTAAATTGTTTGTTGATAGGATGCTATGGAGAAAGCAATAGAAACCCAAGTTGCTAAAGCTGTTCTTCCTGCCGTAGATGTCATGTTTCAAGCTATACGGTTTGTAATCAAATTTTACATTTTTTTGGGTAAGAGGGTGGTAAGGATTTCATATTTCAAGTGCTTATTACACGTCGGAAAAAAAAAAAAACTTTTGAAAGGTTTGAATAGCTAAATGCTTATTGACTTATGTTCTTATATTATATAGAAATTTACGGCATTGGCAAAAAAATAAACATTTAAGTTTGCTTGATTTGGATTATTTTTTAAAGATTTAAATCTCTAGACACTTAATCCGCATTTAATTGGAGAAGATGACGCGTACCCGATTGGAGTATGACACGTCAACTCTTAATTGACCGTTTGTTGGTTATGAAAATAAAACATGCCCACCTTTTGTATTCCTTTCTTTTTCTGCTTTATTTGGAATTGCATAAACCTCTTTCACCAAAACCCATTTTTAATTTTCCATCTTGGCAATAGTAGCTCCGTTAGTTTTAAAATACCGTTGGTCTCATCCGTGCTTTCCTTTTCTGTTTAGACGCGGATCGACTGTCTAGCCAGATTCGTAAAGCTTGAAAAAACTGTCCACATCATGCAAAGATTGTAGATTTTTATTTTACTTTATTCTTTGCCATTTATAATATTGAAGTTTTCATTGCCAATAACCAGTGAATTTGGTTCAAAGATTGTGCCACCGAATAGATTATTAAAGATGCTTCTGGAAATTTATGATCATCAAGATCAAAACATCCGTGCTTCAGCTAATAGGCTAACACTTGAGCTTTGTCGTTGGATTGGTAGAGACCCTGTTAAGTCCATACTGTTTGAGAAAATGAGCGACACAATGGTATGGTGATAAATCTTTTTATGGCTTCCACTTGTTGATTTTGGAAAAAATTAACTACATTTATTTTGATTTTTCTTAGAAGAAAGAGTCGGACGCTGAGCTTGCCAATGTCACAGTGGCTGCTAAGCCTACTCGCAAAATAAGGTTTTATTTGTGACTCTTTTACATCAATACAGCATGATTTGCTCAATGTCTTTATTAAAATCCAATAAATATATTTTTCATAGTAATGAATTCTATTAGTCAATAGACTCGATAGTAACAATTTTCTATTCTTTTAAGATCTGAACAAGTGAAGGAACCTGAACAGGAAGTTGCTACCAATGCCACACGCTCTGACTCTTCTGAAGAATCTGCTGCCAAAAGTATGTGATCAACTCAAATAGGTTTCTATAAAATATCTTTCTGATGGTTGTGTGTATATATTTACTGATGTAAAATTGTGTGGCAGTTTCTCTGGAAAAAGAATAATATGAAATCGCTAACCCTGTTGATATCTTAACACCTCTAGAGATATCAGGGTTTTGAAATTAAGTGGTCAGCGCACTTGCTGTATATTTTATGCAAGTTATAAATCATTTTTATTATGGATAATAAGACAAGTGCTAGGATAAAATGAATCGAAACTTGATAAAATTAAAGTTGTCAAAGGACTTCTTTTGTAATCATGGCATAGGGCCCTTGAATCCATGGGACGACCCGGGTAGGTGTCATTCACTGTCTCTTGTGAGTCACTAATTTAAGAAATTTCTGGAAAAGATGGAAAAATAAATGACTTCACCATCGATCCTCGCCTTCTAGGGAACAATAATCTTAAATGCTGATTTTGTCTATTTGAATGCTATCTTAAAGACACCATAGAGACTGAGAATGAGAGATTGAATAAACGGTTGGGGCGATATTGGCTGATTGGGGAGTCAAGTTTTTAAAATAGTATCACAGACCCACGTACCCTTTATGTTGCTACTTATTGGTGCCTTCTTTTTTATGCGTTTGTGTCATGACTCGCACGGGTAATTCACCTTAGCTTTATGATTATTAGTCGAGTTGACAACCTGAGTATATCACCTTAGCTATTTCTCAAGTGTGCATTGTAAATTTGTTCAAATATACTTTACACTCATAAAATAACTTCTTATGCTAATAGGATAGGTCCTAAACTTAACTGAGTACAATCGGGTGCACGTACATATATCATCATAAATTTTGATGCTAATTAAGATTCCCAGAAAGTCATTAGTTTGATTGTTCTGTTATATATCCGCAGTTATTATATGCGCAGAAACAAACCAACTCCAAAAGATGTCACTGTCTGATTCTCAAGAGCAGAACAAAAAACAGAAGCAGCATTATGGTAGTGAAAAGGGTACGTTTGATTTTACCTTCTTTTCTTTCTTTTCAATATATTGATTCTCTTGTCTGGTTGTCTTCACGACTATCGTAATAAACATCTTACTGTGTTGAATAGTAAATTTTTTTTCTATTGGCTTACGAATTTGTCTCGGGTCTCCTTCACCGTCATCCTTGCAAACAAAGGAAACGATTTGGGCATTCGATAAGCAATAAATCAATAAATCATGTAAACCTTTTTATCCTAAAAGTAAATGGCATTTTATTTAGTGAGAGTCCTTGTGGAGAACACGAGCACTTTGTTTCCTGTTACCCCAAAAAAGAAAAAGAATTGACAAAATAAAATTAGGAGATTTGACATCAGGGGCGGAGCCAGGATTTCATGTTAGGGGGGGCCAATTTTTTTTTTTTTTTTAATCACGAAATAGTTCGAAGAAATACAACAAAACATGATAGTGGGAAACGGGATAAACCACATGAATGTATTTTGAAGTTTACTCTTATTTTTATGAATACAAATAATATGTTCTGTAACATATATCAGTCAAATGGCAACATATAAGTTAATAAGTATATCAGTCAAACTAATGTGTTCTGTAACAAAACTAATATGTACAAAACTAACCCAAATGGCAACATACGATACAACACATCAAGTCATCAAGTGATCACATACGAGTTTATTAAATTTTGACAATTGGTAAACACTATAACTTAACAAATAACAAGTAATAAGCATACTACCAATGAAGCAATTAATAGTTATCATTTATCAAATATTCAATTGATCATTAATTTGCAAAAAGAAAACACTCGGATGTCTCAGTTCTTCATTTATCCGAAAGATTCCAAACACAAAAACTAATTTTGATCATTAATGAAAACAAAATAATAAAGTGCATTGAATACCTTGTGAAATATTTTGATCGGTTTGCTTTTGACACTTTGAGAGGACGGTTGGATTCCTCTTTTTCTTGTGAAAAATAACAAAAAAAAAGATACTGAACTGATATTTCTGAGTTTGGGAGGGGCTGACTATCCAAATTCCTAAAACAATAAACTTCTTGGGCTATAGAACAGTGGGCTTCTTGGGCTAGTTGGGGGGGGGCCTAGCACCCGCTAGTCACCCCATCCCCTCCGCCCCTGTTTGACATGAATATCCTCTTTTATGTAATGTAGGTAGAATTTGTTTTAAAGAATGAAACTTGTTTCAAAGAGAGAACCAAGAATGATTCAGTTGATAAACAAAACTCGACTTTCATCTTAAATGAAGCATGTTATAAATGATTACACCTCTTGCCAATATAAAAATTCCTAAAACTCTATGTTTAAATTGAATTGGTTCCTAATTTATTTGCGTTTGTACGTACAGGGTTTCGCCACTTCATAAAATCTAGATGGCCGGGTGACGACTGTAAGAAAAATCACACCTTTCTCTTTCTTTTCAATATGTTGCTTCTTCTGTGCTCTAATACCAACCTTTATTGGTTTACTAAATTAGTCCTTAGTGTCGAGAAGGTGAAAGAAACGTTGATGGAGGAGTTGATGGAGGAACTAGAATTGATCAAATCACATGAATGCACTAGGTGTGGGCTAATTTATGATATGAGCTGTGTTTGTCAACAAGAGCTTGGATTAGACCGCCCATATTTGAAGAGAGCAAAGGTGAGCTTGCTCATGTCTAGTATGTATATTTTCCTTAAAAAATAATCAGTATTGTGTTATTCGGAATCAATTAAATAAGGTTCTTATTGTTGTATAGTCGGCGGTTTCTGACGGAGGCGGAAAAAATGACAATGCAGCTATCTGGTCTCCTCCTTGGGAAGATCCTTGCTATGCTCCCTGAAAATACTTCGCTTTGTGCTCATGGCTTGGATTGCTTCTTTTGAACGTTACTTAAATAACTTTGTCCATGTGTTGTAAGAAACAAGTCTATGTTTTTTATCTCTATTTTAGTCGCTACTAGATAGACAACGCTTGCAAGCATGGATATTTTTGTTTTTGTTATGTAGCCTCCACTTTGTTATAATTATTTATAAGCATTGTATTGCCTCAGCATCGATACTATATTTATAGTAAATATATAGCACAAGTCACCTTGAAACTATGTTATTTTATTCCCTTCCCAGATTTATAATAAGTATTTGTTGGGTTTCTGCCCTGTGAGTTGGGCCCGTTAACCCAATATGGACCACGAAAAAATTGCTCATTTTTTGGACAAGGATATACGTTACGTAGACCTTGGGTTTCTTAAAATTTCCGGATAACTTCAACGCATCTTCTCGCCGACATTCAGATCTTCATCTCCCCAAACTGTCTTTTCCTCCTTAAATTAAAGATACTGGAAAACTAACTTTAATCAACATATGTGTACGTGTGTGCAGAAACCAATACAAATAATATCGTTGGGGAATCGATGAGTTCCGTTTTGGGTGGGGAATCTGTTCTGAGCTTCGGTGATGTTGATTTGTTGTTATCTATTGTGTAAGTTTGTTAACCCTAATTTAATATGAGTCAGTTTTTTAAAGTTGTGATTTTTGATTTTGGGTTTCAGGTTTGAGTAACTTCCATCTAAAGGTAACGTTTTTTTCAATGTTGTTATTTGCTTCGGCTTATATATCGACTTAACATAGGTTGAGATTTTAGGGGTTTTCTTAATCTTACATATTTTGATGATAGATTTAAGGGGTTTTCTTAACAAAAATAGTATTGTTACTTTTTCGGATGCGATCCTAATTTTACACGTTTGTGATATAGGGGTTGTTTTTTGGATCAAGCGGAGTTGGGAAATTAAGTAGTAAAATGGGTTTTTTTTATGTGTAGGATGTTTTACCCAGGTTGGTTTTGTCTTTATTTTTTTTAAGAAGCTATTAGCTATGAATTTCAGTAACCTGTTTGCACAGACTACGAAATTGTTGAACCGTAAAAATTACATACCTTATTGGCTTTTACATAGTATCCAATTCGTGGTTTATACTGATGTCTTGATGTTGTTGTTATTGTAGATATAACTATAGTACCAGAGTCAAGTTGTAGTACTTTACATGGAAGGTCGCCACTCCGAAAGTCAACCACCCGAGGTTAGTTCACTATTAGTTTTTTGTATTGTAAATGTCATGGTCCGTCTATTTTAGAAATCCTACTTGGTTGTTCTAAAGCTCTTAGCCATATCACTAAATCAGCTGGGTCTTGGAATTAAAAAGCCGAAAAAATGATAGGCCATGACTGGGTTTCGGTTAGTCCAACATGTATTTTGTCGGCCTATGATAGAATCGTGTTTAGCAACAATTAACATGTATATTCGTTCCTTATCGTCTACCTTGGTATTGTGAATTTCCTGTACATACACGGTATTTTCGCAGGTGTGACCATATATTACATATTTAATTTTCTAATTTGGCATAACGTAATACTTTCAGCATGTTGCTTATTTTCAGGATGAGGCAGTTGGTTTTGCTTACGTGAGTAAACGGGAAGCTCGCCTTTCTTTCTGAGTAGACAAAATATATCCGCTTTTCGTAGTATGGATGTGCAAAACCATTCAATGATTATACCACTGCTGAGGCTGACGTTGATTTAGAAGCTGAAGAAGAGGATGACGATGATGCCAAAGACGGTTACATTTTTTTCATCCCTATCTATTGTGATTGTTTTTTAGAGTACTTATATATTGTGTAATTTTTAGACAAAAGCAAGTGACTTTACAGTGTTCTCGGGATTTTTAATATTGGGTTGGAAAAACGGTTGTAGTCGGTGGTGAAAGAAATCATTTTTACCAAGTTTTGGGGTTAAAGAAGGTGTGCATTAATGTTATGGTTAGGAGTGGCTATAAAAAATCTTTGGGCGGTATAAATTTCTTACCTTTTATAAATGCATTGGTTCCTTTTTATTGAATAGTTTGTTTTGGATCACATGATTGAGTGTTTTTCTTAAAGATGGCATCAGTATCGTTGTTAGACATTTGAGAACTCGAAGCATGTAAAATAGACAAAGCAATTTTCATCAACCTATTGTATTGACACGACTTCAACGGCGTACAAAAAAAGAAGGAATTACGTCATGTTTGTGTTCATCAGGCTTGAAGACGCACACCAGGTACCATTTTTTCGTTCTCGGTGCACTGTAAGCAATAAATAACTGTAACATAGATAACGTTTTCTCATTTCTATTTGTTTTCTACTTCTTGACAGGTATTTTACTTTTTCGAAAGATGATGCACTGGTAGCAAAATATCAGGATATGCACGGATCATGCAAGATGAAGCAACATGAAACACCATGGCCAAGAAATAACTTGCAACACCATCCTGGCATGAATCAGGTGAACTATCAACTTACCTCTTCCAGCGTTATAATTTTGGTTACTTTTAATACACTTGCGTTTAAAACTACTGACTTGGAACACATATTTTAACAAGACGGTAAGTGGGCATGTTCTATGCTAATGGAAGTCATTTTTCTGAAACATACAATACATGCATGATAACTTTATAGTTCTGTGGCTTCAATTTTTTGTTATGCCATGAAGATTTGTGGATGCAGACTTTAAAGTTAGCTACCTATCTTATATCGCGATGACAAAAATGAGAAAAGTTGTAACTGTCAACATAATTTGCGATCCACATATGGATGGCAAGAAAACCACTATCTTTTGCAGTACTCTAAAAGTTGTTCAAACGCACTCAATTGATATAACGACGGTGATTTTTGTTTTGCTGAAAGTTGCATCAGTTACGGGAACGCGAAAGTTTTGGTGTCAACTGATGCAATGATAATGAACATAATTTGCTATATGTTCTGCACCTCTATGTATCATAATCTATGTAGTTGTTTCATAGTTGGATGACACCTGCATATAGAGGAATAGATTGCATTTCTTAAAAATGTATTTTCTATACTTGAATGTCAATTTCTGAATAAAATTGTTTCATAGTTGGTCTTTTATCCCTCTCGCCTCACCTCATTAAAAGTCAAGGGACAAATTAAATATAATACTTTAGTAATCATTTTACATGATAAAAAAATTTACTTACTTTCGGCTCAGATTGTATTGGTTGTATAAAGTGTTGTTGTTTCTCACAAACACCAAGTTTTTACTAGGTACAATGAATCTTATTACGGTTTAAGATTAGTAATCATTTTTGGCTTAGCTACAACAAAAACATTTAACATGTAAATACTCCAATACAAATCAATTGACGACGTTTGTTTTACATCCATGCGTACAACAAAGCTATTAATCGCTAATATCTTTTTTACAGGCACCTGTAAAGCTCCTTGAGTACCAAATTTCTGCAGTCATAGCAGGCATTAAGGCAATAGAAGTCGCCCATATTGTGATTGACGCAGAAACTAACGATACAACTCTTGCTACTGAACAAATAGTAACCTTGGAATTATGCTAAGTAAGAGGTAACATGAAAGGTAACAATAAGAAGGGTTTGCATGAATTAGTGTTAGAATGTAAATTCAAGTGATTGTTGTCTGATATGTACATGAGATGAATGCTACCCTTTTATATCTATCTATCAAATATTCAGCTTTGACAAGGCGGGTTGCAATTCATAGCCTTCGACTGTGTTTCTAATGAATTGTTGTTCAACTGTTTGGTAAATTATGATTCTTTAAGCAAGTACATGTAGCATGAGTATTAAAAGCACTTACAATGCTTGAAAAATATTGCAAACACGCCCGCCGCAACGCGGCGGGCTCCTACTACTTGTTGAACAAATAGGAAAGACGTATCAAGCTATATATTCAAATCACTGAAGTCAAATACTACACATTTTAATTTAATCTAAAGTAAATTGCATGTTTGGTCTCACCCTTTTGTAAGTGTAGCGAACGTCCTTATTTTGAACTTTGAGCCACATATTCACATATTCACATATTCAGTCAATGGCTAAAGTTAAATGATTAAAATACCCAACCGTCTCCCTCCTTTGTTCCTTTGTCCTTAAATTTATCCTTATTTAAACAATCTTCATCATATTTAAATCTCTATATTCAGAAATTCATCATTTCTTTTCTTCTAAGCTTAAACCCGCTTATACTTATATAAGAATTAACTAAGGTGCTTAGAGGACGGGCTAGATGCAGCCTAGAGGACGGGCTAGATGCAGCAAAGCGACGACCCGGAAAACACTCTTTTATCAAATTTTATCATCTTCATTTGTAACTATCAATTCTCAAATCCAAGTTCAAACAATTATCATTATGTAAATAAAATATCATATTTTATAGGGTGAAAGCTAAAGATACGCAATATAGTTTTTCAAAACACACGATGTACGCAATGAACTTTGAAAATTATCATTGTACGCAAAATACTTTCAAATTTGGAACAATGTACGTAATATGACTGGGAACTAGTAGGTTACCAGGTCACAAAGTTTGAAAATTGACAGAAATGGTCCCTATGGCTTGCGTTGACTTTCACCAGTCATCACTTGACTTTATCTTAGGTTAAAAAAGTTTCAGTAATGGTCCTTATGGTCATTGACTTTCAGATTTAGTCCGTTTTTGTCCATTTCATCCGTTTTTCTTACATTTTGTTCGTTTTTCTTACGTTTTAATCGATTTTCATCCGTTTTTGTCCGTTTTTCTTACATTTTTCTTATATTTTTTTCCGTTTTATCCGTTTTTCTTACGTTTTATCCATTTTCCTTCGTTTTTGTCTGTTTTACTTACGTTCTTATCGGTTTTCATCCGTTTTTCTTACATTTTGTCTATTTTTCTTACGTTTTTGTACTATTTCAACATACCGAAAAAATTTTCCAAAAAGAAAAAAAAAATTGAAACTTTTTCGCAAATTCGAAAAAAAATATTTCCAAAAAAAAGTTAAAAAAGAAAAAAATTTCCAAAAAAAAAGATTTTGCAAGTACTTTTTTTCAAAAAAAAAAAAAAAATTTGAATAATTTTTTTTTTAATTTTTTTAAAAAAAAATCTTAAAAAAAAAATTTTGATTTTTTTTTTTCAAAATTTTCAATATGTCGATTTAATTTTTTTGTTTCAAAATTTTTTTTTCAATATTTTTCGAAATTTTGACATAATGAAAAAAAAAAATTGGAAACAAAAAAGTATTTCGACATGTTGAAAAATTTGGAAAAAAAAATTCAAATTTTCTTTTAAGATCTTTTTTTTTAAACAAAATTTGAAAAAATATTTTTTTAATGAAATTTTTTATTCAAATTTTTTAATTTAAAAAAAAAATATTCAAAGAATTTCAAATAAACGAACAAAACGTAAGAAAAAGGATAAAAACGTAAGAAAAATGGACAAAACGTAAGAAAAACGGGCAAAAACGAAGAAAAGTAGATAAAACGTAAGAAAAACGGATAAAAACGGACAAAAATCTAAGAAAAATGTAAGAAACGGACAAAACGGATGAAAACCGATAAAAAAGTAAGAAAAACGGATGAAAACGGGCAAAGACGAAGGAAAATAGACAAAACGTAAGAAAAACGGATAAAAACGGACAAAAATCTAAACAAAATGTAAGAAAAACGGATGAAAACCGATAAAAACGTACGAAAAACCGACAAAAACGGGCAAAAACGAAGGAAAATAGAGAAAACGTAAGAAAAACGGACAAAAACCTAAGAAAAATGTAAGAAAAATGGACAAAAACGGATGAAAACCGATAAAAACTTAAGAAAAACGGACAAAACGTAAGAAAAATGGACAAAAACGAACTAAATCTGAAAGTCAATGACCATAAGGACCATTACCGAAACTTTTTGAACCGAAAATAAAGTCAAAGGATGACCGGTGAAAGTCAACGCAAGCCATAGGGACCATTTCTGTCAATTTTCAAATTTTGTAACCTGGTAACCTACTAGTTCCCGGTCATATTACGTATATCGTTCCAAATTTGAAAGTATTTTGCGTACAATGGTAATTTTCATAGTTCATTGCGTACATCGTCTGTTTTGAAAAACTATGTTGCGTATCTTTAGCTTTCACCCTATTATATAATCCCATCTAAATCCAAAGCAAAACAAAGTTCTAACTAAAAACCATTATCCATCTTTGTTATTTACCTTAAAATCAAAATCAATGTATTATAGAAACCCACTAATACATTCTCCTTTGCTTTTCAACATAACCAACAAGATCATAAAAAACAACTTTTAAAGCACCACCAACAGACATTAAAATCAAAATCATTGAATAAATTATATACCAGCACAATATTCATCGACTAATATACATTCTCCTTTGTAGTTTAGATGACTGGACGATATTTATACATGTATACACCAAAACAATAATACAAAATTTGAATTACGTTCATGAATTACTCATCTTAACCGGTCCCATTTATTTAGCTTTAGCCCTTAACAAAAGTTATATTCAGGATTTGAATCTAGGAATGATTGTGGGGACTTGTAGTGAGTCTGCTATTTGTAGTCTTAGATTAACCACTGGTGTTGTTTTGTTTGATGTTCTTGTCGTGCCTGAGTATAATGTTAGTTTGTTGTTTGTTAATAAGATGATTAAAGACGGTAAATTCTTTGTTGGTTTTGATGAGCATAAGTGTTATATTCAGGATTTGAATTTGGGCAAGATTGTGGGGCTGGTAGTGAGTCTAGTGGCCTTTACTTGTTTGATGATACTAATTGTGGTGAGTCTAATCTTGGTATGTGTAATTATGTGTTTGTTTGTCATGTTTCCAATGAGTTATGGCACCCAAGACTTGGTCATCCTGCTGACCAAGTCTTGTATGTGTTGGGAAATAAAATTGTATGTATAGAATTACTAGTAAAGAAGGTTTTAAGTATTTCTTAACTTTAGTTGATGATTTTTGTAGGACTGTTTGGGTGTACTTACTAAAATCAAAGAGTGAAGTTGTAGATTATCTTGAAAATTTCATAAAACTTATTTTTACACAGTTTAACAAGAAAGTTAAAATAATAAGATCAGATAATGGAACTGAATTTGTCAATAATCGATTATCTAAACTGTTTAATGATTTGGGTATGATCCACCAAAATTATTGTACCTATACTGCTCAACAAAATGAGGTTGCTGAGAGGAAACATAGACACCTCCTTAATTTTGATAGGAGTCTTATGTTTCGGGGGGGGGGGGGGATTCCTCTATCTATGTGGACTGAATGTGTCTTAACCGTTGTCTACTTGATTAACATGCTTTCCTCCTCGTTCTTGTCTGGTGCTTCCCTTTATTTTTTAGTGTATGGTATGGATCCAAGTCTTTCTCGTATAATATCTTTTGGATGTCTATGTTACTCTACTGTTTTAAACTCAAATGATAAGTTTAGTTCAAAATCTGGAAAATATGTCTTAATTGGTTTTTCTAGTTTTAAAAAGGCTTATAAATTGTATGGTTTGGAAAGTAAGTCAATCTTTTTTTCAAGAGATGTTAGGTTCTATGAAACTGTGTTTTCTTTCAAATTGAAGTCGGCAATAATTTCAAAAAGGCTGCTAATGTTTTAAGTGAGTCTGAAAATGTATTTAATAATTCAGAACTAAACTTTGATGAAAGTAGAGTAAACATTTTAAACTTTTTTGATATCCATGGATTTGAAAGTCCTAATGATGAAGAGGGGGACCCTTCTAATATGGAAGGTAGTGGTATGGTACCTCCAGATGACTGTGTTAACACAATTGGTGATGGAGGGGAAACCTCTGCAACCCATATTGATGAAACTATCACCTCTGAGGGCAATAATCAAAATGTTTTCATTGGTGAGGATCATGTTATTCAAATGGAAGCACCAGTATTGAGGAGGTCTAGTAGACAAAGGAGCCAGCTTGTTAGGTTTAATGATTATCTTGTTGGTAGTAATGTGAAGTATGGTCTTGATAAATATGTGTCTTATTCTAATCTGTCTAGAGTTAATATGTGCTTTTCTACCACATAAAATAAGTCTTGTGAGCCTAAGTCTCTCGTTGAGGCTTCTGAAAATTTTATATGGAGAGAAGTTATGAATTTTGAAATGGAAGCTTTACATAAGAACAAGACTTATGAGTTGTGTGATTTGCGTAAGGGTAGAATTGACATAGGGTGTAAGTGGATTTGGAAACATAAATACAAGTCTTCTTGTGAAATTGATAGATATAAAGCTAGACTTGTAGCCAAAGGTTTTAATCAATGAGAAGGTATTGATTATGAGGAAACATTTAGTCATGTTATGAAAATGGTCACTGTTAGATGCTTAATTGGTTTATCTGTTTTTAATAAGTGGCCTTTATTTCAGTTGGATGTTAATAATGCTTTCATATATGGTGATTTGTATAAGGATGTTTATATGCAATTGCCTCCTGGTTATTATGATAAAAATGAAACCAGGGTGTGTAAGTTGAATAAGTCTGTTTATGGGTTAAAACAGGATCCAAGATAGTGGAATGAAAAACTTATCACTGCTTTGGTTGAAAATGGTTTTAAACAAAGTGTTAGTGATTATTCTTTGTACACAAAGAATAAAAATGGGGTATTTTTGGCGTTATTGGTTTATGTTAATGATATTGTCATTACTGGCAATAATCTTGATGAGATTGAGTAGTTTAAAAGTTTTCTAAACTCTAAGTTCATGATCAAGGATCTTGGTCCTCATAAACATTTTTTGGGGATTGAAGTTTTAGAAAACAATTTGGTCTTTGTCTTTCACAAAGGAAGTACTATTTAGACTTGTTACATGAGTATGGATTGTCGGCATGTAAGTTTGCTGCTACTCCTTTGCAGTAGAAGGTGGTTTTGAGTCATGTTGAGGCTAAAACAGATAAGTTTTTGTCTAATATGACCGAGTATCAAAATTTGGTTGGAAAGCTGATATACTTGTCAGTTACTAGACTTGACATTTCTTATGTAGTTCATTGTTTGAGTCAGCATATGCATGCTCCTCTTAACTCTCATTTCACAGCTACTCTTAGTGTGTTGAGGTATTTTAAACAAACTCCTGATACAGGTATTCTGTTTGAGTATGGTAATAGGCTTAATCTGTATGCTTTCTCAGATGCAGATTGGGGCTAAGTGTCATGTTTCTAGGAAATCAGTTTCTGGTTTTTGTGTTTACTTTTGTAACAATCTGATTTCTTGGAAAAGTAAGAAACGTGCAACTATTTCAAGTTCTTGAGCTGAAGCTGAGTATAGATGTCTTGCATATACTACTTGTGAGCTTGTTTGGATTGTTAAAATTTTTAAGGACCTTGGAATAGATGATTTGTTACCTGCAAACTTGTTTTGTGATAGTAGTTCTGCTATTCAATATTGAGAAGGTGCTGAAGAAATTCAATTACTTTGATTGTACTCCAGTAAGTACACCTATGGATACTTGTGAGAAGCTGATGCCTAATAATGGCATAGCTGTATCTCAACTTGAGTATTCTAGGGTAATTGGCTGCTTGATGTATGCCATGACTTGTACAAGACCTAATATTGGTTTTGCAGTGGGAAAATTGAGCAGGTATACTAGTAATCCTAGTGCTCATCACTGGCAAGCAGTTTAGAGGGTACTAAAGTATTTGAAGAGAACTATGGATTATAGTCTCTCATATCTGGTTACCCATCGTGTTGGAAGGATACACTGATGCAAGTTGGATCAGTAACATTGAAGACAATTCATCTACCAGTGGCTGGGTATTCCTACTTGGTGGAGGTGTAATTTCTTGGGCATCCAAGAAGCAAACTTGCATCACCAATTCAACAATGGAATCTGAATTTGTGGCTTTAGTAGCTGCTGGTAAAGAAGCTGAATGGTTGAAAAACTTTCTTCTTGAGATTCCATTGTGGCCTAAACCTATAGCATCTATTTCTATCCAATGTGATAGTGCAGCTGCATTGGCTAAGGCTTATAGCCAAATGTATAATGGTAAGTCTAGACACTTAGGTGTCAGGCATAGCATGATTCGTGAGCTTATCATGAATGGGGTGGTATCTATAGAGTTTGTTAGATCTCAACAGAACTTAGCTGATCACTTGACGAAGGGTTTGGCTAGAGACTTGGTTATAAAGTCTGCTAAAGGGATGGGTTTAAGTCCAACTTAGTCACTGAATGCTAGGACACCAAACTCCCTCCTAAGGAAACTTGGGAGTTGAGTTCAATGTGGAAAGCTGAACATTCAGTGGACTGGAGCACATGTTTAATTTACATCCCAAGGTTGTGCTCGGAACCTGCTGAAAGGAGGATGAAGTCTTTACTTCTTAATGGTTAATTTTCTTTGAAAAAGTGCTTGGCAGGAGCATGAATAAAGAGGAACCACCTATGTAAATGTTGAAGTTTTGTCGCTTCAGTAAGCTTTGGACTTTTAGCTTTTACAACATTTATGAATTTGGATATGGACACATATAGTGTCAGGAGGTGATAAGTGTTTGAAAACTTGTGTGTATTTTATCTTCAGGTATTCAAATGGGTTGAAGGGTTCAATTCTTAGAACACCCTGATTCTCAAATATTTGAACGTGTAATTTACTAAGATGAAAATTCAATCCTCAGGACATTTTCGTTTATGCACATGTTTTGCTTGATGTTTATTTTTCATGCAAAGGAAGTGAACTAAATTTGGGGAGGATTGTTGGAAAATTTAGTGCACTTGTGGGATTAGTTCACACCTTGTGATAGGTTAGGAGGTACGGAGTGTACACCCATAAGGTCCCTGAAAACCCTGACTCTGATAGTGGTTTGTATTGGTAGTGCTAGTAGAAAGTACCGCTTGTGGAAAGTCTTGTTTGTGGAAAGTCGCTTGTGGTTTCCAGCGATAGCGATGTTTCCACGATGCGTGTTTCCAGTAGTGTGTGTTACCACGAAGTAGTGTATCCACTGCTAGTGCTATGAAAGTATTGATGAAAGTACTGCTTGTAACGGTTTTGACCTATTCAAGTGGCAGTTACAACTGCTTAATGACCACGTTTAATTGGTTATGTAACCACTAACGGCTATAATGGGGATAATTATGAGGCTATTAATGGGCTGATTAATACTCATAATTCCATTTGACTAGCTCAGAGTAACCTCCTATAAATAGGATATCTGTTTATGCATGAAGTACATACAGAAAACGATTAACACTTATAAGCGCAAGGGTTATTGAATTGTGCCTAATTCTATAACTGCATTTGGTCTTATCCTAAGTAGATATTCATGTAACCCAGGCATTAGGGTCGAATAGTTTACTTTGGAAAGTGATCACACGATTCCAAGTGATATCCGGTAACCACCAAGTGGTATTTGTTTCTGCTGATTTGGTATTTGTTTCTGCTAACATTGATTATCTAACCCTGCTCTAGGCTCATACACACCAACAGACTAGATCCAAGTCATAAAGGGTGGTGTCAAAGCACTACTTTAGGAGCCAGAGTAGAGCAATTGGCTAGAGTCAGAATCCTTCTTAACTACCTTCAAATATGTGTACCAATTACAAAACCAGGGAAATAGAGTGTCAATTTTTTCGCCTTCGTCAAAAACTGCCGACTATACAACACAAAGTTTTGAAATCCATTCTAAATAACAAAAATATTGTTTAATTTTGAAGTAAAAGACTAAAATAGAGATAAAAAGCACATCACATGGACAACAAGAATCGAGACACAAGACTTTTGTTTATTACAAATAAAGATAACACTTGTTTCTTACAACACATGCACAAAATTATTTAAGTAACATTCAACATCTGTAACCAGGCGATAAGCACAAAGCGAACTATTTTACGGGGAGTTAAATACGGTAGAGTCAAAATCATTCATATCTATACCAAGGATCTAACCAGGAGGGTAATGGAGTGTCATTTTTTCCGTCTTTGTCAGATTCTCAGACTATACAACAACAAAAACCTTATTTAAATAACGCAAATGCTGACTAATTTTGAAGTAAAATATATACACTAGACATGAGCAAGCTAACCATTGGTTGTATCATCACAGTCTCATATCGGCTGGCACATAACTTGTGGAACTTCCATAGATTGGCTCATCAAGACTCTGAGGAAGCACCATATTTTGTAATCTGGCCCATAATTGTTCACACCTACACCAGTAATCTAAAACCCCACAACTAGTGTGTTAGAAACTCGAAGGCCTTTTAGGCTTATATTTGATGAAGAGGTTGTAAGTAAAATTTAGGAAGAGAGGAATACTTATGAAAGATTTGGAATATTATTGATTGCTTATGTTTTCCTTGATTTGCTTGATTACAAATGCATCACACCACCCTCTATTTATACTAGTCCATGGAAGAGTCTAGTACCAAGATACTTCCATGGAACTCTAAATATTTCCAACATTATACATATATATACTCTAGATATTTCTTAGCTACAATATTCTACACAATTCTATGGATATTTCAAGGATCATTCTACATATTTCTTATAGATAGAGCTCTAGATTTTTCTTCCTTATGGACTTGGGCCATTGTGGATGTTCTATACTTGATTGGATCAAATCAACTTTAATAATCCAACACCCCCTTTAAACTTGATTTACCGACTCCAAGCATCATTCATTGTCTTGAAAAATCTTTCTCGTTGATCGGCTTGGTGAGGATATCTGCAACTTGGTTTTTGGACCTTGTATGTATCACTTGGACATTTTTCCTTTCAATGCACTCTCGAATAAAGTGATAACGAGTGTTGATATGCTTACTTCGATCATGGTATACTGGATTTTTAGCTAAGTCAATGGCCGACTTGTTATCCACATAGATCTTAGTCGCATCTTCTTGTTGCATGTGTAGCTCCTTTAGCATACTTCTAAGACAAATTGCGTGACATACACATGATGTTGCAGCTACGTACTCCGCTTCACAACTAGACAAAGTAACAATAGGTTGCTCCTTTGAAGACCATGTAAAAGCATTGTTACATTGGAAGAATATGAATCCTGTTGTACTTCTTCCATCGCCTTTGTCCCCAGCCCAGTCATTGTCGCTATATTCAACCAGCTTGAAGTCTTCACTTGTTGAATAAAACATTCCGTAGTCTACGGTACCTTTGATATAACGGAGGATCCTCTTTGCAATCTCCAAATGCTTTGTCGTAGGCTCTTCCATGAAATGACTAATTAAACCAACCGCAAAGAGTATGTCAGGTCTTGTACATGTCAAATAGCGCAAACTTCCAACGAGACTCTTGAATTGAGTTGAGTCTACCGCTTCTCCTCCGTCATGCTTAGAAGGCTTTGCCTTATGTTCTATGGGGGTGCCAACAGGATTGCACTTATCCATGCCAAACTTCTTTAATATCTCCTTGGCATATCCTTCTTGACTTATGAAAATTCCATCATCCGTCTGCTTCACCTCAATGCCAAGATAATAAGACATAAGTCCTATGTCTGTCATCTCAAACTCTTTCGTCATTGACTTCTTGAGCTCATCAATCATACTCGAGAGTTTCTGTAAAGATCAAATCATCCACGTACAAGCAGCAGCAGTATACTTCCATTTGCAAATTTCACGTAAAGTGCATATTCACTTAGGCATTTAGTAAATCCATGTTCTTGGAAATACTTGTCAATTCTAGTATTCCAAGCACGTGGTGCCTGCTTTAGACCATATAAGGCCTTCTTCAACCTTAGCACTTTACCTTCTTGCCCTTTGGCAACATATCCCTCTGGTTGCTCCACATAAACTTCTTCTTCAAGAAGTCCATTTAGAAATGCAGACTTTACATCCATTTGGTGGATTTTTCACCTATATTGAGCAGCAATAGAAATAATCATTCTAATAGTTTCTAAGCGAGCAACAGGAGCAAATACCTCTTCGTAGTCGATACCATGCTTCTGCTTGTAACCTTTTGCCACAAGTCTTGCCTTGTACTTTTCCACTTCGCCTTTGGCGTTTTTCTTGGTCTTGTATACCCACTTGACTCCAATAGTCTTTTGGCCTTTCGGAAGGGTCGTCAACTCCCACGTATCATTCTTCACTATTGACTTTATCTCCTCGTCCATGGCTTGTCTCCATTTCTTGCTTTTCATAGCCTCCTCAAAAACTAAAGGTTCACAATCAACGTATAAACAAGTAAGGGGTATTTAGTCAGTTACCTCGTAGAGCTCCTGTAAACTTCTTGTCTTCGGTTCTCCTTCACTTGAACTTGAAGGTGATTCTTGGGTTGGAGTTGGACTTTGAGGTTGTTGGACTTCTTCACTTGATTCACCCGTCTCTTCTTCATCAGTCATAGGAAGAAAGTCATACCTTTCATTTTCCTTGATGCTCCAATCCCATGTCTCTTCTTCATCGAAATCCACGTCTCTACTCACTACCACCTTCCTTGTGATTGGATTATAGAGCTTATAACCTTTCGACTGCTTGTCGTAGCCAACAAACACATGCTTCTCACTTCTATCATCAAGCTTTAATCGCCTTTGGCTGGGAACGTGGACATATGCTATGCTTCCGAATACCCTTAGGTGAGAGACGGTAGGCTTCATCCCATTCCATGCTTCTTGTGGAGTCTTGTTGTCTAAACTCTTTGACGGACACCGGTTCAATAGATATACTGCACAATCAACCGCCTCGGCCCAAAACTCCTTTGGCATCTTCTTACTCTTCAACATGCTTCGGACATTATTGAGAATGGTTCTATTCTTTCTCTCAACAACTCCATTTTGTTGTGGGGAGTAAGGAGCCGTTAGAAATCTCCGGATCCCATTATCCTCACAAAATTTGTTAAATTCTTTTGATAAAAATTCTCCACCTCTATCGGATCTCATTGATTTAATTTTTAAACATTTCTCTTTTTCAACCATAGTTTTAAATGTTTTAAAAGTTTCAAAAGCTTGGGATTTTTCTTTTAGAAAATATACCCAAGTTTTTCTTGAAAAGTCATCAATAAAGAGCATAAAGTAAAGATTCTTACTATAAGAGGGTGGAGTAATGGGACCACACAAATCCGTGTGAATTAGATGTAAAGGCTCCTTAGCTTTTGATGTCGCTTCTTTGGAAGGAATTCGTAGCATGCTTCCCAAGAAGGCATCCTTCACATAGTTGATTGGGATGATCAATTTGATCTAACCCTTTCACCATTCCCTTTGAGGATAATAACTTTAAGTCACCAAAGTTTAAGTGCCCGTATCTCATGTGCCAAAGCCACGAATGATCCTTCAAACAACTCTTTAAGCACTTAGCTTCATCATGTTGAATGTTTAGAAGGAACATTCGGTTTTTGGTCATAGGCACTTTTGCTATGAGCTTTCCTTCGGGATTCCTTATTGTAGCACTACGATCCTTGAAATGAATATCGTAATTTTTCTCTAAAAGTTGTCCCACGCTTAAAATATTACTTTTAAGATTGGGCACATTGTATACGTCCGAAATATATTGGTGACTTCCATCTTTAGCTCGGATAAGTATCTTACCTTTTCCTTTCACCGGTGCCTTTGATTCGTCTCCAAAGGTGACGTTACCTTTACTTTTCTCCATCTCCACGAACAAGTCTTCTTTACCCGTCATATGGTTACTTGCAGCAGAATCTATATGACATGGCTCTATCCTTTCTTCTTGTTCGTCGTGTCTTGCCATTAGCAAGGTAAGCTCATCTCCGTCTTCTACCTCCACAAGATTAGCTTTTTCTTCCACTTGTCTTGAGCTAGTACACTCATTGACATAATGACCATATTTACGACAGTTGTAACATTGTGTTTGGGGCTTACCTCCTCTTTGAGATTGAAAGCCTCTCCCACGACCTCTTTGATATGAAGACCATTGGTTTTCATCTTCTTTGTTGACATATTCTCTTCCTCTTCCTCGTCCTCGTCCTCGGCCTTGGAAACCACCACGACCTCGAAAAATATCGCGTCCTCGTCCTTGCTCCTTTCCATGTAGAAAGCTCTTTTCTTTTTCTTTGAAAGAGACCTTTGAGTATAAAGCTTGCTCCAAGGGTTCTTTCCCCCTTCTTTTATTCAACTTCACTTCATGGGCTTGTAAAGATCCCATGAGTTGATCAATGGTCATTGAGTCTATGTCTTTTGACTCCTCTATGGCCACGACAATGTAATCAAAGCTTGGGGGCAAAGAACGAAGAATCTTTTCTATCACCATTGTGTCACTCAAGCTTTCACCATTTCTCTTCATTTCATTTGAAATGGTCAAGACACGAGTGAAATAATCTGAAATGGTTTCGGATTCCTCCATTTGAAGTTTTTCAAACTCTCCTCTAAGATTTTGAATACTTACCTTTTTCACTTTGTCGATTCCTTTGAAAGCATTTTGAAGGATCTCCCACGCTTCCTTGGAAGTAGTTGCATTTGCAACTTTTTCAAACATCGCATCATCAAGACATTGATAGATGAGTGTAAGAGCACTTTGATCCTTCTTTCTTGCCTTTTGCAACTCCACCCTTTGGGCGGCATTCATGGAAATTTCATCATATACTTTCTCAACACCTTTCTCTACCATCTCCCATACATCATGTGAACCTAGTAACGCCTTCATTCGAATGCACCAACTACCATAGTTGTCTTTGGTAAGACGAGGAAATTGGAACAAGTTCATCATGCTTGACATCGTGATCTTCTAGCTCTGATGCCAATTTGTTAGAAACTCGAAGGCCTTTTAGGCTTATATTTGATGAAGAGGTTGTAAGTGAAATTTAGGAAGAGAGGAATACTTATGAAAGGTTTGGAATATTATTGATTGCTTATGTTTTCCTTGATTTGCTTGATTACAAATGCATCACACCACCCTCTATTTATACTAGTCCATGGAAGAGTCTAGTACCAAGATACTTCCATGGAACTCTAGATATTTCCAACATTATACATATATATACTCTAGATATTTCTTAGCTACAATATTCTACACAATTCTATGGATATTTCAAGGATCATTCTACATATTTCCTATAGATAGAGCTCTAGATTTTTCTTCCTTATGGACTTGGGCCTTTGTGGATGTTCTATACTTGATTGGATCAAATCAAGTTTAATGATCCAACATAGTGCATATATGTGATATGACCCACTGTTGATGAGGCCTCACTTCTGCCATCAGCTCCTCGGGAGATAGACGCTCAAAGTCTAAATTTTTAAACCAGAAAAGGTTAATATTATAGCATAAAAGAAGCACCATACTGAGAGGACAATTTTTATTACAATCGTCAGCATGCCACCAAGCTGGAGAAGATTTTTGGAATTGGTAATACCCTGTGCGTACAAATGAAAATAAATTAGAACCAATTCAATTGGAACATAGACTTTTAGAAGATTCTTATATTATACTTTGTTTTGAAGAACACCTTGTTCTGATGTATGGGTGAAAAGGAGGTAAAATTAAACGTATAAAAAAAGGGAGGTAAAAGCAACGTACCATCATCACTAGGATTCTTCTCCTTGTTCTGCTCTTGAGGATCAGACAATGACATCTTTTGGAGTTGGTTTATTCCTGAAAATATAATTGCGGATAAAACAGAACAACCAAACTTCAACAATGAATTTAATTAAAACATAGATTTTTAGAAGATTCGTATATCAGCAATAGGTAGACCTTGTTTAGAAGAACACCTTGTTGTTCTGCATGGGTGAAAAGGAGGTAAAATTAAATGTAAAAAAGGAGGTATAATTAAACGTAGCATCACCACCAAGATTCTTCTCTTTGTTCCGCTCTTTAGGATCGGACAATGACATCTTTGGAGATGGTTCGATTCTGTATGTAGAATTGCACATGTTAATACTTATTTCTGGAGATTCTTATAGTTAGCATCAAATTCGTGATGATATATGTGCACCCAATTGTAATCATTTCTTAATATAAAGGTTGGAGTTCAGGGCCAATTCTATTAGCAGAAAAGGATGGTTTATGCCCATAAACTATATTATAACAGGTTATGACGCACACTTAAATACTTTGATAGATAGCTAAACCCTAAACCGTAACCTAAGCTAAAGGAAGGCGATTAATAAAAGGAAATAATGGAAAATATCAATTAAAACTTCATACACTATTAAAAGGAGGAAACGTACCATCATCAATGTTCTTCTCGTATTGGGTACTAGAATCAACATCCATATTTTCAGTTGGTTTCATACTTTCATTATCTCTGTTTGAAATTCTTATTGTATCAAAGATATATATTACTAACATAACAAACTGTTAATTTGTTGGTTTTTCTTCACAGGTTCTAAAGCAAGCCACCTTCGACACATAACGGCCTTGTAATTGACCATGACTTGATGCGCAATAGAGTTTTGAGAGAAAGTGTAATATGTATAATGAAAGTATTGATAACACAAATATGAACAAAGAAAAAACTAAAGACTTGATAAAATGTAAATTGTTGTTGTACAATCCTAAACATAACTCGATCTATTTAAACTTAGTGAAACGGTACCATGTTACTTTGGGTGAAACGTTGCGTCGATTCACAAAGTAACCATTTCCCTAACTGCCTTTAACAAGCCATTAACTAACTTAACCAAATGTTTAACGGGGCGTTTGGGTACAGAGATCCAACCCATTGTTTTGCCTGATTGAACCATAACAAATAAAACAGTAAATAACATTGTTCCAAATTAACTTAACAAAACATTACAAAGGGGTTTACATCTCCCCCTTAATTTTTGTAAGTTAAATGTCTTCCATGGTTCTTGTTTCCTTCATGCAATGACGATGAAATCGTCTTCACTTGATGTGTTTCCCTTGCCATCTCCGCTTGTGGTGCACTCCATATCCTCTTCCTTCTTGACTTCGTCATGGACATACTTGAACCTCTTCTTTGGCTTCTCCTCTTGTGTTTCCTCTACGTACACGCTAGTCTTTACATCACCACATGGTACATCTCCGACCATATTTAACCGTGGCTCTCCATGCCCTATCCTACGTGCTTCCTCGTAGTACACTTTAACCAATGCTATATATTCTCGATAGCATTCTTTTACACTATGCCCATCTTCCCGAGTCAATCCCAAAGGAATTGCAATATCGCCCCACAAATCATTAAACGACACATTCATATAGCCACCCATGTCGTCTACGAATTTATACAATGCTAGCAAGTCTATCCTAATCACCCCTATTACCGGTGGTAAATCACCCAACGCATCTATTCTCATGTAATTATAATAGAACCATCCCAACAAATCAATAAACTTTCTCCCCATGATTTCCCAATTTTTGAACACCGACTTATCGATTTTAACTAAATCTAAAAACGATAAGAAATGTGGGAATGTGTTTACCTTAAGATGATAAAGCATCCCGTTGAGACTAAGGTACTCATCATCGACATAATCATGGCTTTTATCTTTGTTCATATTTGTGTTATCAATACTTTCGTTATACATATTACACTTTGTCTCAAAACTCTATTGCGCATCAAGTCATGGTCAATTACAAGGCCGTTATGTATCGAAGGTGGCTTGGTTTAGAACCTGTGAAGAAAAGCCAACATTGGTACTAGAGCCCACGTTTCGATTCCTGGAACAAGTCATCTAGGGAAGGCACAAGGGTTACGTTAAACAAACAGTTTCTACAACGTTGGGAGACTGGCGACGGTTACAAAAAGGAAGAGAAGAAGAAACGGTTATCAAACTATGGGAAACAATTATTAAAAGATAAACTCAAGGAAGTTATATCTTTTAATACTTCTAAAGACTCAACCGTTCTTAACCATTCCCAACTGCTCCCCACTTTTCAAGGAAAGAACAATACAATTTCCAGAAAAGAAAAAAGGTCTCGATGTTATCTGTGTAAAGTCAAAGGGCACTTCTATTAGAACTGCAAAAACAAAAAACACATCGACCCACATAAACCTATGGAATACGAGGCAGACATGCAAGAAGTATTCAACTGGCCATCAGAACAAATTAATGTTGAAACCAATTTCATGATAAGAGGAACGGACCAAGGAAACTGGAACAACATCTGGTATGTTAGCAAATCTCATGCTAAGCATATGAGTCCCTCAAGGTATTTATTTAAGCGCATGATAAACCAATTCAAAGTGGTGGGAAGAGATGAGAAAGTGAGGAAATTTATTATTGCCTACGGAGTCGGTGAGGCAATTGTTGATAATAAGGAAGAAGAAATTGTGATTCCTAACGTATTGTATACGCCAAAAATCACAATGAATGTGTTGAGTATGAAGCAACTCGAAGATGAGGGATTTGTTGTGACTTGTAAAGACGGTACGCGTCAAATCAAATATATGTTTGACAAAGAAGAGGAAGCCGTGGACAAGGGTGATGAGGAAGCAATCAAAGATCACCAAGAATTTATGGAAGGATACTATAAGTCGCTTGATCCTAGTGACGAGTGCTCGCTAATAAAAGGGATGGAGGATTTAGAGATGAACAAAGATGAAAGCCATGATTATGTCGATGATGAGTACCTTAGTCTCAACGGGACGCTCTATCATCTTAAGGTAAACACATTCCCACGTTTCTTATCGTTTTTAGATCTAGTTAAAATCGATAAGTTGGTGTTCAAAAATTGGGAAATCATGGAGAAAAAGTTTATTGATTTGTTGGGATGGTTCTATTATGATTACATGAGAATAGATGCATTGGGTGATTTACCACCGGTAATAGGGGTGATTAGGATAGACTTGCTAGCATTGTATAAATTCGTAGACGACATGGGTCGCTATATGAATGTGTCGTTTAATGATTTTTGGGGCGATATTGCAATTCCTTTGGGATTTACTCGGGAAGATGGGCATAGTGTAAAAGAATGCTATCGAGAATACATAGCATTGGTTAAAGTGTACTACGAGGAAGCACGTAGGATAGGGCATGGAGAGCCACGGTTAAATATGGTCGGAGATGTACCATGTTGTGATGCAAAGACTAGCGTGTACGTAGAGGGAACACAAGAGGAGAAGCCAAAAAAGAGGTTCAAGTATGTCCATGACGAACTCAAGAAGGAAGAGGATATGGAGTGCACCACAAGCGAATATGGCAAGGGAAACGCATCAAGTGAAGACGATTTCATCGTCATTGCATGAAGGAAACAAGAACCATGGAAGACATTTAACTTACAAAACATTACAAAGGGGTTTACACAATCTTTTATATAATAAAACAAAACCCATATTGGGGATTTTTCATTTTAAAAAAATCAATTCATTCCTTATTTGGTAATATTTTTTTAATTAGATTTTTATTTTTAAATGTAAAAAAATATTAAAAGACTAATTATTTCCTAATTTGCTCAAAAATCTATAAAAAAAGGTTTTTACAATCACGTTTATAAAAAAGATCAAAATACACATGGGCCTCTCTGCTATTTTTTCAATTTATAAGCCAAAAATGTAATTTAAAAAAAAATACCGGAGCTCATTGAGAAAGCTTTCTATTCTATCCTTTCTAAAAATCACTCATGCCTCCTTTCCAAACTCCTTTTCTTCTCCAACCCGTGAAGAAAAAAAAAACATTTTTCACAAGATGATATTATTTAGGGTTTCAAAGGTTTTCATCATCTATCCATTGTGTAAGTAAATCAATATTAATTTTCGGTTTTGAAAACTTGACAGGAGGATTCGATTAGTTTCCATAATATATTCCCAACAAAGTTTTGATTTTGTGTTATGGGTTTTTTATTTTGTTAGTTTAATTGATGAATGAAGGTGTTTATTATGCTGTTTAGTATGTATGCACACCAAGTGTTTGTTTTATGTCTAAAAAAAGATGCTAAAAAATTAATGGTTTTTGTTCTTTCTAGCACCAGTTCTTAGAACACGAGGCTATACCTAGAGAAAAACCTTGCAACTGTAGCTCAAGTAACAAAGGAGTAATCACATTAGGTGTAACAAGAGTTAGTTATACAATAGAATCAAGTTGTTGAAGTATTGATGAATGAGATCTTGCATAAATTTTTGGATATAATGAATAATTAGCTGACTGTTGTTTTATATTCTGATGTGTTATGTTGTAGGTTTCTTTGGGTATAGATTATCATCATGATATGTTATTGTCTCACTAGAAGGTCAATCCCAAAGAAGTTATCGTTGGATGGTAATTTTTTCAACTCTTTGTGATGTCAAATTTGCAAAATTCGGTTTATGTCACAATATTTAGATCACTTTGCATGACTAAAGATTGAACAATAATAAGCAATTGTTACCTGATTGATTAATATGGTGTTTTTTTTCCTTAGACTAAATATTGTAGAGTTTTAGTACCGGTTTGTGTTAGTTTGGAGTGATACTCAAGTTAACCAGACATATATTATGTATAAGACACGCATAGCCTCCGTAAATTACAACCTAAAAAGTGTGCCAAGATTAGCATTGCTGGAACAACCATTTTACTGTGATAGTAAGTTTTGATATTTTGAGTTTGTGTTTATATGTAGATCTTTTTTTAAAATGCATTGCATATTTTAGTTTTATGTGTCTGTTAGCTTAAGTTTTTTTTCTTCCCGTACGCACCTTTGCTCCGAGTTAGTTAACCTTTCCATGATTGTGACACAATGATGCTATGACCAAAGTACCACTACTCGCCTTACCAGATTTTAATAAGGTATTTGTTGTTGAAACGAATGCGTCGGGGTACGGGTTTGGTGCGGTGCTAATGCAAGAAGCTAGACCAATTGCTTATTTCAGCCAAGTTTTTGGGTCTCGCGCTAGATTGAAGGCATTTTATGAAAGAGAATTAATTGCGATAGTATTGGCAATTCAGAAGTGGCGACCGTATTTTTTAGGCAGGCATTTTGTAGTAAGGACCGATAAGTAATTACCTATCCTATGTATGACTTAGATTTACCCTATAAGTAACTTTTACTCATGTCTAATCCTTGTGTACAACCTTATAACTATATTTCATTGAAAGACAATTATTAACATGATGTAAATTACCATGACATATTTTAGGTAAAGGAATTAAAAGAGAAGGGTCGAGACGGTTCAAAAGATGAATGAAGCTGTGTTACCTCTGTCCAAAGATCAAACTCCTTATGAGGGTGTTTGGGATTGCATTTTGAGGTAAATTATTTTCAACTGGTGGAAAAGTAGGACAAACATGGTCAATATAACTTTATTTAGAGGTAGCAGAAATATCAGGTGCACTATTGGAGTAAATTTGATCATTTCAAAACACAATTATCTCTTAATACCATGTTTATATTTGTATTTTTTTATAAAAGTTTTATTTAAATTTTCCTACAAAGGCATTCTTGGTTAACAATTTAAACAGGTCAGATTGGTAGCTTAACTCTCTTTTTACGGGTCAAGCGGGTGCATTACTAAAAATAATAGGTCTTTTAGAAGCAATTAGAATTGTTCAATGAGGAATAAAACCACTGATTGGTTTGTATATTTATTTTAAACCTGAGTATTATATCAATTATGGAGGCCAAAACGACAATGGAAGACTTACAAAGGATGAAATTGATAAAATGTTGGAAGATGCAGAAAGATAAAAATATGACGATCAAAAATACAAAAAGAAGACAGAGGCTTATAATGCATTGGAAGATTACATTTATGCCATAAAAACAAAATTAATGGATAGCAACATCAGGCGCAAGCTATTTCTGGAAGATTTGAAGAAGATGGATAATGTGGTTGAGGAGGCAATTAATTGGCTTGATGTGAATAAGGTAGCAGAAATCAATGTGATAGAGGAAAAGAAGAAAGAAGTTGAACGTATATGCAACTCCATAGTTGGTCAGGTCATGTAAGAAATATGAAGCTGCAAAAAACTAGTCTTTTGAAGCACAGTCAGTGTCGTTTTGATAAACCCTTTATACTCTTTTCTCGCACTATGTGGTATTTAATTTGTCTGCATTATCTTTTTTAAACTAAAGACCTGGTTTAATCTCAATGTATGTTATGTGATGAGGTTGTGCTTGCTTCGAATCCCTGTATGTCACTATGTGTTGTCTTTTGTGATGCAATGTCATTTCAGTGATGGGGATAGAAAGTTAGAGATCGGGTTGCTTATACTTTTCATTTTTGCTGTGTTGGGATAGTGTTGTATTACTGAACATAATTTGTTATGCACTATCAATGTATGTAAATTGTGTTGTAACATGGTAGCCAACTTGCTCAACCCGTTTATTTTGTGAACTAGAAAAAGCCACCCAAGATTAATTTGCCATAATCTAATACGTTTGTAATTAGAACAGGTGGTGCATTTGCATGTCAATGTTTATTCTTGTGAGTTTGATCAGGTTAAGTTCAACTTTAATTCTTTATGCTCTCTCTTTTGTGCTCTTTTCCATTTAGTTATGAAAAGTAACATAAAAGCGTGCATCCGGTTTGAACAAAGCTAGACTGATCAACTAGATGAAACGTACCCAATATCGAAGAACAAAACTAATAGGACAAATTATTGATTCAGCTAAGATCATTGCGGTCTCGATAAACCCGTGCACGCACGGGGTTTTTTCTAAAATTTTATTTATATATTATTAGCTAAAAATCGCATGTAGTAATACCTGTATAACATATATTTATCGAGTATTAGATAAGTATTTCAGAGAATTATTAATGTATTATGATTGGTTACATTGTTAGTTCATAACTTTATGGCAAGGAATCCCTTATGTAGTGAGGCTATGTTTGGGAGGTGGCTTATCAGAACTTATAAGAGCTTAAACGTTTAAACTATAGTCTCTAGGTGAGTTAGTCTCTTTCTATTTTACAATCAAGAAGAAAATATACTTGATAACCGAAGAACGAAATTAATAAAATCAAAGTGTTTGCCGCATGAATATATAACAGAGTTGTCAATGGTAAATGTTGGCATAACCAAAAATGTTGGGCTGTTGGTGAAGTATTTTGTCAAATATGGCAATATGCATGTACTCTCTTTTATCTATCTAAATATTATAGTATGGCAACAATGATTAAACATGTTATTAACGGGGAAAGATAAAGATTGGTAGTTATAAAAAGAATTGGTAACAAATTTATAATTCACATCTATAATACGAATTGAAAATCTTAGCATGTTTTAAATGAAGAATAGAAACTTTGAAAACCACATTGATGTATGGGGAACTCTGCAAGGGTCTTACCACCTTCTTTATTTACTATATTTAAGTCTTTGGAGTACTTTAGGATTATATTTTGCGCCGAGGATTAGTGCTTAATTAACCCATTTCATTAGTAACAAGTCAAAATTTTCACATGTAATACTTCAATTTCTTGGATAGAGTCTTAGTCAATGACTGAACAACCTCTTGGTGATTTGCTGGAAGAACAAGTTTAATACTTCATGGAATAACATAAATTAGATGAAAGCATCAGGTTAATTTGCTTTTCTGCTATAATGAATGTACCTTATTTAACTATCATGACTTTAGCAGTGAATTGTAGGAAAGTACAAGAACAGAAACCAAAAGTATAACAATGTAGGCTAAGCATAAGTGACAAATAGGTGAGTTTGGTGATGGGTCAAAACCAGTGGAGACGAGACATGTCAGATGAGTTAATATTTTTTTACAAATAACTTTTGCGAAAACTTTTTAATAATAAGTTAGTGCGTTAAATTTTTATAACATAAGCACCTTTGAATCTGAATAGTCTAAGAATACAATACAAACAATCATTAAAAGTACATACACATGTATGACGCTATTATTATGATTTTTTTTACGCCTTCAATTATACTATCGAAAATCATGTAAGACAAGGGCAAAATATATCCATTTCAGCTGATAGTTTAATATAAACGGGTCATATTGGTGTGGTTTAGTTAGATAATAAAAAAGTAACTCTTTCAAGTCGGCCAAAACTTAAAAGTACGTGGCTATTTTATAGCTTTTACCCTCTACGAAAATAACATATATGACCTTTTACAACGTACATCAAACATAATTATAAAACAAAATTAAGAACTGTAATAAAAATAGAAAACAAAAAATAACCTATTTGTTTTTATAATAAACAAAAATACGTTATTAAAAATTTTAGAAAAAACCCGCGCGTGCGCGGGCATCATAACTAGTTTATACCAAACTATACATTCAAAACAGATGATTATCAAAAATATATATCAGTAGGCTGAATATATGCTTGTTAAATAGCTTTCTTAATGTATTTATTCGCTTCAAATGAATAATCAAAAAGCATGTCATGATGATTTAAGGTGGACTTTTCATGTCTAACTATTAAATAGAAACAGGCTTGTAAATATTCTCATTACATGTTCATTAATTAATTAACCAAATTAATCTAAAAAAGATATAAACAAACACAACAAATCAGTATCCAGAATTCACCACTGAAAATCATGTGAAAGATTGATTTGATATCGATGTTAAGATGGAACCTTCATAGGCAATAGTAATATACACTGTAGTTTCATATCAAAACCGCCTGGTAAGAATAGTATCATTGAGAGTTTGATCTTATCTGTCGTGTATTGCTCTGCCTTCATGTATAACTGTATACTAGAATGCATGTTCTGCAGGACTATAGGACTTTAATTTTGATATGATACACTATGAAGAACAAGAGTTTAGGTGATAACCAGTCGACATAATTAACGCAAAAAAGCTTGAAACACTAATAAGAAAGCTAACATAAAAAAAGAGGACATAACCCTAATTTTGCATTAAACATACGATGAACAGAATTATACACATACTGACCTATGATCACAACGTGTTTTACAGTCAATGAAGAATGATAACGCCGAAAGGAATCTAACGTTGGACTAGGGTTTTAATTAGGGTTATTTATATACGTGTATAATGCTAGCTGGCCCAGTCACAAGGCCCGGGTTTGGATTCAGAAACCGACACCAAGTTTATAAACGCTCTTTCTTTCAGAATTTGGGGAAAAGAACACAACACACACAGCACAATGTTATTGTCATATGAAGATTGGCAATTAAAAGACTCAGATAGGTTATGTTGGGAAGATCGATTATTACATATGACCTCGAGGGTTCGGTATGCTGGGAATGTTGACCTAATTTTCTTATGTGATTCTATTACAGACCCTAAAGATCATCGCATGGGTGAATTAGGTATGACTTATTATATTTTTTGTAATTTTTAATAATAATAATAATAATGTGGTATTTATGTATTATATTGGTGATTTTTATTAGGTTCTCTTTTTAAGGAGACGGTTAATGATTCAGATGTCGTTGTACAAGATAAGGCTTTAGACGCGTTAATTGCTTACTTAAAAGCTGTTGATGCGCATATCGCTGGAAGGTAGTATGATTTTTAATTGTGAATTTATGCTGCATCAACACTAGTATGTATTATTATTATTGGTGTAGGTATGCCAAGGAAATTTGTGATGCAATAGTGGCTAATTGTCTTACTGATCGACCGGAGACGGTGAACAAGGCACAAATTGTGTTTATGCTTTGTGTCGAGTTGGAAGCTGTCGATGCAGTTCTGGTATGTGATTTGATTTCTGTTCCTATATATGTTAGTTGTACAATCTTTGCTTTTTGCTTATACCTAGTAAAGCTTGTTTTCCAGCCTTCAAAACTCATATTTGTTTTGCTAATTCCTTCTACCATTGAAATCACTTCGTTAATCTAATTTTTCCTAAAGTGGTACTTTTTATGATTGCCTCAAAGCTTAGCAATTAATTACTGGCTAACATGGTTATTTGTAAATGCAAATAGTTTAAAACTCTTTCCCTTAGATCTTCATATGCTCATCTACCATTTTCAATGCAATTTATATACACTCCGTAGTGAGATATTTGATTAACGTTTATTGTACTTCTGGAAATTTTTGTTAGCATTATATGGAAAATTAGGGTGGCTTATCTTGCTAGTATCTTTGTACCTTTCATGTTCACTACTAAATTGTGAAACAGTCTATCCGTTATGAGAACGCACTTTCTATTTGTTTACATACTCTAACTTGGATCTATCGCGCCTTGCTTTATCAACACTGTCTCTTCGTTTGTGTCATATGAATTTGGCCACCAAGTTAAATTTTGTTGACATTTTAAAGAAAGTGTCATACTACGTACATGATTGCCGAGTTTTGGGTTTCTAGTTGGTTATGTCATTTACAATATGCATCACATTATACATAATAATGATAATGGTTTCCCATAATGTTGTCATTTTTCTCACTAAATTGTTTGTTGATAGGATGCTATGGAGAAAGCAATAGAAACCCAAGTTGCTAAAGCTGTTCTTCCTGCCGTAGATGTCATGTTTCAAGCTATACGGTTTGTAATCAAATTTTACATTTTTTTGGGTAAGAGGGTGGTAAGGATTTCATATTTCAAGTGCTTATTACACGTCGGAAAAAAAAAAAAACTTTTGAAAGGTTTGAATAGCTAAATGCTTATTGACTTATTTTCTTATATTATATAGAAATTTACGGCATTGGCAAAAAAATAAACATTTAAGTTTGCTTGATTTGGATTATTTTTTAAAGATTTAAATCTCTAGACACTTAATCCGCATTTAATTGGAGAAGATGACGCGTACCCGATTGGAGTATGACACGTCAACTCTTAATTGACCGTTTGTTGGTTATGAAAATAAAACATGCCCACCTTTTGTATTCCTTTCTTTTTCTGCTTTATTTGGAATTGCATAAACCTCTTTCACCAAAACCCATTTTTAATTTTCCATCTTGGCAATAGTAGCTCCGTTAGTTTTAAAATACCGTTGGTCTCATCCGTGCTTTCCTTTTCTGTTTAGACGCGGATCGACTGTCTAGCCAGATTCGTAAAGCTTGAAAAAACTGTCCACATCATGCAAAGATTGTAGATTTTTATTTTACTTTATTCTTTGCCATTTATAATATTGAAGTTTTCATTGCCAATAACCAGTGAATTTGGTTCAAAGATTGTGCCACCGAATAGATTATTAAAGATGCTTCTGGAAATTTATGATCATCAAGATCAAAACATCCGTGCTTCAGCTAATAGGCTAACACTTGAGCTTTGTCGTTGGATTGGTAGAGACCCTGTTAAGTCCATACTGTTTGAGAAAATGAGCGACACAATGGTATGGTGATAAATCTTTTTATGGCTTCCACTTGTTGATTTTGGAAAAAATTAACTACATTTATTTTGATTTTTCTTAGAAGAAAGAGTCGGACGCTGAGCTTGCCAATGTCACAGTGGCTGCTAAGCCTACTCGCAAAATAAGGTTTTATTTGTGACTCTTTTACATCAATACAGCATGATTTGCTCAATGTCTTTATTAAAATCCAATAAATATATTTTTCATAGTAATGAATTCTATTAGTCAATAGACTCGATAGTAACAATTTTCTATTCTTTTAAGATCTGAACAAGTGAAGGAAACTGAACAGGAAGTTGCTACCAATGCCACACGCTCTGACTCTTCTGAAGAATCTGCTGCCAAAAGTATGTGATCAACTCAAATAGGTTTCTATAAAATATCTTTCTGATGGTTGTGTGTATATATTTACTGATGTAAAATTGTGTGGCAGTTTCTCTGGAAAAAGAATAATATGAAATCGCTAACCCTGTTGATATCTTAACACCTCTAGAGATATCAGGGTTTTGAAATTAAGTGGTCAGCGCACGTGCTGTATATTTTATGCAAGTTATAAATCATTTTTATTATGGATAATAAGACAAGTGCTAGGATAAAATGAATCGAAACTTGATAAAATTAAAGTTGTCAAAGGACTTCTTTTGTAATCATGGCATAGGGCCCTTGAATCCATGGGACGACCCGGGTAGGTGTCATTCACTGTCTCTTGTGAGTCACTAATTTAAGAAATTTCTGGAAAAGATGGAAAAATAAATGACTTCACCATCGATCCTCGCCTTCTAGGGAACAATAATCTTAAATGCTGATTTTGTCTATTTGAATGCTATCTTAAAGACACCATAGAGACTGAGAATGAGAGATTGAATAAACGGTTGGGGCGATATTGGCTGATTGGGGAGTCAAGTTTTTAAAATAGTATCACAGACCCACGTACCCTTTATGTTGCTACTTATTGGTGCCTTCTTTTTTATGCGTTTGTGTCATGACTCGCACGGGTAATTCACCTTAGCTTTATGATTATTAGTCGAGTTGACAACCTGAGTATATCACCTTAGCTATTTCTCAAGTGTGCATTGTAAATTTGTTCAAATATACTTTACACTCATAAAATAACTTCTTATGCTAATAGGATAGGTCCTAAACTTAACTGAGTACAATCGGGTGCACGTACATATATCATCATAAATTTTGATGCTAATTAAGATTCCCAGAAAGTCATTAGTTTGATTGTTCTGTTATATATCCGCAGTTATTATATGCGCAGAAACAAACCAACTCCAAAAGATGTCACTGTCTGATTCTCAAGAGCAGAACAAAAAACAGAAGCAGCATTATGGTAGTGAAAAGGGTACGTTTGATTTTACCTTCTTTTCTTTCTTTTCAATATATTGATTCTCTTGTCTGGTTGTCTTCACGACTATCGTAATAAACATCTTACTGTGTTGAATAGTAATTTTTTTTCTATTGGCTTACGAATTTGTCTCGGGTCTCCTTCACCGTCATCCTTGCAAACAAAGGAAACGATTTGGGCATTCGATAAGCAATAAATCAATAAATCATGTAAACCTTTTTATCCTAAAAGTAAATGGCATTTTATTTAGTGAGAGTCCTTGTGGAGAACACGAGCACTTTGTTTCCTGTTACCCCAAAAAAGAAAAAGAATTGACAAAATAAAATTAGGAGATTTGACATCAGGGGCGGAGCCAGGATTTCATGTTAGGGGGGGTCAATTTTTTTTTTTTTCTTTTTTTTTCTTTTTTTTTTTTTTAATCACGAAATAGTTCGAAGAAATACAACAAAACATGATAGTGGGAAACGGGATAAACCACATGAATGTATTTTGAAGTTTACTCTTATTTTTATGAATACAAATAATATGTTCTGTAACATATATCAGTCAAATGGCAACATATAAGTTAATAAGTATATCAGTCAAACTAATGTGTTCTGTAACAAAACTAATATGTACAAAACTAACCCAAATGGCAACATACATACAACACATCAAGTCATCAAGTGATCACATACGAGTTTATTAAATTTTGACAATTGGTAAACACTATAACTTAACAAATAACAAGTAATAAGCATACTACCAATGAAGCAATTAATAGTTATCATTTATCAAATATTCAATTGATCATTAATTTGCAAAAAGAAAACACTCGGATGTCTCAGTTCTTCATTTATCCGAAAGATTCCAAACACAAAAACTAATTTTGATCATTAATGAAAACAAAATAATAAAGTGCATTGAATACCTTGTGAAATATTTTGATCGGTTTGCTTTTGACACTTTGAGAGGACGGTTGGATTCCTCTTTTTCTTGTGAAAAATAACAAAAAAAAAGATACTGAACTGATATTTCTGAGTTTGGGAGGGGCTGACTATCCAAATTCCTAAAACAATAAACTTCTTGGGCTATAGAACAGTGGGCTTCTTGGGCTAGTTGGGGGCTATCACCATGAGTCACCCCATCCCTCCCCTGTTTGACATGAATATCCTCTTTTATGTAATGTAGGTAGAATTTGTTTTAAAGAATGAAACTTGTTTCAAAGAGAGAACCAAGAATGATTCAGTTGATAAACAAAACTCGACTTTCATCTTAAATGAAGCATGTTATAAATGATTACACCTCTTGCCAATATAAAAATTCCTAAAACTCTATGTTTAAATTGAATTGGTTCCTAATTTATTTGCGTTTGTACGTACAGGGTTTCGCCACTTCGTAAAATCTAGATGGCCGAGAAGGTGAAAGAAACGTTGATGGAGGAGTTGATGGAGGAACTAGAATGGATCAAATCACATGAATGCACTAGGTGTGGGCTAATTTATGATATGAGCTGTGTTTGTCAACAAGAGCTTGGATTAGACCGCCCATATTTGAAGAGAGCAAAGGTGAGCTTGCTCATGTCTAGTATGTATATTTTCCTTAAAAAATAATCAGTATTGTGTTATTCGGAATCAATTAAATAAGGTTCTTATTGTTGTATAGTCGGCGGTTTCTGACGGAGCGGAAAAATGACAATGCAGCTATCTGGTCTCCTCCTTGGGAAGATCCTTGCTATGCTCCCTGAAAATACTTCGCTTTGTGCTCATGGCTTGGATTGCTTCTTTTGAACGTTACTTAAATAACTTTGTCCATGTGTTGTAAGAAACAAGTCTATGTTTTTTATCTCTATTTTAGTCGCTACTAGATAGACAACGCTTGCAAGCATGGATATTTTTGTTTTTGTTATGTAGCCTCCACTTTGTTATAATTATTTATAAGCATTGTATTGCCTCAGCATCGATACTATATTTATAGTAAATATATAGCACAAGTCACCTTGAAACTATGTTATTTTATTCCCTTCCCAGATTTATAATAAGTATTTGTTGGGTTTCTGCCCTGTGAGTTGGGCCCGTTAACCCAATATGGACCACGAAAAAATTGCTCATTTTTTGGACAAGGATATACGTTACGTAGACCTTGGGTTTCTTAAAATTTCCGGATAACTTCAACGCATCTTCTCGCCGACATTCAGATCTTCATCTCCCCAAACTGTCTTTTCCTCCTTAAATTAAAGATACTGGAAAACTAACTTTAATCAACATATGTGTACGTGTGTGCAGAAACCAATACAAATAATATCGTTGGGGAATCGATGAGTTCCGTTTTGGGTGGGGAATCTGTTCTGAGCTTCGGTGATGTTGATTTGTTGTTATCTATTGTGTAAGTTTGTTAACCCTAATTTAATATGAGTTAGTTTTTTAAAGTTGTGATTTTTGATTTTGGGTTTCAGGTTTGAGTAACTTCCATCTAAAGGTAACGTTTTTTTCAATGTTGTTATTTGCTTCGGCTTATATATCGACTTAACATAGGTTGAGATTTTAGGGGTTTTCTTAATCTTACATATTTTGATGATAGATTTAAGGGGTTTTCTTAACAAAAATAGTATTGTTACTTTTTCGGATGCGATCCTAATTTTACACGTTTGTGATATAGGGGTTGTTTTTTGGATCAAGCGGAGTTGGGAAATTAAGTAGTAAAATGGGTTTTTTTTATGTGTAGGATGTTTTACCCAGGTTGGTTTTGTCTTTATTTTTTTTAAGAAGCTATTAGCTATGAATTTCAGTAACCTGTTTGCACAGACTACGAAATTGTTGAACCGTAAAAATTACATACCTTATTTGCTTTTACATAGTATCCAATTCGTGGTTTATACTGACGTCTTGATGTTGTTGTTATTGTAGATATAACTATAGTACCAGAGTCAAGTTGTAGTACTTTACATGGAAGGTCGCCACTCCGAAAGTCAACCACCCGAGGTTAGTTCACTATTAGTTTTTTGTATTGTAAATGTCATGGTCCGTCTATTTTGGAAATCCTACTTGGTTGTATTAAAGTTCTTAGCCTCATCACTAAATCAGCCGGGCCTTGAAATAAAAAAGCCGAAAAAATGATAGGCCATGACTGGGTTTCGGTTAGTCCAACATGTATTTTGTCGGCCTATGATAGAATCGTGTTTAGCAACAATTAACATGTATATTCGTTCCTTATCGTCTACCTTGGTATTGTGAATTTCCTGTACATACACGGTATTTTCGCAGGTGTGACCATATATTACATATTTAATTTTCTAATTTGGCATAACGTAATACTTTCAGCATGTTGCTTATTTTCAGGATGAGGCAGTTGGTTTTGCTTACGTGAGTAAACGGGAAGCTCGCCTTTCTTTCTGAGTAGACAAAATATATCCGCTTTTCGTAGTATGGATGTGCAAAACCATTCAATGATTATACCACTGCTGAGGCTGACGTTGATTTAGAAGCTGAAGAAGAGGATGACGATGATGCCAAAGACGGTTACATTTTTTTCATCCCTATCTATTGTGATTGTTTTTTAGAGTACTTATATATTGTGTAATTTTTAGACAAAAGCAAGTGACTTTACAGTGTTCTCGGGATTTTTAATATTGGGTTGGAAAAACGGTTGTAGTCGGTGGTGAAAGAAATCATTTTTACCAAGTTTTGGGGTTAAAGAAGGTGTGCATTAATGTTATGGTTAGGAGTGGTTATAAAAAATCTTTGGGCGGTATAAATTTCTTACCTTTTATAAATGCATTGGTTCCTTTTTATTGAATAGTTTGTTTTGGATCACATGATTGAGTGTTTTTCTTAAAGATGGCATCAGTATCGTTGTTAGACATTTGAGAACTCGAAGCATGTAAAATAGACAAAGCAATTTTCATCAACCTATTGTATTGACACGACTTCAACGGCGTACAAAAAAAGAAGGAATTACGTCATGTTTGTGTTCATCAGGCTTGAAGATGCACACCAGGTACCATTTTTTCGTTCTCGGTGCACTGTAAGCAATAAATAACTGTAACATAGATAACGTTTTCTCATTTCTATTTGTTTTCTACTTCTTGACAGGTATTTTACTTTTTCGAAAGATGATGCACTGGTAGCAAAATATCAGGATATGCACGGATCATGCAAGATGAAGCAACATGAAACACCATGGCCAAGAAATAACTTGCAACACCATCCTGGCATGAATCAGGTGAACTATCAACTTACCTCTTCCAGCGTTATAATTTTGGTTACTTTTAATACACTTGCGTTTAAAACTACTGACTTGGAACACATATTTTAACAAGACGGTAAGTGGGCATGTTCTATGCTAATGGAAGTCATTTTTCTGAAACATACAATACATGCATGATAACTTTATAGTTCTGTGGCTTCAATTTTTTGTTATGCCATGAAGATTTGTGGATGCAGACTTTAAAGTTAGCTACCTATCTTATATCGCGATGACAAAAATGAGAAAAGTTGTAACTGTCAACATAATTTGCGATCCACATATGGATGGCAAGAAAACCACTATCTTTTGCAGTACTCTAAAAGTTGTTCAAACGCACTCAATTGATATAACGACGGTGATTTTTGTTTTGCTAAAAGTTGCATCAGTTACGGGAACGCGAAAGTTTTGGTGTCAACTGATGCAATGATAATGAACATAATTTGCTATATGTTCTGCACCTCTATGTATCATAATCTATGTAGTTGTTTCATAGTTGGATGACACCTGCATATAGAGGAATAGATTGCATTTCTTAAAAATGTATTTTCTATACTTGAATGTCAATTTCTGAATAAAATTGTTTCATAGTTGGTCTTTTATCCCTCTCGCCTCACCTCATTAAAAGTCAAGGGACAAATTAAATATAATACTTTAGTAATCATTTTACATGATAAAAAAATTTACTTACTTTCGGCTCAGATTGTATTGGTTGTATAAAGTGTTGTTGTTTCGGGTCACAAACACCAAGTTTTTACTAGGTACAATGAATCTTATTACGGTTTAAGATTAGTAATCATTTTTGGCTTAGCTACAACAAAAACATTTAACATGTAAATACTCCAATACAAATCAATTGACGACGTTTGTTTTACATCCATGCGTACAACAAAGCTATTAATCGCTAATATCTTTTTTACAGGCACCTGTAAAGCTCCTTGAGTACCAAATTTCTGCAGTCATAGCAGGCATTAAGGCAATAGAAGTCGCCCATATTGTGATTGACGCAGAAACTAACGATACAACTATTGCTACTGAACAAACAGTAACCTTGGAATTATGCTACGTAAGAGGTAACATGAAAGGTAACAATAAGAAGGGTTTGCATGAATTAGTGTTAGAATGTAAATTCAAGTGATTGTTGTCTGATATGTACATGAGATGAATGCTACCCTTTTATATCTATCTATCAAATAATCAGCTTTGACAAGGCGGGTTGCAATTCATAGCCTTCGACTGTGTTTCTAATGAATTGTTGTTCAACTGTTTGGTAAATTATGATTCTTTAAGCAAGTACATGTAGCATGAGTATTAAAAGCACTTACAATGCTTGAAAAATATTGCAAACACGCCCGCCGCCGTAACGCGGCTCCTACTACTTGTTGAACAAATAGGAAAGACGTATCAAGCTATATATTCAAATCACTGAAGTCAAATACTACACATTTTAATTTAATCTAAAGTAAATTGCATGTTTGGTCTCACCCTTTTGTAAGTGTAGCGAACGTCCTTATTTTGAACTTTGAGCCACATATTCACATATTCAGTCAATGGCTAAAGTTAAATGATTAAAATACCCAACCGTCTCCCTCCTTTGTTCCTTTGTCCTTAAATTTATCCTTATTTAAACAATCTTCATCATATTTAAATCTCTATATTCAGAAATTCATCATTTCTTTTCTTCTAAGCTTAAACCCGCTTATACTTATATAAGAATTAACTAAGGTGCTTAGAGGACGGGCTAGATGCAGCAAAGCGACGACCCGGAAAACACTCTTTTATCAAATTTTATCATCTTCATTTGTAACTATCAATTCTCAAATCCAAGTTCAAACAATTATCATTATGTAAATAAAATATCATATTTTATAGGGTGAAAGCTAAAGATACGCAATATAGTTTTTCAAAACACACGATGTACGCAATGAACTTTGAAAATTATCATTGTACGCAAAATACTTTCAAATTTGGAACAATGTACGTAATATGACTGGGAACTAGTAGGTTACCAGGTCACAAAGTTTGAAAATTGACAGAAATGGTCCCTATGGCTTGCGTTGACTTTCACCAGTCATCCCTTGACTTTATCTTAGGTTAAAAAAGTTTCAGTAATGGTCCTTATGGTCATTGACTTTCAGATTTAGTCCGTTTTTGTCCATTTCATCCGTTTTTCTTACATTTTTCTTATATTTTTGTCCGTTTTATCCGTTTTTCTTACGTTTTATCCATTTTCCTTCGTTTTTGTTTGTTTTACTTACGTTTTTATCGGTTTTCATCCGTTTTTCTTACATTTTGTCTATTTTTCTTACGTTTTTGTATTATTTCAACATACCGAAAAATTTTTCCAAAAAGAAAAAAAAAATTGAAACTTTTTCGCAAATTCGAAAAAAAATATTTCCAAAAAAAAAGTTAAAAAAAATAAAAAATTTCCAAAAAAAAAGATTTTGCAAGTACTTTTTTTCAAAAAAAAAAAAAAAATTTGAATAATTTTTTTTTTAATTTTTTTAAAAAAAAATCTTAAAAAAAAATTTTGATTTTTTTTTTTCAAAATTTTCAATATGTCGAAATAATTTTTTTGTTTCAAAATTTTTTTTTTCAATATTTTTCGAAATTTTGACATAATGAAAAAAAAAATTGGAAACAAAAAAGTATTTCGACATGTTGAAAAATTTGGAAAAAAAAATTCAAATTTTCTTTTAAGATCTTTTTTTTTAAACAAAATTTGAAAAAATATTTTTTTAATGAAATTTTTTATTCAAATTTTTTAATTTAAAAAAAAATATTCAAAGAATTTCAAAAAAACGAACAAAACGTAAGAAAAAAAGATAAAAACGTAAGAAAAATGGACAAAACGGGCAAAAACGAAGAAAAGTAGATAAAACGTAAGAAAAACGGATAAAAACGGACAAAAATCTAAGAAAAATGTAAGAAACGGACAAAACGGATGAAAACCGATAAAAAAGTAAGAAAAACGGATGAAAACGGGAAAAGACGAAGGAAATAGACAAAACGTAAGAAAAACGGATAAAAACGGACAAAAATCTAAACAAAATGTAAGAAAAATGGATGAAAACCGATAAAAACGTAAGAAAAACAGACAAAAACGGGCAAAAACGAAGGAAAATAGAGAAAACGTAAGAAAAACGGACAAAAACCTAAGAAAAATGTAAGAAAAATGGACAAAAACGGATGAAAACCGATAAAAACTTAAGAAAAACGGACAAAACGTAAGAAAAATGGACAAAAACGAACTAAATCTGAAAGTCAATGACCATAAGGACCATTACCGAAACTTTTTGAACCGAAAATAAAGTCAAAGGATGACCGGTGAAAGTCAACGCAAGCCATAGGGACCATTTCTGTCAATTTTCAAATTTTGTAACCTGGTAACCTACTAGTTCCCGGTCATATTACGTATATCGTTCCAAATTTGAAAGTATTTTGCGTACAATGGTAATTTTCATAGTTCATTGCGTACATCGTCTGTTTTGAAAAACTATGTTGCGTATCTTTAGCTTTCACCCTATTTTATAATCCCATCTAAATCCAAAGCAAAACAAAGTTCTAACTAAAAACCATTATCCATCTTTGTTATTTACCTTAAAATCAAAATCAATGTATTATAGAAACCCACTAATACATTCTCCTTTGCTTTTCAACATAACCAACAAGATCATAAAAAACAACTTTTAAAGCACCACCAACAGACATTAAAATCAAAATCATTGAATAAATTATATACCAGCACAATATTCATCGACTAATCTACATTCTCCTTTGTAGTTTAGATGACTGGACGATATTTATACATGTATACACCAAAACAATAATACAACATTTGAATTACGTTCATGAATTACTCATCTTAACCGGTCCCATTTATTTAGCTTTAGCCCTCAACAAAAGTTATATTCAGGATTTGAATCTAGGAATGATTGTGGGGACTTGTAGTGAGTCTGCTATTTGTAGTCTTAGATTAACCACTGGTGTTGTTTTATTTGATGTTCTTGTGGTGCCTGAGTATAATGTTAGTATGTTGTATGTTAATAAGATGATTAAAGACAATAAATTCTTTGTTGGTTTTGATGAGCATAAGTGATTGATTCAGGATTTGAATGTGGGAAATATTGTGGGACTGATAGTGAGTCTGGTGGCCTTTACTTGTTTGATGAGACTAATTGCGGTGAGTCTAATCTTGGTATGTGTAATTATGTGTTTGTTTGTCATGTTTCCAATGAGTTATGGCACCCAAGACTTGGTCATCCTGCTGACCAAGTCTTGTATGTGTTGGGAAATAAAATTGTATGTATAGAATTACTAGTAAAGAAGGTTTTAAGTATTTCTTAACTTTAGTTGATGATTTTTGTAGGACTGTTTGGGTGTACTTACTAAAATCAAAGAGTGAAGTTGTAGATTATCTTGAAAATTTCATAAAACTTATTTTTACACAGTTTAACAAGAAAGTTAAAATAATAAGATCAGATAATGGAACTGAATTTGTCAATAATCGATTATCTAAACTGTTTAATGATTTGGGTATGATCCACCAAAATTATTGTACCTATACTGCTCAACAAAATGAGGTTGCTGAGAGGAAACATAGACACCTCCTTAATTTTGATAGGAGTCTTATGTTTCGGGGTTCCTCTATCTATGTGGACTGAATGTGTCTTAACCGTTGTCTACTTGATTAACATGCTTTCCTCCTCGTTCTTGTCTGGTGCTTCCCTTTATTTTTTAGTGTATGGTATGGATCCAAGTCTTTCTCGTATAATATCTTTTGGATGTCTATGTTACTCTACTGTTTTAAACTCAAATGATAAGTTTAGTTCAAAATCTGGAAAATATGTCTTAATTGGTTTTTCTAGTTTTAAAAAGGCTTATAAATTGTATGGTTTGGAAAGTAAGTCAATCTTTTTTTCAAGAGATGTTAGGTTCTATGAAACTGTGTTTTCTTTCAAATTGAAGTCGGCAATAATTTCAAAAAGGCTGCTAATGTTTTAAGTGAGTCTGAAAATGTATTTAATAATTCAGAACTAAACTTTGATGAAAGTAGAGTAAACATTTTAAACTTTTTTGATATCCATGGATTTGAAAGTCCTAATGATGAAGAGGGGGACCCTTCTAATATGGAAGGTAGTGGTATGGTACCTCCAGATGACTGTGTTAACACAATTGATGATGGAGGGGAAACCTCTGCAACCCATATTGATGAAACTATCACCTCTGAGGGCAATAATCAAAACGTTTTCATTGGTGAGGATCATGTTATTCAAATGGAAGCACCAGTATTGACGAGGTCTAGTAGACAAAGGAGCCAGCTTGTTAGGTTTAATGATTATGTTGTTGGTAGTAATGTGAAGTATGGTCTTGATAAATATGTGTCTTATTCTAATCTGTCTAGAGTTAATATGTGCTTTTCTACCACATAAAATAAGTCTTGTGAGCCTAAGTCTCTCGTTGAGGCTTCTGAAAATTCTATATGGAGAGAAGTTATGAATTTTGAAATGGAAGCTTTACATAAGAACACGACTTATGAGTTGTGTGATTTGCGTAAGGGTAGAATTGACATAGGGTGTAAGTGGATTTGGAAACATAAATACAAGTCTTCTTGTGAAATTGATAGATATAAAGCTAGACTTGTAGCCAAAGGTTTTAATCAATGAGAAGGTATTGATTATGAGGAAACATTTAGTCCTGTTATGAAAATGGTCACTGTTAGATGCTTAATTGGTTTATCTGTTTTTAATAAGTGGCCTTTATTTCAGTTGGATGTTAATAATGCTTTCATATATGGTGATTTGTATAAGGATGTTTATATGCAATTGCCTCCTGGTTATTATGATAAAAATGAAACCAGGGTGTGTAAGTTGAATAAGTCTGTTTATGGGTTAAAACAGGATCCAAGATAGTGGAATGAAAAACTTATCACTGCTTTGGTTGAAAATGGTTTTAAACAAAGTGTTAGTGATTATTCTTTGTACACAAAGAATAAAAATGGGGTATTTTTGGCGTTATTGGTTTATGTTAATGATATTGTTATTACTGGCAATAATCTTGATGAGATTGAAACGTTTAAAATTTATCTAAATTCTAAGTTCATGATCAAGGATCTTGGTCCTCTTAAACATTTTTTGGGGATTGAAATTTTAGATAACAATGTTGGTCTTTGTCTTTCTCAAAGGAAGTATTGTTTAGACTTGTTACATGAGTATGGATTGTTGGCATGTAACTCTGCTGCTACTCCTTTGCAGTAGAAGGTGGTTTTGAGTCATGTTGAGGCTAAAACAGATAAGTTTTTGTCTAATATGACTGAATATTAAAAGTTGGTTGGAAAGCTGATATACTTGTTTGTTACTAGACTTGACATTTCTTATGCAGTTCATTGTTTGAGTCAGCATATGCATGCTCCTCTTAACTCTCATTTTACAGCTGCTCTTAGAGTGTTGAGGTATTTGAAACAAGCTCCTGATACAGGTATTCTGTTTGAGTATGGTAATAGGCTTAATCTGTATGCTTTCTCAGATGCAGATTGGGGCTAAGTGTCATGTTTCTAGGAAATCAGTTTCTGGTTTTTGTGTTTACTTTTGTAACAATCTGATTTCTTGGAAAAGTAAGAAACGTGCAACTATTTCAAGTTCTTGAGCTGAAGCTGAGTATAGATGTCTTGCATATACTACTTGTGAGCTTGTTTGGATTGTTAAAATTTTTAAGGACCTTGGAATAGATGATTTGTTACCTGCAAACTTGTTTTGTGATAGTAGTTCTGCTATTCAAATAGCTGCTAACACAGCTTTTCATGAGAAAACTAAACACTTTGAAATAGATTTGCATTTAGTAAGAGAAAAGTAACTTTTGGGGTTATTAAACCTTTGAAAGTTTCATCTTCTAATAATGTTTCAGATATATTTACAAAGGGGTTGAGTATTTCTTAACATAAGCAGTTTTGTAACAAACTTGGTTTGGTTGATATGTTCAAGCCATAAGCTTGAGAGGGGGTGTTAAAATATGTGATATATTACAAGCGTATGGTTGGTATATTAAGTCAAGGGAGTTAATTTGTCATTTTATGCTAATGTTTATGTGTTTAGCAGCTTGTGACAGTTTTTAGTTTCTACAAGAGTTGAAGTGTAACTTGCTCCTATATAAGTTGGAACCTAACCCTGCAATATTCATTTAGTCATTATTCTATTTCACATTAAGCTTTCTCTCTCAAGGGTTTGTCACAATTTATGGTATTCAGTCTCTGATCATCTTGATCAGTTTAGTGTTTGAGAGTATTATAGTGAGGATTGTTGTATGTGATAGATTGGATCCTTCTGAAGGGGCAATCTCTTTCTCTTTGTATTCGTTTGGTAAGCACACATTTGTGGACTTATCTTCTTGAACTGTTGAGTAATAAAAGATTTGACCAAAAGGGTGGTTGGCTGGGTGAATTGACTGTGTTGTGGTTGTCTCTGGTATTATGTGGAAAACTAGAAGGGGGGGGGGTTGAATAGTTTTACCGATTTAAAACTTCCTTTTAAATATTTAGATCGACTTATATCAATCTATTTGGTTGTTTTATGTTGGACATTGATAGATAGATATATAAACATGTAATGAAAGATAAAGGGTAAGAAGCACATCACTACGACACAAGTATTTATAGTGGTTCGACTACAAGGACACCTTCCTTGCCCTACTCCAATCCCCGAGTCACCTACTCGAGAGTTCGTAAGCACTACAACAACTCCTTATGGCAGAGAAGCCTTCACAACGTCACTTAACCTTTTTCCGGTACAAAGCTAAATACCGAGTTCTTTCACACCAAGGCGAACCACACCTAACACAACGTCGCCTACCCTTTATATGGTGCTAGGCTAACCACCGAGTTCTTTCACACCTTAGGAGAACTAATCCTTCACAACGTCGCCTACCCTTTATTAGGTACTAGGCTAAGCACTTAGTTCCATTACTATGGAGGAACTACTACCCTTCACGACACAACACCTAATCTTAAGGAGATCTACTCCTTGTTACAACCCCATCAAGGATATCACCATCCTTGTAAATAAACAAAAACTTATATGTATAACGATGCACCTCATCGATTATACGACCTAGGCATTCTTCCCAAATGCCACTTGATTTGGTTCTTCGGCATCCTTCACTAATGCCTTTGACACAACGCTTGGCACCTTTCACTAATGCCTTCATCTTGACACCTTTAGCATTCTTCACTAATGCTTTGACATGGATGATGAGCACCTTTCACTAATGCTTTCATCTTGACACTTTCGGCATTCTTCACTAATGCCTTCAACCCAACATCTATGGATAAAGGTAGATCTATCAACAAGAGAACCTTCGTTGTCTTGATGATGACGAAGCATGGCAACTCATGGACTTGAGCTTGCACGTCTTCAAGAAGTGGTGATCTTTTCTTTAAGAGGAACCTAGAAGATCACACAAAAACAAAAGACAAACTACATTGATCACTTGGATCTGAGGTTAGAGGGTTAGAATACTAGAGGTAAGTATGTGTGTGAAGTGATAAATAGAAAGGAAGAAATGGCTCTCTATTTATAGAGAAAATTCTCTACTGTTTCCCCGGATCCCACGGATCCCTACCACAAGGGATCCGGCTAGCACAAAGCTAGGGATCCGTGGTCCGCTCCTCTTTGCCCATGGGTATTTTTGGTTATGGGTCATGGGTTATGGGTTGATCCATGGTTTTCTTTCTTGATACAATGTATCTTAAGGATACAATGAACTTGGTCAAGTGGTATATATAAAATCATGGATTATGAGTCAATACCATTTGCTAGTATACAATGAACTTGGTCAAGTGGTATATATAAAACCATGGGTTATGGGTCAATACCATTTGCTAGTTTTTACCCATTTAGTATATACTTGTTTTTACCCAACTACATTCAATGTATTTGGTCAATGGGTCAAATACTTAAGTTTCTACCCATTTATATTACCCAATATACTACATACTAGTTATGTGTATATTTACCCAAATATGTAAACACTAGTTGTTGTACATATGTAATACTAAATCATAAAATCACTTATACTTGTTTTAGTGTTTTATGTGAAAATGTGAATATGTTAGAAACTATAAGTTCAAACCATTTTACGTATTTTATTTGTTTCGTTAATATGATTTTACGTTTGTTATCGACAAAACATTAGAAGATCGTAAAATATAAATAAACGTTTTTACGGCTTATTTGTATTAACATATTAGATTCATAGTTTTAGGACTAAAATACACCGTTGGTCCCTAAACTTGGCAGGGTGCATCGCGATGGGACGGAACTCGGCATATTCATCGTGGTGAGTCCAAACCTTGGCCTTTAAATGCCAAATCAGTCCCTTTGACCAATTCTCTGTTAGTCAAAGTCTGTTAACTTCCCCATGTGCCTTGCACATGAGGGTAAACTCGTCATTTCATTGTTTTGGTCTATTTTATTTCATCTTCATCTTCCTCATGGGCTAAACCCAGATTCCGGCGACCTTAAACCCAAAATCCGGCGACCAAGAAAAGGTGTCATGTGCATTAGCCATGCTTGAAGGTTTGAATCCATCTTTTTATCCATATTGAAAGTTTGAATCCATCTTTTTATCCATCTTTTAAACCCAAAGCCTATGCCATGCTTGAAGGTTTGAATCCATCTTTTTATCCATCTTTTAAACCCAGAATCCATCTTTTTATCCGTATATCCATGCTTGAAGGTGATACCTCCATCTCCCATCTGTAGTGGACGTGGCCCTTATATTTGATAAATTCATGATATTCTACAACTGAGTTTAATTTTACCACTATTTATCAGCTATAAAGGTCAGCTTTTAGGTCAAACAAAGGTCATTTACAACTAAACATACTCAGAAGTATTAGTGTAATATGACATTTTTTTTCAGATTAATCGAGTCCATTAATGAAAAGACTGTAGGCTGGCTAGTAAAGTCATTTTTGAGGTTAATAGTATCACTATTGTTTCCAGAGGCATGTGTATATCTTACGTGGATTATATATTTAGAGATTCCTTTATTAGTTTGCTTTGCATAACATAAAATATTTGACCAAGGATTATTATATCATCTTGAAACTGAAGCGTGAACCAACTGGTTTTAGCTGTTATTGTTTTAAAACATAGGACTACTTTAACTTAAGGTTTAATGGAAGATTAACTTATCTGTATGAGTTGCTACATGGACAACTTTTCTAAAACGTTTATATTACCTAAAGGTCATAGATACTTCGTTACTTTGTGAATAGACCATATAGCGGCGGTGTAAAATGTTATCCCCCTTCTATAGTGTTATTTTCTGGTGGTTTAGGAATTTGATCACATCATAGTGGCCAGTTCTAGGCCATGTTTGTCCCTCTGGCCATCAAATACCATCATGCATAGATAGAGGCAAGGGGCCATGGGAATTCCCAAACGGTGCTAACATGAGTCACCATTACCCTTCATCACGTCCACCTTGAACAACGTGTCTTTAGCAAGTTGGATGGTCAACCAGTGACCAGAATCATAAATAACAAAACCTAGATGTTACTTGTTTTTTTAATGGTTTTTTAACTTCAGTTTCTGTAAAAACATATTTTCTAAGAAAAATGTTACTTGAAACAAACATAGATTAATAGATCAATCCATTACATGACTGAAAAAGAAAACAAGGAGCTTTCTAAAGCAGCTGAATTGAGATATATATTTATTATTATTGAAGTCTGTCATTCCTGCTTCAGAATTTTAATAGGATCATGTCATTGATCTTTATGTCTTTTTTTTTTGTATATACATGGAAAACCCAATGCTATAGTACAAATTCCGGTGGTGTCATTGAATGATGATGGAAGAATTGTGGTTGTTTCTAACCAAAGTGAAGGACAAAAGCTAAAAAACAAACCAATGGATGAGGAAAAGAGAAAGCTCAAGTTAAGAAGCATTCCGTTTGTGTTAACTTGCATAATTCACAAGGAGTACATATTGGTTGATCCAACGGCAGAGGAAGAAGCCATCATGGAAACTATGACACCTTTTCTTGGTTGCCGGATTCTGGGTTTAAGGTCGCCGAAATCTAGGTTTAGCCCATGAGGAAGATGAAGATGAAATAAAATAGACCAAAACAATGAAATGACGAGTTTACCCTCATGTGCAAGGCACATGGGGAAGTTAACAGACTTTGACTAACAGAGAATTGGTCAAAGGGACTGATTTGGCATTTAAAGGCCAAGGTTTGGACTCACCACGATGAATATGCCGAGTTCCGTCCCATCGCGATGCACCCAACCAAGTTTAGGTACCAACGGTGTATTTTAGTCTAGTTTTAACAGTTTTGTTTCTTGACTTATCATTTATTTTATAAAGTCTTCCGCTTGCGTTTATATGTTCTTATTGATGCCATAAATGTGATGTTGACCCATTCTCGGATGGGGGTGTTACAATTATGGTATCAGAGCCTAGGTTTCATCCTGTAGAGCTTAAGTTATAACCTATGAGGATTGGGTAGACATTAGGATTCCTTTTGTTATGATCTCTTACATTCGTATTTTGATCTTCATCTCTTTTTGTCTTCGCTAATTCGTTTGTTGATCATTCTGATGGTGACCACTCGTAGGACTGAAGACAGTGGTTCAGACCCTGCTTTTGTTGCTGCAGGATATCACTGCTCGGATTACTGATGAGATCCATCAGAATACGACGAGTTATAGTGGTGAAGCTCAGCTCACTATGCATGTTTGGTTGGAGAGGTTTGGAAAGCAGAAACCTCAATCATTTAGTTCTGCCGCTACTCCAGTTGAGGCTGAAAACTTGATTACTCATATTGAAAATATTTTTGAAGTGTTGGGTTGTGTTGATGAGTTCAAGGCTTGGTTGGCTAGCTACAAGTTAAAAGGGGATGCCTTAAGCTGGTAGAAGGCACACAAACAAGCCAAGGGAGGCGACGCTTATGTGGCTGCACTACTATGGATTGAATTCCGCGAGATCTTTTTCCTATAGTATTTTCCCAGGTCTGAATAGCAAAAGTACGAGAGGGAATATCATACCATTCATCAGAAGGAGACTGAAACTAGCGGTGAATTTATGAAGAGATTCCTCAGGTTAGCTGGATTCTTGGGTGTGAAGGTGGGTACCCCTGAAGAGCAACAAAAGAATTTCAAGTGGGTATTGAATGACTGGATTTTGGATGGTATTGTGAAAACTGAGTTCACGGATGTTTCTCATGTTGCAAATGCGGCCCGAAACATTGAGATTTTTCGTGAGAGGTCTAAGAACAACAAGATGAACAAGGACGGGGATAGGATACAACCAACTGAACTACCAAATCGAGTGAGTAATCAAAAGGCGTATGAGCAGAGGAGTTATGACCGGTGTGGTTCATATAGACAGGGTGTGTATGAGTATAGAAGTTATGATCGGCATGGTTCATAATTTCTCTGGTCATACATACCCTGTCTATCTGAACCACGCCGGTCATAACTCCTCTGCTCATACACCTTCCAAGTACTCACTAGAGTTAGTAGTTTAGCTGGTTGTATCCTATCCCCGTCCATGTTTCTCTTGTTGTTCTTAGACCTCTCACATAAAATGTCAATGTTTCGGGCCCACATTTACAACATGAGCAACATCCGTGAACTCAGTGTTTACGATACCATCCAAAATCGAGTCATTCAATGCCCACTTGAAATTCTTTGCTTGCTCTTCAGGGGTGCCTACCTTCACACCCAACAATCCTGCTAACATGAGGAATCTCTTCATAAATTCACTACTAGTTTCAGTCTCCTTCGGACGAATGGTATGATATTCCCTCTCGTACTTCTGCTGTTCAGACCTGGTAAAATATTGTATTAAAAAGATCTCGTGGAATTCATTCCATTGTAGTGCAACCACATAAGTGTTGCTTCCCTTGGCTTATTTGTGTGCCTTCCACCAACTTGAGGTATCCCCTTCTAACTTCTAGCTAGCCAACCTAGCATTGAACTCATCACCACAATCCAAAGACTTCAAAAATCTTTTCAAAATGAGCAATCCAGTTTTCAGCCTCAATTGGAGTAGTGGCAGAACTAAATGATTGAGGTTTCTGCTTCCCAAACCTCTCCAACCAAACAAATAGGAACGCCGTGGACAAATACACTGTAACACCCCAACCCAGCAAGGGTAGAAGCATCACAAAGAATGGTATCATATCAAAGCATACATAATGAACATAAGCAACAGCCGAAGTCTTAAGCACAAATAATTAAAGGAATTAAGTTAACACGACTTAAACAATACTTAAGCTCAAGAAAAGGAAATACTCCAAAGAAAGAAATAACGGAATCCAAGTCTAAATAAAGTCATAACATAAGCAAATGGAATCTAAGATGACTAGGGCAAAGTCTCCATACAAGCTCATCACTCAACCCAAAGCAAATCCCCAGCTCATAGCTTAGATACCTGCCGCAGGAAAAAAAATACGGCTGAGCTTAAAAAGCCCAGTGAACAAATATATAACAAAACGAATAATCGAAAGATAAGGAACGAAATAATATAATACGTGGTGCATTGGGGAAAATCATAAGGTATAATCAAAAGGATATAAAATTGAAAAGAAAGATGAGTAATCTACCACGAGCCCAAAAATATCATATCATATAGCATAAGTAACCAAGGGAGTGATTAGCCCCCAAAATGTGAAAGACGTTTATTGCACACAACATCAGTCACCATATAAGTCATATCATATCATATCATAACAAATCTAGGATGCATCCATAAGCCCCTGTACAAATCATAGTGGCCATAATAAAATATAAAGCGCGCATAATATCAACAATAAAGGGACGGGACGGAACATCAATCCACCGCCCTAGAGTCATATCATTGGTGCATCAATGACATGGCCATGTTACCTCCATGGATAGGAAAATGGCTCGGGTATTAAACTGAAAGGTCAAATGAAAGTCATAGTATAAAGGTTTATGTCAAAGGTCCAAAGCAAGGTTCAATATTAACGGTTCACAAATATAAGGGTGCATAGCAAAGGTCATATAAGGAAGCCCTAATAGTAAGGCTCAGAGCAAAGGCATTATAATCAAAGCTAATATCAAAAGATGTGTAAGAATCATGAGAAACCTTAAGAGATAAGGTCAGAATATCTGTACAAGGTCTTGGGTTGTGCTGATGAATTTAAGACGAGGTTGGCTACTTTCAAGTTGGAAGGGGATGCGTTGAATTGGTGGAAGGCGTATCTTCTGGCTAAGGAAGAGAATTTTGTGGACACTTGTACATGGAATACTTTCCGTGAAATCTTCTATAAGCAGTATTTTCCCGACTCTGAGCAGCAAAGGTATGAGCTCGAGTATGGAGCTATATATCAGTTTGATCGGGAATCATTAGGTGAGTACATGCAGCGGTTTTTTAGGTTAGCTAGTTTTGTTGGAACTATTGCTAGTGACGCTCAGAGGCAGGCTAGACACTTTAAGTGGGGGTTGAAGAAGTGGGTTTTGGATCGAGTCATAAATACTGATTACGCCGATGTGGCACTAGTTGCGGATGCGGCCCATAACATTGATTTACTTCACGATGATAGGGGTTTAAACAAGAGGGGCAAAGATGGTGACCGGGTAATTTTTAGGGGTCGTTAAGACCAGAGTTTTGAGCATAGGGGTCGTCAGGACTAGGGTTATGAGCACAGGGGTCGTCAGGACCAGGGTTTTGAGCATATGGGTCAACAAGACCGGGGTTTTGATTCGAGGCGACAGGAGTCCAGGGGTCAGGATCAGAGGATTATTGGTAGGACGGGGAATGACCGTCAGGGTCATGGTAACAACAACCAACGTCAGTTCAGAGATCAGTCGTGCTGCATGTTCTTCAGGTCAGAGGAGGCCTATGGAGACTTTACCTCCCCCACCACTTTATGCTACTTGTGGAAAGCCTCACCCGGGCGCTTGTCACAGGGTTACAGGAGGATGTTTCTCTTATGGGTCCACTGCTCACAAGGTGAGGGATTGTACTCAGGGGAAGCACATTGCACCAGTGAACACGACCAGGCCAGCTCCTACTATGGGTCGTGTTTATGCTACTACTAGTGATCAGGCGGCGAACTCATCAGGTACCATTACCGGCATTCTTTACATTGGTGATCGTACTATTTTTGCATTATTTGATACCGGTGCCACACATTCCATTATATCTGTTGCATTTGCCCAGAAACTTAATATGACCCCAACACCATTAACAAATCATTTATCCATTTCTACCCAATTGAAAAGCCATGTAATTATCGATCATGAATATGTGAATTGTCCTTTGCGGTTTGACGACGGTATTCATTCAGCGAATTTACTTCCTTTGGAAATGGTTGATTTTGATGTGATTCTTGGTAAGGACTGGTTGGCTTCGCATAGAGCTACCATTGATTGTCATGCTAGAAATGTGATCTTTGGCGATATTCATCATCCCGATTTTTTTTATCATTGTTCTCAACCTCTCAAATCTGCTAAGATTATTTCGGCTATGAGAGCCCGAACTCTGATTTCCCATGGTTGCCAAGGCTTCCTGGCATCCATTAAACATACCTCTTTGGAAAGTCTGAGTATTGAAAATATTTCCATCGTACGTGAATTCTCTGATGTGTTTCCCGACGAACTTCCTGGTATTCCTCCGGCTAGGGAAGTTGAGTTTGGCATCAAATTGATTCCAGGTGCCGAATCCATTTCAAAAGCTCCGTACCGTATGGCACCTATTGAATTGAAGGAATTGAAGGAGCAATTACAGGAACTCTTAGAGAATAGTTTCATCCGACCCAGTGTTTCTCCTTGGGGTGCACCTGTTTTATTCGTTAAGAAGAAGAACGGGAGTATGCGTATGTGTATTGATTATCGCGAGCTTAACCGAATCACTATTCGTAATCGTTATCCTCTTCCGCGTATCGACGACCTGTTTGACCAGTTGCACGGAGTTAAAGTCTTTTCGAATATTGATTTGAGGTCCGGTTACCACCAACTGCGTGTGAAGGAACAAGATGTTCCTAAGACCGCGTTCCGTACCCGTTATGGTCATTACATGTTTTTGGTTATGCCTTTAGGTTTGACTAATGCTCCTGCTGTTTTCATGGACCTAATGAATCGGGTGTTTCACCAGTACGTCGACAAGTTTGTGATTATCTTCATCGATGATATTCTTGTTTATTCCATGAGTGAGGAAGAATACGAGCAACACCTCCGTATTGTTTTGGAGACTCTCCGACTGCAGAAGTTGTATGCTAAGTTTTCCAAGTATGAATTTTGGTTGAGCCAAGTTGCCTTCCTTGGTCATGTTGTACCCGCTGATGGTATCACTATGGATTCATCTAAGGTTAAGGCTGTCACCAAGTGGTCGAGACCCACTACTGTGACGGAGGTTAGGAGTTTTTTTGGGGCTTGTTGGCTACTACCAACGGTTTGTTGAGGGTTTCTCTTGGTTGGCGTTACCCCTGACGCAACTAATGAGGAAGGGTGATAAGTTTGTTTGGACTGAGGAGCGTGAGAATAGTTTTGAGGAGTTGAAACAGAGGTTGGTATCGGCGCCTATTCTGACTCTTCCATCTGGTTCTAGAGGCTTTCAGATTTATAGCGACACGTCAAAGAAAGGCTTGGGTTGTGTCCTGATGCAGCATGGTAAAGTGATTGCTTATGCTTCGAGGCAATTGAAATCGTATGAGGAGAACTATCCTACACATGATCTGGAGTTGTAGTTGTTTCCCTAAAGATTTGGAGGCATTACTTGTATAGCGAATCGTGTGATATCTTTACTGACCACAAGAGTTTAAAGTATATCTTCACCCAGAAGGAACTTAACATGAGACAAAGAAGGTGGTTGGAAATCCTTAAGGGTTATGATACGAACAATCAATACCATTCGGGCAAGGCGAATGTTGTTGCTGATGCACTTAGAAGGAAGTCAGGTATGATTGCTAGTTTAGAGATTGAGCCCAAGGTTCTGCATGATTTAGAGATTTTGGATGTGGAGTTTTGTATCTGTGGTTACGATGGTTATTGGGCTAGTATCAAGGTAGAGTCCAACCTTATACTACATATTAAGGAAGCTTAGAAGGATGATGGTGAGCTTCGATCTGTGGTTCAGAATATTGAAGAGGGTAAGCAGACAGAGTTCATTGTGGACGGTTTTGGTGTGGTATGGTTTGAGGGTCAGCTTTGTATTCCGAATGATCCTGCTTTGCGTGAAGCTGTTTTGTCTGAGGCTCATAGTTCCCCTTTCACTATCCATCCTGGTTTTACCAAAGATGTGCAGGGACCTTAAGCAAAGACTTTTGGTGGAATGGTATGAAGCAAGATGTGGCTTCTTTTGTAGCCAAGTGTCTGACTTGTCATCAAGTCAAGATTGAACATCAGAGGGTGAGTGGTTTGTTACGGCCTTTAGATATCCCTACCTAGAAATGGGAAGAGATTTCCATGGATTTTGTTACGGGGTTATCTCCTACTCGAAAAAGATACGATGCAATTTGGGTGGTTGTCGATCAGTTAACCAAATCTGCTCATTTCTTACCTATTCGGAAGGACTTCGGTATTGCTAGGTTGGCAGAGGTTTTTCAGCAGGATATTGTTAGACTTCATGGTACTCCGACCGCTATTGTTTCAGACACATATCCGCGGTTTACTTCTCGTTTTTGGAAAAGTCTACAGAGAGCCTGGGGTACGCGCCTCAATTTTATGACAACCTTTCATCCACAGACAGATGGTCAGACGGAGAGGACTATTCAGACTCTAGAGGACATGTTGAGGGCATGTGCATTGGAGTGGACTGGAAACTGGGATGAGTATCTGTGCTTGGTGGAGTTTTCCTACAACAACAGTTGGCATGCTAGCATCAAGGAAGCACCGTATGAGCTTTTGTATGGGAGGAAGTGTAAGGCACCTATTTGTTGGGATGAAGTAGGTGAACGTTTGATTGAGGGACCGGAAATTATCGAGATTACTAATGAAAAGGTGGCGGTTGCTAGGGAAAAGTTGAAAGAGGCACGTACTCGACAGAAGAGTTATGTTGATAAGCATAGACGCGATTTGGAGTTTCGTGTTGGAGATCGTGTATTTCTGAAGGTTTCAATGTTCCGTGGTGTGAAGCGTGTTGGGATCAAGGGCAAGCTTAGTCCTTGATTCATTGGACCGTTTGAGATTCTGGATCGTGTTGGGGAGGTTTCCTATCGTTTAGCTCTACCTCCTCAGTTGCCTCATGTTCATGATGTTTTCCACATATCTCTCCTGAGGGGATACAATTACCATCTGTTGCACATGGTGTCTTATCTGTTAGATCAGATTCAACCTGATATGTCTTTATCTGAGGAACCCGAAGCTATTTTAGATCGACGAGATAGAGTCATGAGAAACAAGGTCATTCCATTTGTGAAGATTCTTTGGAAGAATCACCCAGAGCGTGAAGCTACCTGGGAAATTAAGGAATCAATGCGAGCAATTTATCCCCATTTCTTTTCGTAGTCTGGTATGTCCCCGTTTGCTTTCATCTGTTTTCATTTCAATTTTTGAGGACGAAAACTTTCTTCTAGAGGGGAAGAGTTGTAAAACCCTAAAATCTAAAACTTGTGAAATGACTAATTTACCCCTCTAATTTAACACTTATGAAATATGTATAATACGTCAAGCTCATTAAATATAATCCTAACCTAACTTATAAATAATTATCAAACCTAATATACAAGATAAATAAAATCGACCTACACTTATGTCTAAATACCATATCACACGTTTATAAGGTTCATGGGCCTAATTTTGTACATATAATACATTACATTGCAACTTAAATTCAAGCCCATCCATTTTTGTAACTTGAAAAGTAAAAATTCTGTTTTGATTTCCCATTTAACTCGGCCGAAACCCTCCCCCATTTAGCTCCATTTCATCTTAATCATTTTAACCTACATTCACACATTACAAAAACACAGATAAAACCCTAATCATCAAAAGTGATGGCAAGGTTCTCTTTTCTCTCTTTCATTTGACTACGAGGCTGGTACAAGGAGGTTGTAGAAGGTGGTGTGTGATCGTGGGTTGCTGATTCGAAGGAGTGGCTATTGGTCGTGGGTTTCAGGTTCGAAGGGTGTGATTGTTTGGTTTCGATCTCGTCTTGTTTCTTGTTTCTCCCACACGTTCACGCTACAAGGGTATCGTATCCAACCTTTTTCAATTTCTTTCTTATTGTTTTGTTAGTCGTGTGTTATAATTCTCCATTTCGAATGTATGTAAACGAATTGAACGTCACATAAAATGATGTACAATCTCACATAAAATCATAAAAGTGATCACATGAAATATCGAATATGAAAGACTCATATGTGTCGACCCATATACATATTATTTTGAATCTGTTCGACATACATACTCACGACATATACATGTTTTATCTATCTTGTATTGAGCTAAAATGGGACAAGTACATACGAGTATATATTGGTTGGTTTTGTGTCGATAATAATGCATAAATAGATCTAGGATTGTTTGTTTGTTGTCGTGGGAATGGATTTGGAATTGGGTAGGTCACTGCTAGATTAACACACCTTAGAGGGTCGTTGTAATGTTGGTTGCGAGCTAGGGTTTGGTCACGGTTTGCTTAAAATGGAAAAAGGGTGTCGACTTAAGCTAGGGTTTTCACAAGAGTTTTCGGTTCTAATGAAAGAAAAGGACTTAATTAGAATTTACAAAATATGAAGGGGTTGGTTGTTAAAATGGTAAGTGAATGGATTGATTTGTAAAATAAATAAACTTGTGATATTTACACTTTTAACCCTACACTTTGTGATAATGACATTTTAGACCCTAAACTATTATAACTTGTCATAAATGAACCCTAAACTATAATAATAATAATCATTTTCATCATTTTAACCTAATTTGACATTATTTATATCATAAATGACTAAACCTGCCAATTATAGAAAACTACTATTTTTGGAAAGTTACTTATTATGGAAATTTACTGCTATTATGAAACCATTCTCCAAAAGTTCCTGTAATTGCTCCTTCAATTCCTTCAATTCAGTAGGCGCCATACGGTACGAAGCTTTTGAAATGGGTTCGGCACCTGGAATCAATTTGATGCCAAACTCAACTTCCCTAGCCGGAGGAATACCAGGAAGTTCGTCGGGAAACACATTAGAGAATTCACGTACGACGAAAATATTTTCAATATTCGGACTTTCCACAGAGGTATCTTTAATGGATGCCAGGAAGCCTTGGCAACCATGGGAAATCAGAGTTCAGGCTCTCATAGCCGAAATAATCCTAGCAGATTTGAGAGGTTGAGAACAATGATAAAAAAAAAATGGGGATCGAAACCAAACACTTACACCTTAGATGAATCCATAGTGATACCATCAGCGGGTACAACATGACCAAGGAAGGCAACTTGGCTCAACCAAAATTCATACTTGGAAAACTTAGCATACAACTTCTGCAGTCGGAGAGTCTCCAAAACAATACGGAGGTGTTGCTCGTGTTCTTCCTCACTCATGGAATAAACAAGAATATCATCGATGAAGATAATCACAAACTTGTCAAGGTACTGGTGAAACACCCGATTCATTAGGTCCATGAAAACAACAGGAGCATTAGTCAAACCGAAAGGCATAACCAAAAACATGTAATGACCATAACGGGTACGAAACGCGGTCTTAGGAACATCTTGTTCCTTCACACGCAGTTGGTGGTAACCGGACCTCAAATCAATATTCGTAAAGACTTTAACTCCGTGCAACTGGTCAAACATGTGTCGCCGATACGGAAGAGGATAACGATTACGAATAGTGATTCGGTTAAGCTCGCGATAATCAATACACATACGCATACTCCCGTCCTTCTTCTTAACGAATAAAACAGGTGCACCCCAAGGAGAAACACTGGGTCGGATGAAACTATTCTCTAAGAGTTCCTGTAATTGCTCCTTCAATTCCTTATATTCAATAGGCGCCATACGGTACGGAGCTTTTGAAATGGATTCGGCACCTGGAATCAATTTGATGCCAAACTCAACTTCCCTAGCCGGAGGAATACCAGGAAGTTCGTCGAGAAACACATCAGAGAATTCACGTACGACGGAAATATTTTCAATACTCAGACTTTCCAAAGAGGTATCTTTAATGGATGCCAGGAAGCCTTGGCAACCATGGGAAATCAGATTTCGGGCCCTCATAGCCGAAATAATCTTAGCAGATTTGAGAGGTTGAGAACAATGATAAACAAAATCGGGATGATGAATATCGCCAAATATTACATTTCTGGCATGACAATCAATGGTAGCTCTATGCGAAGCCAACCAGTCCTTACCAAGAATCACATCAAAATCAACCATTTCCAAAGGAAGTAAATTCGCTGAATGAATACCATCGTCAAACCGCAAAGGACAATTCACATATTCATGATCGATAATTACATGGCTTTTCAATTGGGTAGAAATGGATAAATGATTTGTTAATGGTGTTGGGGTCATATTAAGTTTCTTGGCAAATGCAACAGATATAATGGAATGTGTGGCACCGGTATCAAATAATGCAAAAATAGTACGATCACCAATGTAAAGAATGCCGGTAATGGTACCTGATGAGTTCGCCGCCTGATCACTAGTAGTAGCATAAACACGACCCATAGTAGGAGCTGGCCTGGTCGTGTTCACTGGTGCAATGTGCTTCCCCTGAGTACAATCCCTCACCTTGTGAGTAGTGGACCCATAGGAGAAACATCCTCCGTGAACCCCCGGACAAGCCGGGTGAGGCTTTCCACAAGTAGCACAAAGTGGTGGGGGAGGTAAAGTCTCCAAAGGCCTTCTCTGACCTGAAGAACATGCAGCACGACTGATCTCTGAACTGACGCTGGTTGTTGTTACCATGACCCTAACGGCCATTCCCCGTCCTACCAATAACCCTCTGATCCTGACCCCTGGACTCCTGTTACCTCGAATCAAAACCCCGGTCTTGTCGACCCATATGCTCAAAACCCTGGTCCTGACGACCCCTGTGCTCATAACCCTGGTCCTGACGACCCATATGCTCAAAACTCTGGTCCTAACGACCCCTGAAATTAACCCGGTCACCATCTCTGCCCCTCTTGTTTAAACCCCTATCATCGTGAAGTAACTCAATGTTACGGGCCGCATCCGCAACTAGTGCCACATCGGCGTAATCAGTATTTATGAGCCGATCCAAAACCCACTTCTTCAACCCCCACTTGAAGTGTCTAGCCTGCCTCTGAGCGTCACCAAAGAATAGTTCCAACAAAACTAGCTAACCTCAAAAACAGCTGCATGTACTCACCTGGTGATTCCCGATCAAACTGATATATAGCTCCATACTCGAGCTCATACCTTTGCTGCTCAGAGTCGGGAAAATACTGCTTATAGAAGATTTCATGGAAAGTATTCCATGTACAAGTGTCCACAAAATTCTCTTCCTTAGCCAGAAGATACGCCTTCCACCAATTCAACGCATCCCCTTCCAACTTGAAAGTAGCCAACCTCGTCTTAAATTCATCAGCACAACCCAAGACCTTGTACAGATATTCTGACCTTATCTCTTAAGGTTTCTCATGATTCTTACACATCTTTTGATATTAGCTTTGATTATAATGCCTTTGCTCTGAGCCTTACTATTAGGGCTTCCTTATATGACCTTTGCTATGCACCCTTAGATTTGTGAACCTTTAATATTGAACCTTGCTTTGGACATTTGACATGAACCTTGATACTATGACTTTCATTTGACCTTTCAGTTTAATACCTGAGCCATTTTCCTAGCCATGAAGGTAACATGGCCATGTCATTGATGCACCAATGATATGACTCTAGGGCGGTGGAGTGATGTTCCGTCCCGTCCCTTTATGTGATATTATGCGTGCTTTATATTTTATTATGGCCACTATGATTTGTACAGGGGCGTATAGATGCATCCTACATTTGTTATGATATGCTATGATATGATATGACTTATATGGTGACTGATGTTGTGTGCAATACACGTCTTTCATATTTTGGGGGCTGATCACTCCCTTGGTTACTTATGCTATATGATATGATATGTTTGGGCTCGTGGTAGATTAGTGATCTTTCTTTTCACTTTTATATCCTATTGATTATACCTTATGATTTTCCCCAATGCACCACGTACTATATTATTTCGTTCGTTATCTTTCGATTATTTGTTTTATTATATATTTGTTCACTGGGCTTTTTAAGCTCAGCCACATTTTCTTTTCCTGCTGCAGGTATCTAAGCTAGGAGCTGGGGATTTGCTTTGGGTTGAGTGGTGAACTTGTGTGGAGACTTTGCCCTAGTCATCTTAGATTCCATTTGCTTATGTTATGACTTTATTTAGACTTGGATTCCGTTATTTCTTTCTTTGGAGTATTTCCTTTTCTTGAACTTATGTATTGTTTAAGTCGTGTTGACTTAACTCTTTTCATTATTTGTGATTAAGACTTCCGCTGTTGGTTATGTTCATTATGTATGCTTTGATATGACACCATTATTGTGATGCTTCTAACCTTGCCGGGTTGGGGTGTTACATACACACCTTTATAGAGAGCGTCATGCCACTGGTGCCTCAATGACATGACCATGGTACCTCCATGGCTAGTTAGTACCTTGGGCAATTGAATAGGTTAAAGGATATAACTAAACATGAAGAACAACCATGGATTGTCCAAACAAGGTAATATCTAAATTGAATAATCAAAGCATTATATGGCAATTTCAAATGAATGTCAAAGAAATGAAATGAGATATGGATCATGATATCAAAATAACAAAACCCAAAGATTCAAGTCATGAGGGAAATCCTTACTGATAAAGGATAGAAAATGAAAACATTCAATGAAAGAACACAAGGAACAAGAGTCACTCATTCTTCACCCGATCTACACGAATTAATATCATATATCATTTACAAGTCCATTTTATAAGTCATAATTGTTTTTAATACTTAATAGTTATAGTTACTCACTTTAACATGTTTTAGGGTGTCACACGTGAATCTGATCCGTATTCTTATAAGGGAGTGTCTAACTAGTGCCCTTAGGGCATTGGTTAGGATGCATTAATTAATTATAAACTTTATTTTTAAATTAAAAGTTGTATTTAATACGCATTTATTAAACTTATAAATTACCTAAATTAGTTGTGATTTTTAATTTAATAAACATAAAATTTCCTTAGATAATCATCTTAAAGAATACCTTGAGGGCACTCATTAGACAACCCTTTCTTATAATTTTTAAAACATATCAAATAAGTCATGAGGTTCTCCAATTTTTATTTGTGAATCCCACGTAAGTTAAGCACTTCTCTTAATTTTTGTAGATTTTATTTCTAGGTGCAAATATCATTTAAAAAATCATTTTCTCAAACCTGTCCAGAAAGTGCACTACAGGTATACCCCAAAAGTTTACGTTTATTTAACACATTTAAGACTTTCAAAAAATCCAGTAAGTCATATACATTTTAAACATTCTCCCTGTCAAATTAGACCTTTTAATTCCTTATGTTTTAAAAACTAAAAATCAATAACACCAACTGATTTTCAGTTGTATTCATTTTTGGTTCTCTCTTTGAAACAAGTTTTATTCTTCAAACAAAGTCTACCTACGTTAAATTAAGATGATGTTCATGTCAAGAACAAGTTTTATTTTGTAAATTTCTTTTGCTTTACTTGGTAAAAGGGAAGTATTCGTGTATTAGATTTTCTCCACTAGGACTCTCGCTAAATAAAACACACATTTCTTAACAAATGACCAAATCGTTTGCTTTGTGTTGCAAGGATAATGGTGATAAAGACCCAAGACAGTTTTACGACTGTTAGATTTGTAAGCCAATAAATTTTTTATTAACACATTTATGATGTTTATCACGTTATCAGTGTATAAAAAGTTGAAGTTGTATACTTGGGTAAAAGGTTAAAGTGATTGCGGTGAAGATGACCAGAAAGAAGAATCAACATATTGAAAAGAAAGAACAGAAGGTAAAATCAAACGTACAATATTCATCATCATTTTCCTTCTGGTTCTGCTAGGATCAGACAATGACATCTTTTGGAGATGGTTCGATTCTGCATGTAGAATTGCACATGTTGATGGGAATTCTAATAATTAGCATCCAATTCTTGATGATATATGTGCACCCAATTGTAATCATTTCTTAATATAAAGAGTTGGAGTTCAATTCAGGGCCAATCTATTAGCAGAAAAGGACGTTTATGCCATAAACTATACTTTAACAAGTTTATGATGCACACTTGTGAAAGGTTTATGGATAATTATTAATATATGTATGACCGGATTCGAACTCGAGACTTCGGGATTGCACGCATTACGTATGAGAATCAATGTATAAATAATTAATATATAAAATGTTATATTTAATTATTTGATCACGAAATAAATACTTAATGATATTTAATATTTGACGAGTTTTGATTATCGGTCATTAAATGTCAACGGGATATGAAGAAAAGTTAACAAGTCAAGAGAAGGTTTTTGGAATCCTCTTTTGGGCTTGTGTTTGGTCGAAAACTATAGAATCCCACATCGGATACTATAGCAATCTTGACATCTACCATAAGGCTATAAATACATCCCCATGTATTCATCCTTTGGTACACTAGATTTCAATAGAAGGCCAAACCTCTTCTTTTTTCCTCTTGTTCTTGGTCGACGAAGTGAATCCCCATTGTAAGGGATTTACGAGTGACCTTGAGCATAACAAAGGTGTTTGGTTAATCTATTGTGATCAAGAACCTAGCTTTTCTCATTGAGTCGTTACTAATACGTGTGTACAAGAACGAAGAGCAAATACACTTGTGTTTGCATATCTTGGGTATTCGACTTTTGATATGGTCGAATTATATAAACCCTAATTTATTAGGGTTTAGGGTTTCTTGGTCGTTGATCTTAATTTAGGGCTTTCATGAACAATATTGCATTGATTCGCAAAAGGTACGCATATACTTTTAATTCGGTTAATTAATTTACAAGTATTATTCCTATTACTTCCGCTGCATGCTTTGATGATGTATACTTGTTTTTATATAATTGTTATGATTAGTAAAACCCAACAGTGGTTTCAGAGCCAGGTTAATATCTTGTAATTAATTACCGAAACACATAAAAAATTGAATCTTTATGATTATTATATGCTTTTATGGTTTCTAGGGTTTTGAAAATTGGAACCCTAATTTTTTATTATTGGGTCGATTACCCTTTAATTGTTTATTAGGTTTTATTTTTTGTAAAACTTGTAGAAACCCTAGGATTGCATGTATATTTTATGTGGTTTTCATGAATAATTGTTATGTGCCATGATTATATGCGTATCTTGGGATTATAATTGTTATGAGGAATCCATGGTGAAACATGCATGTTTTGCCATGGAGTATTGTTTTTGATTAATTGTTAAGTGATATACACATGTTTATTTATTTGATAATATTGAATTGGGGAAGACCTCAATTATACTAATAAAAATTTGTTATGTGCTATTTGGTATACTATTGACTTTGGCTTACGTAATCGACTTGTCGATGTATGTGGCTTATCTACCTTGTAGTTGAAAGCCCTAGTTGATGTATGCAATTTTACGCCTAGAATTGTTTATTAGGTTTTATCGAAATAATTATGCATGTGGCTAATTGTTTTTACATATGTTAATTGTTAAGTTATATGTATATTATTTGAGTTCCTTTTAATTTTATTAAAATGCCTTTTGTTTATATTGTATGACATGTTAGTAAGCAAAAAGGGTTTTTTTAGAATAGAAAATTAAATGGACTAAATAATGGCGAAAATTTGATTTGTTTTTCTAAGTATTAAAATCTTGAACTTTTAATCGATTGATGCGACTGTACTAAATGGTTAGAACGGCTCACCCACTAGAACAAACTATAAAGGGGTTATTTAAGAAGTGAGCACAGTCTCACTGAATGGATATCTAAGGTTATGCCTCGCTGCTTACCCGGTCCTCTGCCCCCTGTGAGTTCGATTGGAGCTACCTAGTATAACCATTCTATGTATGAAGCATCTTAGTGCAAAGTTGTAAGTTTCTCAACGCATCGATTAAAACTTTGTAGAATTTAATCTTAGCAATTAAAATCGTATGTAAGGTTTTCGAAAATATTTTGTTATAAAGTTGTATGCATGCTTCTTTATACATAAGTTTTGATTACACGTCAAAATTGTACCCTTTAAATTTAAGTTTATGCCATCTAATGATATGAAACACTTGAAGTTGTAATTTAGTTATGTGAGACCTTGATCTAGATTACAATGACAAGGTGAATTATTTTGTTGTGTGAGACCTCAGCTTAATGATTTGCAGTTTCTAAATTAGACAACTTAATTAAGTTAGTTAGTGAGACCTATGACTTAAGGCATAAGATGGGATGAAACATGCTTACATTTTGCATAATTGTTTGGCAAAATTGTAAATCCCATATTTTCTAGGAATTGAAAACTTGTTTGTCAATTATTGTTCTTCGACAATTACCTATTCTATACTTTCATCACTAGCAGATCAACTGATGTGGTGAAACTATGATAATGAGGGTCCTAGATTCAAGGAAAATTCTATGGTTAATATGAATATTGACCAAGGGTATTTTATTTTCTTGAAAGATTTTATTATCGAAAATACTAAAACTGAATTTTGAAAATTCTTTTGATTGTATTAATGCAACATTAAACCGTAAACGTAGTTTGGGCTTTGGTAAATTGATTTAGTTCTGTTTTCAAACGAATGTTTGATCAAGAAAAATTTACTAAAAGACAAACATAAACTCTTTTCCATGGAAGAAGAGTGTGACTCAATCCTATTCCTTTTCATGATTGAGAAAGGTATGTTAGGAACATTAGAATTGTCTAAATTCTAATATAACTCATAGCAACTTTAATAGTTAAGAAAATTGCACACCATGTTTTCCTTAAGAGATTTCATTACCCTCTTTGGTGATTGAATTCTTATATGACATTTTGGTCAACTAGAAAACATGTTTGATATTATATGAGTTATTACATTAGAATCTAGACTAATTACCGCAAAATTGGTAAAAGACAAACTAATATATTGTATCTAGTTGTTTTGATTTGACCAATTAAAGGTGCTACACACCATTGTGGGGATAGTAGACCTATTGAGGAAGAAATTGCATGCTCAATTTTCCAAGTTAATAGTATGATGGATGATTCATCATCTACATAGTAGAATACACTCTTTTAGTACCTAAGTAATTGTTACGAATAGTCTTTGAAAGGAGTTACAACGTAATAGCACGCTATTTTCACTGGTTAATGCAACAATTACAATGTTGTCAAATCCAGTGGGAGTATTGTGGTGTATTACTGAATAAGACATTATTGTAACGTTGTCTAATTCATTGGGAGTTACAAGATTTATTATCTTGGTAGTGACTCAGATTATTTCTAGATTTTCTTGAAATAATACATTACGTTTAAAAATGTAGACATTCATATTCTCAAGGATAGTTATGAACGTTTCCTTGATAATTAAGTGCTCCTACATCTACTTGTAATGCTTATATATCTATGACACTATCATATTGCTCACATAAACAAACGAATGTCATGGTGTTTATATGCTATATGGTGTTGTTCTATGCACAAGTGGGAGAAGTATTAATTGTGTGCAAAAGAACAAACACATACAAATATGATTAATGGATTCTCTTGATCGTAAGATAAGAGATTATCGTTCTAATAAGATTGACTTGTTTAGAACATGTGTCAAGATTATAACATAGACTACTTTTATGTCTTATGTCATTCAAAATATAGAAACACTTGAAGTTACATTTTAGGTTAAGTGAGATCTTGGCTAGATTGTAATCTCAAGGTAAATCTCCACTTGTCGTGGGATCGGGCGTGGATGTTTTTACAGTTTCTTAAGTTGGACACTTCTTGGAATGACATAAATAAATAAAGTAATACTATCTTAAATATTTATGTATTTTTAGAATGACATAAATAGATAGAGTAGTATATTAACTTAAACCATGGTGTGGTGTTCATAATAACTTTAAATTATACATGGTTATGTGTTTCTGTGTAAAGTCACAAACATGAAGTCTTTTAAAGACTTATAATATAAAGTAAGATATTATAACTGTTATGTCTTTTGACTCAGTCAAAGAATACTTATGTTATAAAGAATGCAATTGGCTTGAAATTCTATTATACCATTAAGATGACTTAGTTGGTAAATAGGTAAGCCAAAAGGAATATGTTTATCTTATATATTGTTAGATTGTCTTACAATATTAATTCTAACGAAATACTGTATGTATATGGAATGTTCAGTTAGAAGAATCAAACATTTGTTATATTGTTTGATTTAAGATAATAATATCTTCTTTCTTCCAAAAGTTATCAAGGTTAGAAAATTGAGTATTGATTGGATATACTTAATAAAACTCAAACCTAGAAGATTAATAAGACACCATTTTAGTATGGAATGTGATGAATCACATTGAGTCTTATATATTGAAGTTTTGAATTGTTAAAACTACTTATGGAGTAGGTTATTAACAAACAAGATTTACGAACTGTCAATGTATTTTGTAATATCCCACAAGAAAACAATTTAGTGTTGTTCTAATTGCTAAAGTATTTATAGATAGTCTTTAAATTACAAAAGCAAGTGGGAGTTTTGTTTAGATCTTGAAGAGATTAAATTACAATTACAAAACACATAATCTTCTAAAATACACTAGTGAATATCATGATGAGGTCAAATATGATATACCTCAAAATGATGGAATTCTCATTCATAGATCCGCAAGGATATCTCAGATATTTGATATGATGAGAAATATGATTTACAGGATCATGGTAAACCTGTTAATCATAATGATATATTACCTAATATTGAATTGTGGTAAATTATTCATACTATGAATGTAAAGATGCTGTCCAAAGAGATAATCAACTTTGTAAACTTGGTTTATCTTAATAAAGATGAGTTTCTTCAAAGGAAAGAAAACCCTAGCGGTTTAAAATTCTTTGTGTAGAAATCATATGGACAAAATTGTACATGTGTTTAATGCATGGCTTGTGACAAGATTATTAATCACACTTAAGCAATTAACCGTGATTGAATATTCTTTCCTTGGCACATTAAATATATAATGATTATGATTGTCATACTTATTTTCATTAATATGGAAAATGACAATTGGATATTAAAACTCTTTGTTGTGTGATTACTTTTGCGAGGACGATAAGTAATACAAATGAGTTTTATGAATTCACATAATCTTTGGAAATGTACAAACGGCAAGAATCCATGAATGGATATATGCATGCATCTAGGAGATGATTCTTATGTTTAACTATTAAATCCATGTTTTGGTTTAAAATTAAAATAAGATAATTTCTAAGTATTCCTGAAAGCTAGTTGGAGTATTGTGTTTATTTTCTTTAAATCTTATATGTTGTGGGTAGTAACATTCCATCTAAGCTAAATGTTAAGTTTGGAATGGAACTTCACATGAAAGATTTAGAAAATAAGACATACAACCTTGGAGTATATGTTTATTGTTAATAAACATGGCGGTATTAAATTAATGAGTCTAATAGAACATGATATATCATTTGGAAAATGGATATGTAGAACATGAATTAAATCTTTGTTTGACATAAGGATTTTTCATGTACATCATGTTATTGTTGTATCATGCTTGAATGCAAGATGATTTGACAACATTGATATCTAATGAAGTTATTAGATAACTAGTGTAATGAATATTCTAATAGAATATGTTTGAATCTAGAATTACATTCCTCAGCCTGGATTTGCTCTCAAAATTCTAAGGATGAGCAATACAGCAATTGTTGCATAATTGTCATAGCCAACAAACTTGAAAGTTTGGAAGGTAACAAACATTACACTATAGATATTGAAGTTTACGGAGATTTTAAAGAGCATATTGTTGTTTGTATACAATGATGCTGGTTTAATTGAGATGACACTCAATACTAGTCATGGGAGGATTTCATCCTTGTAAATGGTCATGTGAACTAGTTGTGCTCAACCAAGAGCATAGTTGCATTATACAATAAAGAATTAGAATGCTTTAAACTTTAAAAATTGTTTGAAAGTTTGATTGTCATAAATTGGTGTTGAGGATGTCACACACTTTATGAAATATATTATGTGGCAATATCAAGATATTTTGAATGCACACATACAAGAACTTCACTAGTTGAATTCTTGAAATAAGTATTCTCAAAATTTCGATAGATCAAAGTTAGTTGAAATTATGCCTTGTCAACAAGTATGATTGTCATTACTTGAGACATAATTCATTAACAAGTATTATCATGCATTGATCTATTTAGTATTTGGATAAGGGATGTTATGAACAAATATTATTTAAATAGAATAAAATATTGGTTATGTTTATTTTTCATTTTCTTAATATTATATCCTATATTTGCATGTTTAATCCGTGAATAACTTATGTTATTCTAAAATTCCGTTGTCGATCAATGATGTGGGAATGTCATTGAATTAAGACAAACCTGAGTTTTGGTAGAATATACTTTAAGTATATTGATGCGTGGGACATGCCAAATTCACATGATATTCAATGAATTGAATATAGGACAGATCCCAACTTTACATGATGATACTTTATGGATTTTGTCATTAAGTATATCATGAAGTGTTTATCCTCAGACTTGAGATACCAGATAACTGTTGTGAATGTAGTGCATTTGTGTAAGATAGTCTAACGCTATCCGTAACCGGTAGTTATAAGGGCTATTTTCGGAAGTGTTACAAAGTTCATGAGTTATGTTTGTAGTCAAGAGAATTTGTTCCTTTGAATTTGTTTCAAAGCATAATACTATATTTGGGCCCCTCGTAGGGTTGACAAGATGTTTGTAAGGCCTTACCCAAGATCTATCTCGAATACGTTCAGATGATTTGGTAATCTTGTTCAATCAAATACAACGAGAAACCGAATATTAACTTATGAAATGACTTGATCCATATTCATAGTTAATGTAGTATTAGTAACAAAAGGATAAGTAAAAATGATGAATCATTAAATGGTTTTTCCAGGAAACCATACTCGATTCGATCCGGGGCATTGGCGTGTTAAAGCTAGACTAACCAATGTCATTACTATATTAAGTAATATCCAAGTGGGAGCTGAAAGGTTTATGGATAATTATTAATATATGTATGACCGGATTCGAACTCGAGACTTCGGGATTGCACGCATTACATATGAGAATCAATGTATAAATAATTAATATATAAAATGTTATATTTAATTATTTAATCACGAAATAAATACTTAATGATATTTAATATTTGACGAGTTTTGATTATCGGTCATTAAATGTCAACGGGATATGAAGAAAAGTTAACAAGTCAAGAGAAGGTTTTTGGAATCCTCTTTTGGGCTTGTGTTTGGCCGAAAACTATAGAATCCCACATCGGATACTATAGCAATCTTGACATCTACCATAAGGCTATAAATACATCCCCATGTATTCATCCTTTGGTACACTAGATTTCAATAGAAGGCCAAACCTCTTCTTTTTTCCTCTTGTTCTTGGTCGACGAAGTGAATCCCCATTGTAAGGGATTTACGAGTGACCTTGAGCATAACAAAGGTGTTTGGTTAATCTATTGTGATCAAGAACCTAGCTTTTCTCATTGAGTCGTTACTAATACATGTGTACAAGAACGAAGAGCAAATACACTTGTGTTTGCATATCTTGGGTATTCGACTTTTGATATGGTCGAATTATATAAACCCTAATTTATTAGGGTTTAGGGTTTCTTGGTCGTTGATCTTAATTTGGGGCTTTCATGAACCCTAATTGCATTGATTCGCAAAAGGTACGCATATACTTTTAATTCGGTTAATTAATTTACAAGTATTATTCCTATTACTTCCGCTGCATGCTTTGATGATGTATACTTGTTTTTATATAATTGTTATGATTAGTAAAACCCAACAACTTGAATACTTAATAGATAGCTAAACCCTAAACGGTAACTTAAGCTAAGGTGATAAACTTGGTAAAAATGGTGAAATTACTGGTGGAAAAACATTGGGGCCTATTCAAACAAAGGAAGGGGATTAATAAAGGAAATAATGCAAAATATCAATTAAAACTTCATACACTATTAAAAAGAGGAAACGTACCATCATCAACGTTCTTCTCGTATTGGGTACTAGAATCCACATCCATATTTTCAGTTGGTTTCATACTTTCATTCTCTCTGTCTGAAATGCTTATTGTATCAATGATAACTTAACAAACTCTTAATAGCAAACTATGTATTCAAACCAGATAATTATCAAAAATATATATATCAGTAGGATGAATATGTTTGTTAAATAGCTTTCTTAATGTATTTATTCGTTTCAAAGGAACAATCAAAAGCATGTCAAGATTATTCAAGGTGGATGTTTCATATCTGACTTTTAAAGAGTGAACAGGCTTATAAGTATTCGCATAACATGTTCATTAATTAATCAACGAAATTAGTCTAAAAAAGATATAAACAAACACAACAAATCAATATCCATTCCAGAATTCACCACTGAAAATCATGTGAAAGATTAATTTGATATCGATGTTAAGATGAACCTTCGTAGGCAATAGTAATATACACCGTAGTTTCATATCAAAATGGTCTGGTAAGAATTATATTACTCGCTTAAACTTATATATCATTGTCAGTTTGATCTTATCTGTCGTGTATTGCTATGCCTTATGTATAATTGTATACTAGAATTAATGCATGTTCTGCAGGATGAAGTTACACTATGAAGAACAAGATTTTAGGAGATAACCAGTCGACATAAATAACGCAAAAAAGCTTGAAACACTAATAAAAAACACTATAATTGTATACTGACCTATGATCACAACGTGTTTTACAGTCGAATGAAGAATGATAACTAACCGAAACGAATTTAAAGTTCGACTAGGGTTTTAATTAGAGAAAAAGAAGAACATAGGTTATTTATATACGTGTATAATAATGTTGGCCCATTTAAAACTTTAAGCCCGGGTTTTTGGATTCAAAAACCGACACCAATTTTATAAACGCTCTTTCTTTCAGAATTTGGGGGAAGAAAAAGACCACAACACACACACACAATGTTGTTGTCATATGAAGATTGGCTATTAGAGAATTCCAAGCATCTTTGTTGGGAAGATCGATTATTACATGTCAACTCGAAGGTTCGGTATGCTGGGAATATTGACCTAAAATTATTATGTGATTCTATTACAGACCCTAAAGATCATCGTATCGGTGAATTAGGTATGACTTATTATATTTTTTTGTCGTCGTTAGGTTAATTTACAATAGTAATAATAATAATGTATTATATTGGTGATTTATTAGGTCCTCTTTTTAAGGACACGGTTAGTGATTCAGATGTCGTTGTACTAGATAAGGTGTTAGACGCGTTAATTGCATACTTAAAAGCCGCTGATGCGGATGTCGCTGGAAGGTAGTATGATATTTAAACTTGTGAATTTTTGGCGAATGAACACTGAGTATGTATTATTGGTATATAGCTATGCCAAGGAAATTTGTGATGCAATTGTGGCTAATTGTCTTACCGATCGACCGGAGACGGTGGACAAGGCACAAATTGTGTTCATGCTTTTGGTCGAGTTGGAAGCTGTAGATGCACTTCTGGTATGTGATTTGGTTTCGGTTTCTATATGTTAGTTGTACAGTCTCAGCATTTTGCTTATTATACCTAGACCCTAGTAAAGCTTGTTTTGCTAATTCCTGCTAACATTGAAATCACCTCGTTAATCTAATTTTTTCTAAAGCTTAGCAATAATTTACCCTATAGGTTGGCTAACATGGCTTGCTTGTTGCTTGCAGCCATCCGAGATGAACCAGCTGAAGAATGCTGAGCTGCTCAAAGGTTCTTGTTTCACTAACGCCCTTTCTTACTTTGTCTTAAAAGGACCAAATTCTTTTCTAACAGCAGGTATACAAAGTTGTCAAACGTTTACGAGTCTCAATTACCCTGAAAACAAAGTGAATTGGACCCTGTGGTTAATAACGTGCAGGTGCGACGCAGTCATGTCATCGCATCAGCACCCTTTGTGCGTAGCGATTACAAAAACCTACAGGGGTCATATTGGGCCCTTAGAATCCATCAATTTTGGCCCCTTATAATCCTACGTTGACCTTTAGCTTCTTTTTCTCTGTTTTGTACTTAAAGAGCTTTTGCTGCTGTTTTAAGAGCTATTTAAGTATGCACCTCACCTTCCTAGGGCTTGCGATTTTGCCTCATCAGCTCGCTTTTTGGCTTTCTGACTCTTAGTGCAACAGAGGGCTTCATGCTTTTTAAAACCCAACTCATACCCCGACTCTTTAGTGACCTTGACTGTTACAACACACTTATGGGCACACGAAGTTGGTTTCAAGAGAAAACACACATATACAAATGGTTTGGATAAGACTAGTGCTAGTGGAAAATGAATAGAAAAACTTGATAAAACTAATGTTGTCTTTTGTAATCATCGCACAGGCCCCCCCGAAATCCACGGGACGCCCAGGTACGAGTCAGTCATTCACTGTATCCTGTTGCTATGTTGTGACTTCACCATCGATCCTCGCTTCTTGGGAACAATAATTTGAAACGATGATTGTCTATTTGAATGCTATGTTAAAGGCACCATAGAGTCTGAGAATGAGTGACTGAATAAACAGTTGGGGCGATAATTGCTGTTTTTAATATATTATCATCCACCTACTTGCCCTCTATGTTGCTACTTATTTATCGGTTCCTTCTTTTATATGCGTGTGTCACAAGTTTAGGACCTATCCTATGAGTTTTATTCGAGTTGAACAATAATTTTACACGATACGCACATAAAATGACTTTTTATGCTAATAGGATAGGTCCTGAACTTAACTGATGCACATACTTATCATCACAAATTTTGATGCTAGTTTCAAGATCCCCTAAAAGTCATTGTTGAAATTTGATTGTTCTGTTTTATCTGCAATTAAATACGCAGAAACAAAGCGACTCCAAAAGATGTCACTGTCTGATTCTCAAGAGCAGAACAAAAATAAAAAGCAGCATCATTATGATAGTGAAAAGGGTACGTTTGATTTTACCTTATTTTCTTTCTTTTCAATATGTTGATTCTCTTGTCTGGTTGTCTTCACGACTATCGTAATAAACATCTTACTGTGTTGAATAGTAATTTTTTTTTATTGGCTTACGAATTTCTCTCTGTTCTCCTTCACCGTCATCCTTGCAACACAAAGGAAACGATTTGGGCATTCGATACGCAATACATCATTAGAACCACTATATCCTAAAAATAAAGGGTGAAGGCTGAGAATACGTAACAAACTTTCTCAAATATACCGAAGTACGTAACATACAAATTTTATTATTTTTGTACGTAAATAACTTTCAAATTTTGTTCAATGTATGTAATATTGACAGTTTTCAAGTTTTAAAGTTACAACATTGGTCCCTGTCATTTGCATTCACTTTCACCGTTAGTCATTTGACATTTTTTCACTTAAAAAAATTACAGTAACGGTTCTTGTAGTTTGCTTTGACTTTCACCATTAGTCCTTTGTCTTTCATCTTTTTTATATACGTTTTTTACGCGTTTTTATACACATTTTTTTACATATTTTTATACACACGTTTTTATATACATTTTTAACACATTTTTATACACGTTGTTTACATATTTTTATACATGTTTTTATACACGTTTTTATGTACGTTTTTATACACTTTTTATACACGGTTTTATGTACCGTTTTTTATACGTTTTTACATGTTTTTATACACGTTTTTTATATACGTTTTTTATATACGTTTTTTACATGTTTTTATACACGTTTTTTACACACGTTTTTATATACGTTTTTTACATGTTTTTTACACACGTTTTTATATACACGTAAAAAACGTATATAAAAACGTGTGTAAAAACATGTAAACAACGTGTATAAAAACGTATACAAAAAACGTATATAAAAACGTATATAAAAAACGTGTATAAAAAACGTGTAAAAACGTTTTTTACACACGTTTTTATATACGTTTTATACGTGTATGTAAAACCGTGCGTGAAATCGTAAAAACGATATAAAAACGGTATAAAACATGTAAAACGTGTAAAAACGGTACATAAAACCGTGTATAAAAAGTGTATAAAAAACGTACATAAAACCGTGTGTATAAACATGTAAACAACGTGTATAAAAATGTATATAAAAACGCAGCGTATAAAAATATGTAAAAATGTGTATAAAAACGCGTAAAAACGTATATAAAAAAGATGAAAGACAAAGGACTAATGGTGAAAGTCAAAGAAAACTACAAGGACCGCTATCTGTAATTTTTTTAAGTGAAAAAATGTCAAATGACTAACGGTGAAAGTGAATGCAAACGACAGGGACCAATGTTGTAACTTTAAAACTTGAAAACTGTCAATATTACGTACATTGAACAAAATTTGAAAGTTAATTACGTACAAAAATAATGAAATTTGTATGTTACGTACTTCGGTATATTTGAGAAAGTTTGTTACGTATTCTCAGTCTTCACCCAAAAATAAATGGCATTTTATTTAGTGAGAGTCCTTGTGGAGAACACAAGCACCTTGTTTCCTTTTACCCCAAAAAAGAATAAGAATTTACAAAATATTATTAGGAGAGATTTGACATGAATATCTTTTTTATGTAACGTAGGTAGACACCTTGTTTTAAAGAATGAAACTTGTTTCAAAGAGAGAACCAAGAATGATATCAGTTGAATAACATAACTGAGAATCTTCATCTTAAATAAAGCATGTTATAAATGATTACACCTCTTGCTAATATAAGAATTCATAAAATTATATGTTTTAATCGAATTGGCTCTAATTTATTTGCGTTTGTACGTACAGGGTATCGCCACTACGTAAAATCTAAATGGCCGGGTTACAACTGTAAGAAAAATTTTACCTCTGTGTTTCTTTTCAATATGTTGCTTCTTTTGTGCTCTAATACCAACCTTCATTGGTTTACTAAATTAGTCCTTAGTGCCGAGAAGGTGAAAGAAACGTTGATGGAGGAGTTGAAGGAGGAACTAGAATGGATCAAATCACATAAATGCACTAGGTGTGGACTAATTTATGATATGAGCTGTGTTTGTCAACAAGAGCTTGAATTAGATTTTGATGAGATTCGTCTGTTTAATTATGGTTCATATTTGAAGAGAGCAAAGGTGAGGTTTCTCATGTCTTGTATGTATATTTTCCTTAAAAAATAATCAATACTTGTGTTATTCGGAATGAATTTAATAAGGTTTTTATTGTTGTATAGTCGGCGGTTTCTGACGGAGGCGGAAAAGATCAGAATGCAGATATCTGGTCTCCTCCTTGGGAAGATCCTTGATATGCTTACTGAAAATAGTTCGCTTTGCGCTCATGGCTTGGATTGCTTCTTTTGAACGTTACTTAAATAACTTTGTCCATGTGTTGTAAGAAACAAGTCTATGTTTTTTATCTCTATTTTAGTCGCTACTAGATAGACAACGCTTGCAAGCTTGGATATTTTTGTTTTTGTTATGTAGCCTCCACTTTGTTATAATTATTTACTAGTTATAATGCCCGCGCACGCGCGGGGTTTTTTCTAATTTTTTGAATAATTTTTTTTTTAATTTTGTTTTGTTTTATTTATTTGTTTTAATTTTGTATTATACGAATGAGAGAGCTTGACTATGTGTAGGTATATTTTGTGTTTGTTGCACGCATGGGGCTTTGACATGAAACTAACTTTGTTTAGATATTATATAGTGTAGAGTATTTTAATCATTTCAGTTTAGCCAGGGACGAAATTTGCAACCGAAAGTTACTCACAAGGACATTGGCTGAACTTTTGAAACGATTAGGGATTGTGCATGCAATTTGACCAAACCACAGATACGATTTATGCAATTTACTCTCAGACTTATGTTTGTTGCAACGGCTTTTTATATTGATACTTATAATCCTTGTGCACGCACGGGTTTTTTATTTTATTTTTTTTAAAAGATGTAATTTTATAAATTAAGAAATATATAGGTCTTCTTTTTATAATAATGTTTTCGATTACATAAAACTAACAAAATCACATATATAGCCATCAATATGTGTTATTTTCATAAGAAAATGCGGTTAATAATATTAAACTAAATTTGATTTGCAGATATTATTGTTACATGGCAAAAGGGTTTCATAAGATAAGTTTTGATTATGGTTCATGTCATATTGCGAGAGCTAATAAGTTTCGGATTATTTTTTTGTTTCTAAAATTCTTTTCTAACTTTTATTGCCATGATCCTTCCTTTACTTAGATACTTAAATATGTTTAGTAGTAAATATGTGTTTACTCATTTACATTCATTTTCTTTATTATTATAAAACATTTTTTTTAACCAAAAAGCATCTTATTGCTAAAACTTTATTTCATAGGTACAAAGTAAGTTTTGTTGCACACGTTGCATGTGTGGCGATAGATATCTCGTTGATAAACATACAAAATACTTGTATTTTCTTTGCATCCTAAAAATGGTTGACAATGCAAAGAAGAGTAGTCCTTTCAGTGGCTAGCGGGATTACGCTTAACGGGATAGGCCGATAATTATGTTCTTAATTTACAATTCTACCATGATTTTTCAAGCAACTATTTCCAATTTACATTTCTAAACTTTAATATTTGTAAAAACACCCCACTATCAAACCCATTTTTGAAGATCAAATTATTAAGATAGATCCTAAAAAAAGGCACCAATGCACATTCCTCCAAATGCAGTCGCTGTCATTATATAACGATTGAGTTACTTTTTAATTTTGAGTCTCGATGTCCATACATCAATATTTGTTGCTCTGAGATATAACGATTGAGATCTTTTTTGAAGATTTAGTCTCGATGTCCAGCACCATTTTTTGCTCCTGTAAGGGTTCCAAATATTTCAAATAAAAAAAAAATAAAAAAATTGAAATCACGTCCATATGTCTAATCAATACATGAGACTGTATAAGTTCATTAAGTTGTTCCAAATAATATCTTATTGAAGCTAAAGTCTAAGTTGTTGTTTTACATGGTCCATATAAGCAATCATATTCTCATGATACGGATGAACTTGATTGACCGAAACTACGACTACTCTCATCATCAATACCTTGCATTTAAATATTTCCATATTATAATCACCAGGACACTTCTTTCCACCCATCAAGTATAAATTATATTCTTTACTTAAAAGGTGACTTCCTTTAAACTTTAACAGAGAGGCAATATCATTTCTTGGATCAAACTATTATTATTCCATATTTCATATAAGAAAGTTTTCCCGCATGGCAACATATATCGTTTTCCACTTACATGAATGGACTATTTTATATAAATTGATGGTCCGTATACAAATAAGTCTAGTATGATCGCTTCAAAAGTCTATCACTTGTTCCTAAGAACATTCATAGTATTTTACAGAGCACATTATAACATATCTCATTGTGAATCAAAAGATTATAGTTTTCAGAGGCAATGCAACACTTTTACCGTCGATAGCAATTGTAGACAAAAAAAATACACAATATAGCAACATATATTCAACATGTTGGCGATCATATAAACATCTTGTAAAAGTATGATTCTTTTGTAGGTTGAAAATCATAAGGCTGGGCACAATCGTGACCAGACATGATCCAGGTCACCAGGTGCCACATCAACTTTCTCTCTCCGGCGACCAGACATGACCAGGATGCCACAGTCGATGACCGACATTTTTTTTTTTTAAATTCAAACATTTTAAACATCAAATTTAAATTCATTAAAATTAAAATAAACATTACAATACTAAATTAAAATAAACATTACAATACTTAAACTAATAATCTAAACCGTAGCGTTCCTTGATTGTTGCCTTGACTTTCGTTAATTCTTCTAGTTGTCGTCCGGTCAAATTTGGGTCGATTGGGGTGTTGTAGAAGATTATGTCGGTCTCCCGTTTTGATAGCCTCAAGAGCTCAAGTTTCTCTTTTTTCATCTCCAGCTTTTTTTCCCTCAACCATATGTACGCATCTTCTAAACCCTCCTTATTCTTATATTTCTCCCCTTTTGACGGCTTCTTGAATTTGAAGAAAGTTTTGGCGATGGATTTTACAAATGATTCTATGGTTCATCATCTGCACGAGAGGAGGAGGATGATTTCTTCCTTGCTTTGTCACGACCTATTGGTCATGATTCTCTAGTCTTTTCCTCATCATCAGAATCATCAACATCTTGGATATTCAAAGGATCACGAGCTTGGGTTGAACCCGAGGTAGTGGTAGAACCCTTTGTTTTCTTCCGACTATTCATTTGGAAAGCCGGCATCTCAGTGTTCTTCCAAGCATCATGACCCTTTAAAACTTTCCAACACTCCTCCAAAGTGAAATCATGACCGTACGTCATACGGTATTCTCTAAGAGCTTTTGAAGTGTCGTCTATATCATTCTCACCACTTCCATGGTTATTCTTGATATTATCAATGATAGCGCAATAATTACCAACCCTATTACGAATCCTATTCTTCCATTTGGTAGTGATGGAGTCGTAGGTTCGGTCTGAGCCAGTTTCATTTTTAAAGTACTCTATCACTAACTCCCAAAAGCGGAAGCGGATCAGGGCGTTTCCTCTCTATCACTAGATTTATATGAGATTAAATGAGTGCAAGTAGATTAATTTTGAAAATTTGATACACCGATAAAAATAACTAACCATGTCTATGGCTCAAGCCCCATGTATTAGTCGGCAAAAAGATCCGAACCATGGTTAGTCGGTTACTCTATGGATTAGCTTGGAATCTTGTAAAGTATACAAAGGGTATTTTTGGGAACTCCACTTACATAGCCTGGATTTGAAATTTTCGCCAATTAGTTCAAATTTGAGCTGAAAGTACCTTGATTGCAATTTGAAAGGTGAATATTCATGCTTACAAACACTACAAAAAAGTTATGTTAAAATCAAACATCTAATAATTTGATGCACAATAAGTACATGTTACGTTCAAAACTTTGAGAAGCTAATCGCCTTTCTAAGACAGCGACGTATAGTAGTGCTCAATAAAGAAAAAACTAGTGGGATTTGACTTCAAATGCAAGCTGACTACTAATCCAAACATAGCTTCAAAATTCATACTATTATATTCGAGTGTTTGGGATTGCTCGTTTAACTGCTTATTGCATGCTCTAAAGTGGATGAGCAACCCCAAGCACTCTATTGAAAATTGCATATGTTCAAAGAAGTGGCTCTTGCATGCAGATTATGTTGCTAAGCAAGGCTTACAAGTATCTAGTGTTACTATGCTAAGTTAATGCAACCAGGTTGAAGCATATAGGCTAAAAGGTAAAAGATGATTATGTTACATTTCCCTTATTTGTATCCAGGTTATAATCTGTGTAGACAAACAAAATATGTAGTACGATACCTTACAGAAAACTATCCAGACAAATGTCTTATCATCACTTTAAAAATCTCCCAACGACCTAAAACACTATGCATGCAACTTTTTTACTACCAAAATTAACAATACAGTGCTCTAGTTTATTTGTCTTTAAATTCTAATGTGATAAAAGACCTATCAAGATCTTTTAACTGTATGACGTATTTCATCGAACCAGCAGAAGATGGTTGCCTAAAACATAGGTCCAAAGTCTTAAGCATATACAAGCCATCGCAACCACATCGGTAAATCAAGGGTGTTATAGTAACATTACAGGGCCAACTACTAGGGACGGAATTTCTACAAATGGATCGATTCGGGTTATAAACTATCTCTAACTGGTCATATGGGTTAAGCTAATAAATCAGATAAAACGACGGGTCAAGCAAGTCAAATGGTTGAAAGCCATCCAAAATGTATTCAAATGCATAAAACTCATTATTTAACAGCATTTTAAAATATCGATGTAGTAGTATAGTTTTGTAATCATCTTTAGAACAGTAACTTTATAAAGAGGTAATAAAAAGTGTTAATGGGTTGACCGATGCTATAAAATGGCCATATTCATCTGGCCCTATTTGACTCGAACCCATTTTGACTCGTTAACCAACCCGCCGAGTTTTACATCCCTAGTTTGTCACATTTAGAAGCTAAGGAAAATCGACTTGATCCAAGTCATAATCCTTCTTAACTACCTTCAAATATGTGTACCAATTACAAAACCAGGGAAATGGAGTGTCATTTTTTTCGCCTTCCTCAAAAACTGCCGACTATACATCACAAAGTTTTGAAATCCATTCTAAATAACACACATATTGTTTAATTTTGAAGTAAATATATGTACTAGTAACGACTAAAATAGAGATAAAAAGCACATCACATGGACAACAAGAATCGAGACACAAGACTTTTGTTTATTACAAATAAAGATAAGACTTGTTTTTTACAACACATGCACAAATTTGTTTAAGTAAGAATTGAATACGGTAGAGTCAAAATCATTCATATCTATACCAAGGATCTAACCAGGAGGGTAATGAAGTGTCATTTTTTCTGTCTTCATCAGATTCCTCGGACTATACAACAACAAAAACCTTATTCAAATAACACAAATGCTGACTAATTTTGAAGTAAAATATATACACTAGAAGCTCACCATTGGTTGTATCATCACAGTCTCATATCGGCTGGCACATAACTTGTGGAACTTCCATACATGGGCTCATCAAGACTCTGTGGAAGCTCCATGGTTTGTAATCTGGCCCATCGTTCACACCTACACCAGTAATCTAAAACCCCACAACTAGTGCATGTATGTGATATGACCCACTGTTGATGCGGCCTCACTTCTGCCATCAGCTCCTCAGGAGATAGACGCTCAAAGTCTAATTTTGTAAACCAGAAAAGGTTAATATTGTAGCATAAAAGAAGCAACATACTGAGAGGGACAATTTTTCTTACAATCCTCAGCATGCCACCAAGCTGGAGAAGATTTTCGGAATTGGTAATACCCTGTGCGTACAAATGCAAATAAATTAGAACCAAATCAATTGGAACATAGACTTTTAGAAGATTCTTATATTAGCAATAGCTAGGTATACTTTGTTTTGAAGAACACCTTGTATAGCTCTTGAGGAGGATCAGACAATGACATCTTTTGGAGTTGGTTTATTCCTGAAAATATAATTGCGGACAAAACAGAACAATCAAACTTCAACAATGATTACAGCATAGATTTTTAGAAAATTCGTATATTAGCAATAGGAAGACTTTGTTTAGAAGAACACCTTGTTGTTCTGCATGGGTGAAAAGGAGGTAAAATTAAATGTAAAAAAGGAGGTATAATTAAACGTAGCATCACCACCAAGATTCTTCTCTTTGTTCTGCTCTTTAGGATCAGACAATGACATCTTTTGGAGATGGTTCGATTCTGTATGTAGAATTGCACATGTTAATACTTATCTCTGGAGATTCTTATAGTTAGCATCAAATTCGTGATGATATATTTTTTCACCCAATTGTAATCATTTCTTAATATAAAAGGTTGGAGTTCAGGGCCAATTCTATTAGCAGAAAAGGATGTTTTATGCCCATAAACTATATTATAACAAGTTATGATGCACACTTAAATACTTTGATAGATAGCTAAACCCTAAACCGTAACCTAAGCTAAAGGAAGGCGATTAATAAAAGGAAATAATGGAAAATATCAATTAAAACTTCATACACTATTAAAAGGAGGAAACGTACCATCATCAATGTTCTTCTCGTATTGGGTACTAGAATCCACATCCATATTTTCAGTTGGTTTCATACTTTCATTATCTCTGTCTGAAATTCTTATTGTATCAAAGATATATATATTTGTAACATAACAAACTGTTAATTTATACCAAACTATACATTCAAAACAGATGATTATCAAAAATATATATCAGTAGGATGAATATGTTTGTTAAATAGCTTTCTTAATGTATTTATTCGCTTCAAATGAATAATCAAAAAGTCATGATGATTTAAGGTGGACTTTTTTAAATAGAAACAGGCTTGTAAATATTCTCACACTACAACATTCGTCGCTTTCGCAGGCGACGTTTCAGGGCTTTCGCCGGGGACATGTCCCCTACGAACCTTTTTCCCGGGGACATGTCCCCGCCGAAAAGACCCCGGCAATACCTTCTCGGGAATACTTTTCCCGGGGACTGTTTGTCACTTTTATCGGGGACATGTGGGACCCCCAGTCGATTGTCGCCGGTCAAATATGTCCGACGTGGCATCGCTTTTCACCGGGGACAAGTCCCCGGGGAAACTATTTTTAAACTTTACTTATAGTAGGCTAATTACGTCATTAGTCCATGTTTTCCCAGAGACCGGTCCCCGGGGAAACTATTTTTAAACATTACTTAAAGTATTCTAATTACGTCATTAGTCCGTGTTTTCCCGGGGACATGTCCCCGGCAAAACTAGCTGACCCAATATGCAGAAAATTTTAAGATATTACAACCCAATTATTTGTATATTTACATAAATAGAAAATGTATGATTGTTCACCTTTAACAGAGGACATGAATAATATTGTCATCCAGATGAATAATCTCTATGTGATGTTCTTAATTTTATATTTCCTGCTCCACAAGAACACATAAAAGGATTAAATTGCTCCATCTCAGGTTTTGAAATTTGTGTGAAGATAAGATATGGTAGAAATTCGTGAAGATAAGATATAGTGGTTTTGAAGATAAGAAATTTGAGGATAAGATATGGTATATAAAGTGTAATTTTTCTGGATAAGGGTTTTGCCGGGGACATGTCCCCGGCAAAAGGTTTGGCGGGAATTTTCCCGCGAACAATTAACATGCTTCGGACTTTGGTCAAAATTTGATAAAAGTTGAAAATACTTTTGGCGGGGACACGTCCCCGAAGAAACTTTACGTTGAATTTTGACTGTCCAGTCAAAGTTTAATAAAAAGCAGAGTCACCTTCGCCGGGGACATGTCCCCGCGGAAAGATAGCGTTGAAAATTTCGTAACAAGTCAGCGAATTCATGTGCCACATCAGATTCAAGTTTGTCGTTTAGTGACTTTCGCCGGGGATTTTGTGTCCCCCACTACAACAATCGGATGGACGGGCGAGGAGCCTTTCGCCGGGGACAAAATGTCCCCGGCGAAAGTCACTAAACGACAAAATTGAAGCTGACATGGCACATGAATTCGCTGACTTGTCCTAAAAAATTCAACACAGCTTTTCTCCGGGGACATGTCCCCGGCGAAAGTAACCTGGATTTTGACCGGATAGTCAAATTTCAACGCAATCTTTCCCCGGGGACAAGTCCCCGCTGTAAGTAGATTTTACGTTCACTAAAACTTTGACCAAAAGTCCAAAGCATGGTAATTGTACGCGGGAAAATTCCCGCCAACTCTTTCCCCGGGGACATGTCCCCGGTAAAAATTATATTTTGAAAAAATAAACTTTATTGTGGATATAATACAATGGCTGATTATACGCCGGAAAAAATAAACTTTATTGTCGATAGACGGTCGTTTAACATGATACGTATACCATAGCACCTATACACTGTCGTTTAACATGATACGTATACCAAACGTTTTGTGGTTTACCGAGTACAACATTTGATCGTATAACAGAGGGCATTCATGGCGTCCAAGGTAACAACAATGGTCGTTTAACATGATACGTATACCATAGCACCTATACTTGTTCGTTTAACATGATACGTATACCATAGCACCTATAGTCGGTCGTTTAACATGATACGTATACCATAGCACCTATACTCGGTCGTTTAACATGATACGTATACCATAGCACCTATACTCGGTCGTTTAACATGATACGTATACCATAGCACCTATACTCGGTCGTTTAACATGATACGTATACCATAGCACCTATACTCGGTCGTTTAACATGATACGTATACCATAGCACCTATACACGGTCGTTTAACATGATACGTATACCATAGCACCTAGACACGGTCGTTTAAAATGATACGTATACCAAACGTTTTGTGGTTTACCGAGTACAACATTTGATCGTATAACAGAGGGCATGGCGTCCAAGGTAACAACAATGGTCGTTTAACATGATACGTATACCATAGCATCTATACTCGGTCGTTTAACATGATACGTATACCATAGCACCTATACTCGAGTGTTTAACATGATACGTATACCATAGCACCTATACTCGGTCGTTTAACATGATACGTATACCATAACACCTAGACACGGTCGTTTAACATGATACATATACCAAACGTTTTTTGGTTTACCGAGTACAACATTTGATCGTATAACAGAGGGCATTCATGGCGTCCAAGGTAACAACAATGGTCGTTTAACATGATACGTATACCATAGCACCTATAGTCGGTCGTTTAACATAATACGTATACCATAGCACCTATACTCGGTCGTTTAACATGATACGTATACCATAGCACCTATACACGGTCGTTTAACATGATACGTATACCATAGCACCTATACTCGGTCGTTTAACATGATACGTATACCATAGCACCTAGACACGGTCGTTTAACATGATACGTATACCAAACGTTTTGTGGTTTACCGAGTACAACATTTGATCGTATAACAGAGGGCATTCATGGCGTCTAAGGTAACAACAATGGTCGTTTAACATGATACGTATACCATAGCACCTATACTCGGTCGTTTAACATGATACGTATACCATAGCACCTATAGTCGGTCGTTTAACATGATACATATACCATAGCACCTATACTCGGTCGTTTAACATGATACGTATACCATAGCACCTATACTCGGGTGTTTAACATGATACGTACACCATACCACCTATACTCGGTCGTTTAACATGATACGTATATCATAGCACCTATACTCAGGTGTTTAACATGATACATATATCATAGCACCTATACTCGGCCGTTTGATGTGTTATTAATTTTAGTTATTGTCAATGATAATAAAAAAAAAAAAAATCAATAATTTTAGTTAAAGTACGTTTTGCCGGGGACATGTCCCCGGAAAAAGTTTTCGCGATTTTTTTATTTTCCCTCCCACGTTTTTACTTTATCCCGCCATTACTTTCCCCGGCGACATGCCCACGGTAAAAGTCATGCTAAAAGACAAACATAATTTTCCCCGGGGACTTGTCCCCGGCGAAAATGAATCGTAAAAATGACCTCAATTATTAATCTCATCTGTTTCACAAATGAGATGAAAAAAAAAACCCACCTACTCAGTCCTCCTTCATCTTTATAAATTATTAATCTCAGCTCCTTCATCTTCACCACCGGACCACCTGCACCACCACTACATCATCGCGCAGCCTCCATCACCACTACATAACGGTTCATTCATTTTCTCTTCTTACTATATATTGAACATTGGTTGTGCAATATTACTCCATATATGTATTTTTTCTTTGACTAGATTTGAGTGGAGGGGTTATGTTTCTGGCGTGATATTACTCCATATATGTTTTTTTTCTTTTTTTCTTATTATGTTTTTTTTTTAATCCCGTGAATGATTAATATTTGGCTGCGCAATTTAGCTTATTTTGTTGGTAATATTTTGTTAGGCGTGATATTACTCCATATATGTATTTTTTTTTCAGTTGGTAATATTTTGTTAGGACCAGTTTTTGTGTTGCTAGTTTGGTTAAGCTTTGTGCCTGCTAGTTTGGTTAAGCTTTGTGACTGCTAGTTTGGTTTTCGCATTCATGGAAGTAGGCTGCTGAGATGGAAGTTAGTTGCTAGTTTGGTTAAGCTTTGTGTAACTACATGTATAAAAAAAGTAAAAGTGAAAAGTTGTCGAGTTATAATAACTTTCAGTTTTAGTTGCATATTTTTCTTATATAATAAGTAAATAAACAGTTTTAATAACACCTCTAATTCAGCTTTTATTTGCTTGCACGTTGATATAAGTAGCGGTTTCCGCCAGAACTTGTAGGTGGTCAATGCACACGGGTAAAAGAGTACATGAATTCTAGTGTTTTGTTAACGTTCAATAATATAGTTTTAATATGTGCTTTGCTTTTTTACTTGTAGGAATATAGTGTCTACTGTCAGTCTGGAGTGCAAACCGCGACCACAGCCGAGACCAAAAGGTAAGATATGTCGTTGCGTATTTTAAATAGTTTAGGGTTTTAGGTAATGAGAACTATCCAAGCATCGGGTATCAAAAAGACCCTATAAACCATTAGGGTTGAATTGGTCATTTTAACAATTAGGGTAGGAGAGTAGGATGGTGGATTTTGGGACCTAAACCAAGATCTTGGCAAGGTGTTGGGGTCCACCCCCTTTCATGTGCAATAGCACTTTAACTATGTTAATGAGATCATGTTGTTTCATCTGCTTAAGACTTTTGAACAATGTGTCTAGGGTTGAGGGTTGCTGAAAACAAAGGAATGATGTTAGTGTGTCTAGTTAAAGTGCTATTACTACCTTGAGCATAGAGTTGCCATTGATGTCTAGTTCTTTTTCCAACAGGCAAGTTAAAAAAATCTATTATGATCAAACAATATTGTTTAAGAGTTTGAATTTCTTAAACAACATTGTTTGATCATAATGGATTTTTTAACTTGCATGTTGGAAAAAGAACTAGACATCAATGGCAACTCTATGCTCAAGGTAGTATAATCAGCCATTGTATTATATTATCAAACAACAAAAATGAACGGGAAATCAATGGCAACTCTGATGGTTTACGACGAGGAGGTACACGGTTTCTTGGTCCACAAGATACAGGAAAGTGTACAGCCCGTATCTTGTTATGGTTTGTTATGGTTACCTGATGATGAGGGTTGAATCTTGAAGGGTAAAAAGGTGGTGCAAAAGGGTTTAGCTTGGTTTGAGAGTGTTTTTATTGTGTGTTTTTAGTGTGTGTTTTTTTGTGAGAAACTCCATGAGTTTGTGTGAGAGAGAGGGGTCAGAGATGATAAGAAGAGGTATGAAATGGTGTGTAATGATAGAGATATAATGGTGGCGATAGATATGAAAGGGTTTGTGAGGGTGACTCATTAACTCCACTTCACTCGCCATCACTATCATTACAAACCCTTTCATTTATCTTTTTATAATCTCCGACCCCTCTATCTCTCACACACACATGGAGTTTCTCACCAAAAAACACACACACAGTTATGAACTCTCAAAGCAGGGCTAAACCATTTTGCACCACCTTTTTACCCTTCAAGATTCAACTCTCATCATCAGGTAACCATTACAAACCGTAACAAGAAATGGGCTGTACATTTTCCTGTATCTTGTGGACCAAGAAACCGTGTACCTCCTCGCCGTAAACCATCAGAGAAGCCACGTGTCACCGCCGCTAAGTTCAATTTTGTTGTTTGATAATATAATACAATGACTGATTATACTACCTTAAGCATAGAGTTGTCATTGATGTCTAGTTCTTTTTCCAACAGGCAAGTTAAAAAAATCCATTATGATCAAACAATGTTGTTTAAGAAATTCAAACTCTTAAACAACATTGTTTGATCATAATGGATTTTTTTAACTTGCCTGTTGGAAAAAGAACTAGACATCAATGGCAACTCTATGCTCAAGGTAGTAATAGCACTTTAACTAGACACACTAACATCATTCCTTTGTTTTCAGCAACCCTCAACCATATACACACTGTTCAAATAGTCGTACGTAAACATGATCAAATCTTTTGTATCACAAGCAGATCAACACAACATGATCTCATTAACCTAGTTAAAGTGCTATTACACATGAAAGGGGGTGGACCCCCAACACCCTGCCAAGATCTTGGTTTAGGTCCCAAAATCCACCATCCTACCCTCCTACCCTAATTGTTAAAATGACCAATTCAACCCTAATGGTTTAAAGGGTCTTTTTGATACCCGATGCTTGGATAGTTCTCATTACCTAAAACCCTAAACTATTTAAAATACGCACGTTAAGCTTTGGACAAACCCGAAAAAGCAGAAGATATCGGAAGTCAACTGACAAAACCACCTGGCGAACACGAGTTCGAGCCTTATGTGTTAGGATATGTTTCTAGATAATAACATGTTTATGATTCCCGTTAAGTGGATTATACGTATAGTTTTGGACCATTTGCGTATAGGTAGCTTATGTATAATTTTGGACCATTGGCGATTTTAGGTTATTGATTGTGTTGTAGCGAATTTGGACCATTTGGTTATATATGATATTATGTTTAGCGATTTTGTATTGTTGTAGCATAAAATAGGTTGAAAACCGGTTATTACATTGTAGATTTTTTCCGGAGAAATTCCGGAAAAAAATCTGGAAATTACCCATTTTGCAGCAATTTTCTGCAAAATGGGTCAAGGTCTTTTACCGGGGACATGTCCCCGGAGAAAGTGACATAGATTTTAGTTAGTTTCCATTTCCCCCGAGGACATGTCACCGGAGAAGAGGTTAAAGATAAACTTTAGTTGCCATTTTCCCCGGGAACGAGTCCCCGGCAAAATCACATGCCACGTCAGACATGTTTGACCGGTGACAATCGGATGCGGGACCCACAATTCCTCGGTAAAAGTTGTAAACTGTCCCCGCGAAAAGTATCCCCGAGAAGGTATTGCCGGGGGCTTTTCGGCGGGGACATGTCCCCGGGGAATGGTATAACAGGGGACATGTCCCCGGCGAAAGGCCTGAAACGTCGCCTGCGAAAGCGACGAATCTTGTAGTGCCCGGCGAAAGTCTCCTCGCCCGTCCGTCCGATTGTTGTAGTGTCACTACATGTTCATTAATTAATTAACCAAATTAATCTAAAAAAGATATAAACAAACACAACAAATCAGTATCCAGAATTCACCACTGAAAATCATGTGAAAGATTGATTTGATATCGATGTTAAGATGGAACCTTCATAGGCAATAGTAATATACACTGTAGTTTCATATCAAAAGGGCCTGGTAAGAATCGTATCATTGAGAGTTTGATCTTATCTGTCGTGTATTGCTATGCCTTCATGTATAACTGTATACTAGAATGCATGTTCTGCAGGACTATAGGACTCTTTAATTTTGATATGATACACTATGAAGAACAAGAGTTTAGGTGATAACCAGTCGACATAATTAACGCAAAAAAGCTGGAAACACTAATAAGAAAGCTAACATAAAAAAAGAGGACATAACCCTAATTTTGCATTAAGCATACGATGAACCGAATTACACACATACTGACCTATGATCACAACGTGTTTTACAGTCGAATGAAGAATGATAACTAACCGAAAGGAATTTAAAGTTCGACTATGTTTTTAATTAGGGTTATTTATATACGTGTATAATGTTGGCCCATTTAAAACTTTAAGCCCGGGTTTTTGGATTCAAAAACCGACACAAATTTTATTAAACGCTCTTTCTTTCAGAATTTGGGGGAAGGAAAAGAACACAACACACACACATACAATGTCATTGTCGTATGAAGATTGGCTATTAGAGAATTCCAAGCATCTTTGTTGGGAAGATCGATTATTACATGTCAACTCGAAGGTTCGGTATGCTGGAAATATTGACCTAAAATTATTATGTGATTCTATTACAGACCCTAAAGATCATCGTATCGGTGAATTAGGTATGACTAATTATAGTTTTTTGTTGTCATTAGGTTAATTAACAATAGTAATAATAATAATGTATTATATTGGTGATTTATTAGGTCCTCTTTTTAAGGACACGGTTAGTGATTCAGATGTCGCTGTACTAGATAAGGTGTTAGACGCGTTAATTGCTTACTTAAAAGCCGCTGATGCGGATGTCGCTGGAAGGTAGTATGATTATTTAAAATTATGAATTTTTGGCGAATGAACACTGAGTATGTATTATTGGTATATAGTTATGCCAAGGAAATTTGTGATGCAATTGTGGCTAATTGTCTTACGGATCGACCGGAGATGGTGAACAAGGCACAAATTGTGTTTATGCTTTTGCTCGAGTGGGAAGCTGTAGATGCACTTCTGGTATGTGATTTGGTTTCGGTTTCTATATGTTAGTTGTGCAGTCTCTGCATTTTGCTTATTATACCTAGTAAAGCTTGTTTTGCTAATTCCTGCTACCATTGAAATCACCTCGTTAATCTAATTTTTCCTAAAGCTTAGCAATAATTTACCCTATAGGTTGGCTAACATGGGTTGCTTGTTGCTTGCAGCCATCTGAGATGAACCAGTTGAAGAATATTGAGCTGCTCAAAGGTTCTTGTTTCATTAACACTCTTTCTTACTTTGTCTTAAAAGGACCAAATTCTTTTCTAAAAGCAGGTATACATAGTTGTCAAACGTTTACGAGTCTCGATTACCCTGAAAACAAAGTGAATTGGACCCTGTGGTTAATAACGTGCAGGTGCGACGCAGTCATGTCATCGCATCAGCACCCTTTGTGCGTAGCGATTACAAAAACCTACAGGGGTCATATTGGGCCCTTATAATCCATCAATTTTGGCCCCTTATAATCCTACGTTGACCTTTAGCTTCTTTTTCTCTGTTTTGTACTTAAAGAGCTTTTGCTGCTGTTTTAAGAGCTATTTAAGTATGCACCTCACCTTCCTAGGGCGTGCGATTTTTCCTCATCAGCTCGCTTTTTGGCTTTCTGACTCTTTGTGCAACAGAGGGCTTCATGCTTTTTAAAACCCAACTCATACCCCGACTCTTTAGTGACCTTGACTGTTACAAACTTACAACACACTTATGGGCACACGAAGTTGGTTTCAAGAGAAAACACACATATACAAATGGTTTGGATAAGACTAGTGCTAGTAGAAAATGAATAGAAAAACTTGATAAAACTAATGTTGGCTTTTGTAATCATCGCACAGGGCCCCCTGAAATCCACGGGACGCCCAGGTACGAGTCAGTCATTCACTGTATCCTGTTGCTATGTTGTGACTTCACCATCGATCCTCGCCTTCTTGGGAACAATAATTTGAAACGATGATTGTCTATTTGAATGCTATGTTAAAGGCACCATAGAGTCTGAGAATGAGCGACTGAATAAACAGTTGGGGCGATAATTGCTGTTTTTAATATATTATCATCCACCTACTTGCCCTCTATGTTGCTACTTATTTATCGGTTCCTTCTTTTATATGCGTGTGTCACAAGTTTAGGACCTATCCTATGAGTTTCATTCGAGTTGAACAATAATTTTACACAATACGCACATAAAATGACTTTTTATGCTAATAGGATAGGTCCTGAACTTAACTGATGCACATACTTATCATCACAAATTTTGATGCTAGTTTCAAGATCCCCTAAAAGTGATTGTTGAAATTTGATTTTTCTGTTTTATCTGCAATTAAATACGCAGAAACAAAGCGACTCCAAAAGATGTCACTGTCTGATTCTCAAGAGCAGAACAAAAAGCAAAAGCAGCATCATCATGATAGTGAAAAGGGTACGTTTGATTTTACCTTTCTTTTCAATATGTTGATTCTCTTGTCTGGTTGTCTTCACGACTATCGTAATAAACATCTTACTGTGTTGAATATTAGTTTTTTTCATCCTTGCAACACAAAGGAAACGATTTGGGCATTCGATACGCAATACATCATTAGAACCACTATATCCCAAAAATAAATGGCATTTTATTTAGTGAGAGTCCTTGTGGAGAACACGAGCACCTTGTTTCCTTTTACCCCAAAAAAGAATAAGAATTTACAAAATAAAATTAGGTGAGATTTGACATGAATATCTTTTTTATGTAACGTAGGTAAACTTTGTTTTAAAGAAGGAAACTTGTTTCAAAGAGAGAACCAAGAATGATATTAGTTGAATAGCATAACTGAGAATCTTCGTCTTAAATAAAGCATGTTATAAATGATTGCACCTCTTGCTAATATAAGAATTCATAAAATTATATGTTTTAATCGAATTGGCTCTAATTTATTTGCGTTTGTACGTACAGGGTATCGCCACTACGTAAAATCTAAATGGCCGGGTTACAACTGTAAGAAAAATTCTACCTCTGTGTTTCTTTTCAATATGTTGCTTCTTTTGTGCTCTAATATCAACCTTTTTTGGTTTGCTAAATTAGTCTCTATGGAGGAGGAGGACCCAGATTCGTTGAAGGAGGAACTAGAATGGATCAAATCACATGAATGCACTAGGTGTGGGCTAATTTATGATATGAGCTGTGTTTGTCAACAAAAGCTTGAATTAGATTTTGATGGGATTCGTCTGTTTAATTATGGTGCATATTTGAAGAGAGCAAAGGTGAGGTTGCTCATGTCTTGTATGTATATTTTCCTTAAAAAGTAATCAATATTTGTGTTATTCGGAATGAATTTAATAAGGTTTTTATTGTTGTATAGTCGGCGGTTTCTGACGGAGGCGGAAAAGATCACAATGCAGATATCTGGTCTCCTCCTTGGGACGATCCTTGCTATGCTTACTGAAAATAGTTCGCTTTGTGCTCATGGCTTGGATTGCTTCTCTTGAATGTTGCTAAATAACTTTGTCCATGTGTTGTAAGAAACAAGTCTATGTTTTTTAATAAACAAAACTTTTGTGTTTTGTTACTTTAAAAACATTGAATTCTAGTTTGTCCATGTGTTATGCTTTTTATCTCTATTTTAGTCTAGATAGACAACGCCGCGCTTGCCAAGCTTGGATATGTTTGTTTTTGTTACGTAGCATTGTAGCCTCCATTTAGTTATAATTATAAATTATTTATAAGCATTGTATTGCATCAGCATCGATACTATATCTTTTATATAATAAAAGAATTACATTATTTTGGAGTGATTTTGTCAAAATTCATTCTTATTAAAAAAAAACAATTGGGTCAAAAGGAGAGCTCGATTTCGCCACGTAAGCAAAATCGTGTGATGTAATTGGTTAATCAAAGTCAAAATTAAATTGATTTTGGTTAAACTTTAATAAATTTGATTGAGAAATTTGGTTGATAAAAAAAACACATAAAAATATAAGTGTCAAATTTGTGAAAACAAAAACTTAAAAAAAAGAGGTAATTAATAAAACTTTAGTGGTTGAATTTTTAAAAATTACATAGAGTTAAATGTATAAATAAATACCCCCTTATACTTTATACCATTTATACTCTATATCTTAAAAAATACAATGTATATGTTGTTTTAAAATAACAACATATAAATTTGCATAAGATTATAAGTATCAATTTTTTTACTATATACGTTCAATAAGGACTCATTTATTTCATTTTTAAAAGTTTAACCAATGCGAACATGAGTTTACATTTTAAATACGACTAAATTACTAAAAACAAGAATATAATTATTAAATTGTGAGCACGAGTTACTTTAATATAAAAATATAAGGATATATAGAAAAACATTTTTAAAAAGCTTTAAGGAGTATACTTTAACTTTATCAACGCTCATTATGTGCTATTAAACTTGCATCATGTGTACAACATAATATCAGTTGTGAAATTTAAATAACAACATCAACATCCTTGTCAGCTAAATAAAATTAAATCTTAAGTTACCTAACAGAAATTTTTACAAATATTTTACCAAATTCTAATGGATATAAATGCATAATAAAAACTCGTGCATAAGTATTAGTTGCACTTATATTACAATTTGCATTGGCAAATTCTTATATGTGTATATACTGAACTAAAATGTTAAAATAAATTTGATTTATGTGTAAACTTCGTGCGTGCACGAAACTTATAACTACATAATTATATGCAATCACCTTTAAAGACACAATAATACAAAATAATTTTTTTTTTTCTTTTTTGGTCAAAATCCCGTGCGTGCACGGGTATTATAACTAGTTGAACAAATAAGAAAGACGTATCAAGCTACATATTCAAATCACATAAGTCAAATACTACAAATTTTAATTTAATTTATACTATAAACGGTTGTAAAGTAATTTATGATATTTATGAAAGAATTAATACAAAATAATGTATTATTTGATGTTGTTTAATTTAATATCCATTCAAATATACTTTTCAAAACGTTTATTAAAAGATTTCGTAAAAAACTTATACAAATTCGTAATAATTCGTAATTAATTCTAATTAAGTATTCTCCTACAAAAATACTATATATTTATTCTACTCATTCTCTCTTTGAATCTAAACCTTTAGTTCTGACACTTGTCTGACAATTATTTCCACTTATTAATTAATATTAGGGAAAATGATCCAAATGTGAGGCTTATCACTTTCCGGACCACGCTTTTTTGCATTATGAAAATAGACCAGTTGCCCAGCGATTTTCTTGGAGCCAATCAGTGGATGCCATGTGTCCGACAATCTATGACAAAAGTACATATGTTGAAAGTATATGTCATGTATTATTTTTTGGGCAACTTGTATTATTTTTTGGGCAACTTTATATTTTTCGGCAACTTGTATTTGTACACAAGGATATTTTTGTCATTTTACATTTTCAATTAAAAAAAAATTACACACACACACACAAAACAAAACAGACTCACATCACAGTTATTCTTAGGATTGATTTTTGGATTGCAAATACAACTTGATTTTTGGATTGCAAATGAACCATGCCACAGTTAGAGTAAGTCACATCTCTTCTCCTCCTCATAAACCATTACAACTCACACCACCACAACCATCCAACAACTCGACGCCACCACCATCCGATGGCACCACCACCTGACACCACCTCCACCAGAGTCCAGATACATCTCAATCCCAAGGTTATACTTCAGGGGCTATAGTACTAAGTTGGAATCAAGAGATGGGTGATGGTCCTAGAGGAATAGAACTTTTCCCTGATCATTTTCAGGTTTCAACATCTGGTGTCGAGACCCCTCAAACACCAACTTCTTCAAGTTCATGTACGAATCACGAATTTCAGGTATTATTCAGAACGCAAATAGAACCTATAGTAGATGTATACAATTATTCAGAACGAATTTCAAAAAAATAGGGCTTTTGGTAACACTTCCATTCAAACTATCCATAGCCGTTGACTAAACTTTAGTAACATTTCCATGGCAATGCCAACATGGGGTGACAGAATCACGGTAAGTTTTCTTTCGAACAACTAACAGTAGAAGCATAGAGGTAGCAGCATTAAAAAGTAACTAGCAACTGCAATAAGTCACAACGAGCAACGTTAGATCCAAGGAGCAGCAGTTACTGCTATAGAGCAGCAGGAACGTTCATGAGGGCAGTACTTTTGTGTCTGATAATCATGCACCCAAAAGAAGAGTATATTAAAACTGTTCTGTCTTTTTGCAATTTCAGATGCCAATAATTCCTTGTATGGTTAATGGTCTTGGCGGACAAAAGTCACAAAGAAGACAACTCTATGCAGGACCCATGTAAAAATTAAGGTTGCTTACGATTTCTCGCATGGCAAAGCCTGAAGAGGTTTTGATTATGGAAGATGAGAACGGGAATATTGTTCGTGAAAACTTGAAAGATAATGATGTTCTTGTTCAGCATAAGGTAATTTACTGGTTTTTGAATTTTGATTAATGTGTTACATGTGATAGGTCCTGTATTAGGATTTTTTGCTTATTTCTGACTGCTGAAAATAATAATTTTGTTCTTTCAGAGTATGAGAGACACACACATTTACTTGTCACATCTTGATCATGATGATACCGAAAAGCATGTATGGTTTTTTGAACTCTTTATATATGTATGTAGATCTTTGGAAACATGTTGATGGGGGTGGACGCATGATCATTTTTCTATTCTTCTCATTCTTGTGTACAGCAGATGCTGAAGAAACTTAGTAAAATGGCGAGGATTGGAATTGGATAACTTAAACACACTATGCTGGGCCATAGGATCTATTTCTGGTTCCATGATGGAAGAACAGGTATGCATCTTGGTGGAGTTCAACTCATGGCTGATGTTATTGTTTGCGTTATAATACTATAATGTGTTTACTTATTCTATAATTTCATATCTCATGTACCTTGCGAATATAATTTTACATTTTTTATGCTGTATTTTGATTATTTTAGGAGAACAGGTTTCCTGTTATGGTAATTCGTGATCTACTAAATCTCTGTGAAATAACAAAAGGGAAGGACAACAAAGCTGTTATTGCCAGTAATATCATGTATGGTCCTTCACTGCTTTAATTAATTTTGTCGGTTTTATAACAAATTGACCGTGAGATTGCCTCTACGTGTGACAATCTGGTGGGACTCTCTCTATAATGTTTGTTTTAATCTTCATTTGTTTGTTTACTGCCAGGTATGTTGTTGGACAGTATCCACGCTTTTTACGTGCTCATTGGAAGTTTTTGAAAACTGTTGTAAATAAGCCATTTGAGTTCATGCATGAGGTCCATCCAAGAGTTCAGGTTATCATTTGGGCTTTTATATAAAGGAGTTATTGCTCTAGCAAATACGCCTTGTCCCAAACGGTAGCTAAAATAAAGGTTGATTTCTCATTTCAGGACATGGCTTGCGACACATTTTTGAAGATTATGCAGAAGTGCAAGCGCAAATTTGTTCTAGTACAGGTAATATATACTATGGCCCCTCTTTAGATATTGTTAAAAGTCCAAATTGATGTCTTTTAGGGTTTCATCAGAGATCTTTCACATAGTAATCGCTACATGCTTCCATCCTTCCTTAATTCACTGTCCATTGCTGCTACAGTAATCGCTAAATTGACTTTTTTGTTTGCTTAATTTAGGTATTTGTATGCGTTAATTCACATTTTCAGTCTTAATGTGGGTCAATAAGTATTTAAAGTGACTGGCGATCACCTTTACGTGTTTAGATGTGCATTTGTGGGTGTATGTTTAAGCGTATTTGGCTGGCTTATGGGCTTATTCAACTTTTGAATTTTAGGTTTATGAACTTATCAACATGAGCTTATGACATTAAATCATAAGCTCAAGTCATTTAAGCTCATAAGCCCAAACTTCGAGTTTGTAAGCTTCTTATGTAGAAGTTCAATAAGCTCCTAAGGGTGGCATGACTCGAAAACATTTCTTTGTTATTGTTCTAATCTGCAGTTTCGCTTACTATATCCTCCCAGGATACTTTTTCCAAATACTAACATCAAATTCTTGGGTATGTTGGATCAACCCAAAGTCTGTTCTTGTTAACCAGCTCGGGTCAGGCCTGAACGGTCTTGGAATTGGTTCACTTGGGTTTGATTGGTCTACCATTGCATCGTATCTTGGTAGTCCCTTAGCTAGCCCGTGGTACACTACTGCAAATGTGGTTGTTGGGTTCTGTTTGATGATGTTTGTAGTGTCTGTTGGACTAATCTTGAGTCATGGCTCAATGTTTAGGCGTTCATTATAGTTTAAGTAAAAGAACGAGGGGCTACATGTACACGTAGGAAAGATAGAAGGACCGAATGGGTTTATTTATAACCCTACAACTGTCAAAAACGGTTATTTTGGTGAAACGGCACAAACCCAAAATGTCACAACATTTTGTGAAAAGCTGCAGACAAAGAGGAAGGGTCACGATGCTTCAAACATGTCGCTTCAACTAGTATATATAGGGCTGTTTGTTTCATTCATTAGATATCAGATAATTGAACAAACTCAGAAAACCAAATACGTTTGATTCTTAATACAAGTCATTTTGAATCATTGTTTCGTTTACTTATTTTTTCAAGTGTTTAAACCCCGCTGGGACAACAAATTGACATCACAGCCTTTTTTTGTTTTGCGACACAAGATCAAGGAGAGTTGGGGTCAAGATTTCTGCAATCGTTGGAACTAAAGAAACACAACAAACTGCTGTTTGGTTCAGGCAGAAACAAGAAAAAAATAATCTTGACGAATAAAATAAGGGCGAAAAGAAGGAAGGTTTAGTGTTTTTGTTTTGTGCTGATTCGAAGAAAGGCAGAAGAAACAAGTAACACTGTTTGGTTTTTTTTGTTGGTTCGAAAAAGAAAAAAGGAAGGGAACATATTTTGTGTTTACTGCTTCGAGAAAAAAAAAAGGGAAAGTTTTTTTGATTTCTGATTAAAAAAAAGGTCAAAAAAAAGGAAGAAACATCAAGGGTGCGTATTGGTTAATTGTACAAGGGAGGAAGAGAACACATTTGGGTGTTCCTACCGGTTAGAAAATCATATCGCGGAGGAATCGTCAAATTCGGGTTTTATATTCCAAACTAAAATCTGAATTTCTTTTTTTAGTCTTAATTAGACGTAGTTAAGATTAGAATTTATTTCAATTCCTAGTTGAATTATAGGATTTCTCATATTCCTACTTTTAATCCCCTATTAGAATTAGGAATAGTTTTTTTTGGCATAATGTCTCGAGACCAAAACAAGGAAATTGTAATTCACAAAGAGGTTACATCATTTACCCAATTTCAATGTCCTGTTTTAAAACCTACAAACTACACAATATGGGCTCTGCGTATAAAAACCATGCTAAGGGTAGTGGGCTTTGGGAAATAATAGAACCTAAGGGTAATGAAGAACTGGATATAAAGAAAGATATGGCTACAACTGCATATCTTTACCAGGCATTATCAGAGGATATGATTTTACAAGTGGCTAGTTGTAAGAGTGCGAAGGAAATTTGGGAAACACTACAAACTAGGCACATAGGTGTAGATAGAGTGCAAAAGGCACGACTACAAACTCTCAAAACGGAATTTGAGATGTTGAGGATGAAAGAAGATGATGATATTGATGCTTTCTCAGCAAAGCTCAATAGTATTGTTACAAGGGCTAGTGGCTTAGGACCAACTTTTGATCAACAGACCTTAGTACGAAAACTTTTAAGTTCTGTACCGAAAAGGTTTATACAAATTGTGGCAGCCATAGAACAATTTTCTGATCTAGAAAACACAACCCTAGATGAGACAATTGGAAGGATAAAAGCCTTTGAGGAAAGAGTAAACCTCATTAACGGAAGCCCTAGCGACGATCAGGATATGTTATTGTTCACAAAACATGACAACAAGTCTACTCATGGAAAGGTTTTCAGAACCGTGAACAAGGAAGAGCTAATTCGTCTCAAGACAATTGGTGTGACGAAAAGGAAACAAATGTTAGAAACAAGGATGGAGATGATCGTGATTGGAGAAAGAAAAACTCTAGAGATCAAAACCGTTTCAAGAAAGGAAAACAAGGTGTAGAATGTTATAATTGCCATGAATTTGGACATATTGCTAGAAATTGTCTAGAGAATGATAAACAAGAGGAGACGAACACTGTAGAAGAAGACAATGAACCTACATTGTTGATGGCAACTATGGCAGATAAGGATGAACAAGAAAAGGCATCCTTAGAAGAAGAACCAAGGTGGAAATGAATTATCATTGAGAAGAATGAAATCCCAAATGAAAGATTAGAAGACTTAAGGTTAAAAATTGAGATTGGCTTAAAAAGTAAACTGGAGTTATGGAAGTTTGAAATACTTCATAACTTTGAAGAAAAGAAACAAGAACTCGAGGAGGAGTTCAGAAATAGAGATCTAGTGTTCAAGAAAAAGATGCGTGAACGAGAGAGTTCATTTGAAGAAAAGAAACAAGAACTCGAGGAGAAGTTCAGAAAGAGAGAACTAGAGTTCGAGGATGCATGAACGAGAGAGTTCATTTGAAAACAAGATGAAGAATGAGATGACAAGTGTAGAATGTCTAAAGGAGATTCGAGAGGCTGACAATAGTTTAAGATTTCCAAATAAAGACTAGAGAACTTTATGAGGTGGTGGATAGTTATTGTGAAACTGCAAAGGAGATTCCAAGTTTAGTACATGAACCTAAGCAAGAGATGCTAGTGAAAGCCAAGGCAGTGGAAGAAGATAGCAAGGAAGCTATGAAGACTAGGATCTCACCAGGATTTGAAGGGATGGAAGTTACTGCAAGGCTAAGAAGAGGTTATGTAAAAGGCATAGAGGCCAGTGATGGAATAAGTGTAGTTAGAGAAAGACCAGCAAAACAGTGGAAATCAACTAAAGAGAGGTGGCCTGAAATGATCAAAGAATACAAGAGATGTAAAGACATTCAAGACGAAGAGGTCAAGCAAAGAATGATCAAAAGGCCAAAGTATAAAGACAAAGACCATCTACAACATGAAAAGACGGATCATGAAGGAGCTACTAGAGCATGATCAAGATTAGGGGGTTATTGTTGGACTAATCTTGAGTCATGGCTCAATGTTTAGGCGTTCATTATAGTTTAAGTAAAAGAACGAAGGGCTACATGTACACGTAGGAAACATAGAAGGACCGAATGGGTTTATTTATAACCCTACAACTGTCAAAAACAGTTATTTTGGTGAAACGGCACAAACCCAAAACGTCACAACGTTTTGTGAAAAGCTCCAGACAAAGAGGAAGGGTCACGATGCTTCAAACATGTCGCTTCAACTAGTATATATAGGGCTGTTTGTTTCCTTCATTAGATATCAGATAATTGTACAAACTCAGAAAACCAAATACGTTTGATTCTTAATACAAGTCGTTTTGAATCATTGTTTCGTTTACTTATTTGTTCAAGTGTTTAAACCCCGCTGGGACAATAGTGTCACCCTTAGGTTATTGGTTTAATATCTATAAAGCCAAGAACTTCCCATTTTACTGGATGGAACTATTTAAGGCTGATGGGTCACGTTACAATACTACTGTGGTTATTAATTCAAATTTCCAGCTTGATAAAGTTGCTTATGAATGACAAGGCCCTTTATACATGAGTACGTTCTTTGCCTTGACAAATGGTCTTGGTTTTGCTATACTTACTGCAACGATTGTTCATGTCTTGCTCTTCAATGGACGGTATGCTCAATACTCATGAATCTGAACTTGAATTATAACAAGATGTTTTCTTTTTTGCGTAAATACCAACGTTCTTTTTTTCATTTGCCCCATTTCAGGTGTGTACTTATGTTGCATAGATTAAGTCTTTATGTAGTTTTTGCATATGAAGTAATGAAACTAACCCATTAGATAACGATTCAAATTTGTATATACATAAAGTTCACATTTTTGTGTAATAATCATCATTTTTGAAAGCCGGTTTTCATGTTTTTTTTGCTATAAACTGGCTCCAAAGTACAATGATTAAAATGGGGCAAATGTAAAAGTACGTTGGTAATCTATGCAAAAAATAAATCCTGCTAATATGCTTAACGATAAATGACACTTTATGTATTTTTTGTGAATTGTGATCAGGAATATACTTGATAATATAAAAGGGGCATTCAAAAATTCCAAGACTAGGAAAGTTGATGTACACACAAGGCTTATGAAGGTCTATAAATCGGTGCCAATGTGGTGGTTTCTTGTTATTCTCGTGTCGAACATAGCTCTTATTTTATTGGCTTGCGGTATCGCTATAGTCTTTACCCTGCCCGATAGTATAATCACTGCCACCACAAACCAGGTATATAGATGTATAGTTTGACTTTTTAGGTCAAATTTGTTCGTTTTCAAACTTAAAAGTTATGACCGGTTTTCTATAGATTCAAATTTCATTATTTTTCAGTCTGTAGTTTTTGAAGTTAGTTTTTGAGTCCATTATCAGTTTTATAACAAACTTTTAATAACTCATCACAAAAACAGAAGTTGAAATTGTAGCGGATTTGACTAGAAGTTTAAAAATTGTTTCGGTTTTTCTGTTTTGGACTTCTTTTTAACTGTTGTATTGTTGAACAGACACCAAGTTTGAACATCATCACCGAGTAGATGATCGGTTATATGTATCCCGGACGTCCTGTTGCAAATATGTGCTTTAAAGTATTGATAAGGTTTTAAAATGTACCTTTTTGAGGGGTCGTTTAAGCCCTTATTTGATCACTTTTGTATCCGTTATTACTTAATATCGTTCCTTTTCACTTTTTAGGTGTCTTGAAGGCAAAATACTGGAATGAAACTTATTCGGACGAAAAGGCGCGAATCTACGAAGAAAATGGCCAAAGTCAAGAATCGAGCCACTCAGACTGCTGGAACTGAAGGGGACGGCGTCAGGTGTTAACTGCGACGCCGTCGCATCACTTTTGTGACGGCTCAGTAGCCAAATTGCTCATTTACAAGTGACGGCTTCAGGTTTTAAAAGAGTAGGGCGTCGCAACTCAGACGGCCTAGATTTGATCCCGACGGCGTCAGAAGATGAAGCCGACGGCGTCACAACCATAAGGTGACGCCGTCACAAGCTGCAACCTGCGCGCGAAGTAGCTGATACTGTTTTGGCCATAAATTTTGCATACGAACTCGGATTTAGGTGATTCAAAAGCCCACGCGACCGGAATGAGAAAATCTACAGTTTGGTGAAAAAGTGGTTGTGACGCCGTCACTCTTTAGGTGTGATGCCGTCACTCTTTGCCGATAGAAAATCTGCCTATAAATATAACATTATAACTTCACTTTTTGTAAGCCCTAAACCCTAAGTCCGATTCTGGGGTTTAGGTAGGTGTTTTTCCAGCAACTTAAAGGGTTTCAAACACTCTATAAACATCGTGTAATGGTTTGTTTGTTAATCCAATCCTATGGTATGTCTTCAATTATCATAATTGTTGCTTGCTCTTCATTAATTATGCTTGGCTAATTCACCTTGTGTTTGCTTATGATTGTATGAAACTTGTATATAATTAATTAGATCTTATTGATTTCTTAGTGATGCTTGTGTCTATCTTCATCATTAGGGGTGTGACAATTTCAATGAGTCTAATTGGTTTAGTTTATAATTCTTGCACCCTACTGTCTCTTGTTTGATTGGTTGTCTCTTATCTTAATTGTAATTAGCTTAGGAGTGCGACTAGGCTATCGTTGTGTTTAATACTTGATAAATCTTGGATAGTTTATGAATGACTTAGTGGATTTTGTTTACTAAACCCAAAGATAACCTCAAAGTTAGTTTATGAATAACTTAGTGGATTTCGTTTACTACACTTAAAGGTGACTTCAAAGAGTTAGGGAATGCACACCTTACGACCTTAGAAAACACAACGCGTTAAGAATAAGGACGTGACAATTCAACCATCAATAGGACGTGACAATTCAGTAGGTAGAATTGGATAGCTAGCAAGGAGTAATACATCATAAGTAGATACGCTTCACGTTCCTGTTAGACCCATAATTTAGTTAGTATCTTTTGGGATAGTTGACTAGCAACTAATTCCACCCTCTCCTCCAAAACCGAGATTCATAAAATTTAAAAAATACAAAAATAATCATCCCTCACCTTTAGACTTAAATCGACATACACTTCAGCCTAACGACACTATTCCCCTAAAGAACTGATCGTACAAAAAGATGCACATACCAGGCCGTCAATGGTGATTGACGGAGTTAGGGGTGATGGTGGTGATGCCGAGTGCAAGATAACCTGAAAATAAGAAATAGAAGGCACTACGTTAAGTGATTACGCAGGGGTGGGACCCTGCGAACCACCTCTGGCGTGAGAGTAAGTATGAGTTATGGTTGTATAAGTGTGTGTAAGTCAAGAGATGAGTGTTGAATCAACTTACCATAATTCTCTGCCCGTCCAACCTATTTATAGTGGAAGAAATAGGGTTAGGGGCACCTCTGCGCAAATGTAGGAGAACATGGGAGCGCCCCATGTTTGTGGGTAACCGCTAGGGCTTAGTGACCCACTTTCCCTAACTTGTCGGGGAAGCCAGGAAAGAGAGGGAGATCGTGGGTTTGACCAAGTCAGGAGACCTAACTTGGGCCTTCGAATAGAAGGGCTTCGATACATCTCGGAGGAGGTTCCGTCGAACTGTTCGGAGGGGGCTCCGAACAGTGAGGGAGGCCTTGACAGAGGGGGCTCCGTACAGTGACAGAGGGGGCTCCGTACAGTGATGGAGGCCAGGCTCCGAACTGTGACGGAGGCCTTGATGGAGGGGGCTCCGATCAGTGATGAAGGCCAGGCTCCGAACTGTGATGGAGGCCTTGATGGAGGGGGCTCCGATCAGTGATGGAGGCCAGGCTCCGAACCTCGACAGAGGTTAGACACTATGAGTGCTTTGGGTGTAGGTCGAAGGCATATGCTTCTTCCTTTAGGAGGGTTCATCATACCCTTTGTACAAATGGTAAGCTAAGTACCATAGTGACGGTAACGCTCGTTAGCAGAGCGGAGGGTATGTCATCAAGCCCCCCAGTCTAATGTTATGCATGCGAAGAGTGCATGGCTTTAGACTTATCATTGCTTTGTTAAAAAAGACTTGGTAACAATTTCTACTACTTTTGTTTTGTCAAGTCAAATATAAAGTTGCTATACTTGTTTTTAATAGTCCACATTTGACTCTATCATGGTGGATACCTCATTAATCCCCCCAGTCTAATGTTATGACTTCGTAGGAGGCATGAGATTAGACTTAAGTAATCCATAAACCCTTTGTTATATAAGGAGCATGTGTATTAGGTTTTGCCATGTAACTTTCACTTTTAGTTATAAGTGAGTTTTATCGGAACCTATTTGTACATACGCTGCGTTGTCGAAAGGTACCAAGGTTTGTGTATAAACTTGGCTTTGTTTTATAATGCATGTCATAATGGAATTTTATCGCAAATATTAGGCTCTAGCAGGCTCCTGCACCTGATGCGAGGATGATGAGGGTGTCCCATGATTTTAGATAACCGCTTGGTTAATGTCCCACGATCCCTATCTTTCCGGGAAAGCCTTGATAAGGTTGTGAACGTAGGTTTGAATTGGTCTTATGAAACCTTTGCATTAATATCTTCGAAAAGCATACCCAGAAGGGCTTAGACCTTTGATTGGCGACTTCCCAACTGGTAACCATATCAAGGATGAATGGTTTTACGCCAAAGAAGATTTTTTGAAGGTTTTCCAAGTATTTCGGAATGTAGCTCCAAAGTGAGTATGAAGGGGAGACCTTCAAATTGAATGGAGGGTATATCATCAAGCCCATCGGTCGAAAGTGATGCGTACACTTTGAATGTAATGCTTTTGACTTAAAAGAAATACTTCCTTGTGATAAATCGAACAAGGATTAATCTTTAAGTAATATAGACCTAGAAGGTCGTATATTTTGTATGTATATGAAGCTTATGGACTTCATTTAAGCAAAGTAGTAGTTCTTGGACAATTTACTTACTTTTTTTTTGCAAGGCTATGGCCTTATGCTAGGTGTGCTAGCATATTTTTAATATCTACAGTTAGAGACTACGTTTCAATTTTGATTTGATGTTCGTTCTTCTCATACATTACATATACACGTATATTATTTTACAACCTAAGGCGTATGGTAGATACATAGCCTCATTGTGTGTAATTTCTTCACCAAGAATATACCAATCGTATAATTTAATTGCTGACAGAGGGTCGCGACCCACTCCGTCTTAATCCTTTGGGTAGCGAAAGGCTTGGAATACCTTAAGACCACGTAGGAAAGTTAATGTGAAGTTGAGATGGATGTTAAGCATATGAGCAAGATTTATTGTTAGTCTTTTACATCCCTTCGACATTGAAACTTATAAAACGACTTGGTGGACAAATCTTTGTTGTATTGAACGAAACAAGTGATTTAAGGGAAATGTGTTATATCATTAAGTGGGTAGGGAGGATTACATCATTTTAAGAAATGAATACTAGACGCCTACCATTAATGCTTCTTTCCCCGAGTGAGAAGAATGCAAATACATTGATTGAAAGCAAAATAAGATAAGTTTTACATCTATGAGGTTATGTAATTATATTAGCAGAGTCGAGGCTCTGTAATTTTGTCTACATATACACATAAATCATGTGAATAGAAGCTATGCTCTGTAATCGTCTCGACAGAGACACCTATATATTATGTGAACAGAGTCAAAGCTCCATAATCGTGTCGAAGGAGACACCTATGAATCAGAGGCTATGCTCTGTAGTTGTGTCGACAGAGGCTTATGTCAGCATATGTGATGCTCTGTAGTCATATCGACAGAGGCTTATGTCAGCATATGTGATGCTCTGTCATCAAAATATATGATAATTGTAACAACGCGCATTTTTCGGGTTACTTTTCATATTTTTGAAAATTTACTATTCACATTTACTATTACTTTCACTATTCATCCCGTAAAATTTTTAATCCACATTCTCGTAAGATAAATTATTTTAGTAATAACCTGAGAGTTCGACCATCGTTAGATCATTTTCGCAAAAGTTATTAAGTAAACATCGTTTTAAAGTTTCGTTTTAGACGGTCTACCGTTTAAACATCACACGTATAACGAAAATCAACTCGACAATTTTCCTCCATCGATAAATTTTTAGATCACTCATGATTAATTTGAGAATTTTTAAGATTTATTATTTTTAATGTTACCAAATAAGCCCAAATGCAGAACAAAACTAAACTTACGTTTTAAACAATTCTACTTACACCAGGTGCTTAACGACATGACTGTGTTTCTAATATGTTTTGACACTTTTACATTTTTGGAAAAGTCAAACAAATTTCCCTCCTCCTTTGACCATAAAGGAATTAACCTTATATGTTCTACATTTTTGCATAAATCGCGTAACTTTTAAACTTCACAAATAACTGTTAAGTTATCCCGCGTATGAAGAAAACCACATTTTAACATCTCATATCACTTTTAGACTAATTTTAGTCTACTCTAAATAAATACACGGTCGTTTCCCTGAAATTTCGTTCTTTTCCGATAAACTGCGAATTACGAGTTTTTGACCCGTATTTCCAGCTTTAAGCAGCGTTTTTGCACCCAATAAGACTTATCACCCATTTTATATTTTTATATGGAGTATAATGATGAGTTTCATCATTCCTGCAAGTTTCATATTTTTACGATACCCGGTTTTACGTTTTATGGCTTCGGTTAGCATTTAACGGAACCAAAACTCACTCCGTAATCAAGATAATACCAAAACTATCCACCTAAGTCATCTTATCTCTATATGAACGAAATTAGGGAGGGGAGTCATCACCTTGGTGTCAAAATCCTAAGCATGCTTCCTTTAGATCATTTACATGTGTAAATTTAACCATGGTTAGTTTTTAACCCAATATATAGTTAACTAAAATCTTTAGCCTATAAATACCAAGCATAAACCTTCATTTATTCTTGCACCACCCCTTCTTAACATCTAAAGTCCTAAACCTAAGGCATTTCTTATAAATCTTGTAAGAACATTCATGTGTTCTTGAAGAAAAACTAGCGTTTGATCTTCGTTCTTGGAAGTTTTCAAGAAAGAGTCGTTATAATCTTCAAATAACTTCAAGTCTCCAAAAAGACGTTGTTATAATCTTCATTTCTTCTTCGGGTTCTCAAGAAGGCGTTGTTATAATCTTCTAATAGCCTCGGGTTTTCGAAGATTGCAAATTCTACGTCGAAGCTCCGCTTATATTTCTTTTTTCCGTAATACTCAAGCATTCTATATTAAGGTAAGTATTTATAAAACTCAAACTTATATAAATACTTATAAACTTTGTTAGTTTATTTATTGTATTTATAAACTCTTAATATATCATAGAATCAATTAATTAAAATACATGTTTTACGTATTAAGTGCTACAATAGTAGGGAGCTTCATGTGAGGGGTTTCATTTGAGTAAAATGTATCGACGAGTTGTTGGATTTACGACTTAAAGTGTCCTAGCTCCTCGAACGTTCTTGCATGACCTCTCGAATTGTGATGGCCGAACGGTAGTACGAGTTATACAAACTAAAACCATTTATATAAACAAACATACAAATACTACATCACGATCAATATAGAGACGTATATAGTTTTGTTATTTCTTTCGCATCATTATTTCAAACCTAAGTCGCAACATCCTATTCTAGGTTGCTTGTAGAAGTTCTCACGGCATATCCATCATTCTCATTATACATTTGCTATCATTTACTTTGAGGTGAGTTCATAGCCCCACTTTCTATTATTTAATTGTTTTACAAACCCTTGGGGGAGATACATGCTTTATTTTTAAACCGAACACATTGCTTTGAAACTATATGTTTATCTGAATTGAATGTTTATTTATGCTAAGTAACAGTATTGCTATACGTGAATTGCATTTGTATAATTATGTGCATATATAATTGTATCAAACCAAAGCGGGCTCGAGTATCATATACTTGAGGCAGCCGTATCAAACAAAAGCGGGCTCAAGTATCATATACTTGAGGCACCGATCAAACAAAAGCGGGCTCGAGTATCATATACTTGAGGCAGCCGTATCAAACAAAAGCGGGCTCAAGTATAACAACGTATTGAGGCGTACCGTATCAAACAAAAGCGGCTCAAGTATCACAACGTATTGAGGCGCCAGTATCAAACAAAAGCGGGCTCAAGTATCACGATAAGGCACCCAACATATCTTTGGGTATAGGCACCCAACATATCTTTGGGAATAGGCACCCAACATAACTTTGGGTAGTGGCACCCAGCATAATTTGGTTTCATCATGAGCTTAGTGCAATAATAACTGTTTTGTTTTCAAACCATTGGTGTGAATTTATAACTCACACTACAAACATTATGTGTTCAACTGATTTCCTAAACTCTATGAATTTCACTCAACCTTTGTGTTGACAGTTTTAAGCATGTATTTCAGGTCCATAATGTCGGAAGCTGGCATGGATGAGCAAAGATATCAAGAAGGCTATAAATTTTATTATCATTCAAAAACCCATTTAATGTATTTTGTAAACATGGAACCATTTGGGACCTCATTTTTGTAAACTTCGATATTTATATAAATCGAATGATAAATCTTTTAAAACGACTCCATTAGAGTTCTTTTTCTATTGTTATGACTGTTGTGCCATGAAGTAACACCCAGTTTGAATTCATTTGCATCAATAAATTGGGGGTGTTACAGATTGGTATCAGAGCCACAGTTATAGAGAAACGGGTCTAATCGAGACTTAAACTATAACTACTTTTTCAAAAAAAAACATTTTATAGACTTCCGTTCTCCGTGCCTTCCATCCTCCAGACGATTATGTGACTTTTAGGCTTTGTAAAGCTATATAAACATACTAGTATATTGATATATACACTTGACATAATTTCAATCATAAACAATGTACTAAACATATCTGCATATGCTTATTCTAAGGCATTATGGCATAATCATATTTTCCTAATTTCCCAATCATGCATCTACTTGTGCTTTTTAGGATTACGAAACTTTATCCAAGACATTGTAACTGATTACAATGGTCTTTCCTACTTCCTAGACATTGTGAGATACAATGGTCTCTATTACATTCTCGCATTAATCAAATCCTACAGTGGTCTCTATTACATTCTCAGTAACCAAATCCTACAAATGGTCTCATTTATTTCTCAAGACATTATAGGTTACACAATAATCTCTCCATCCTTTCTCAAGACATTGTGAGTTACACAATGGTTTCTCCACTATTTGTCAAACATTGTGAGTTGCACAATGGTCTCAACTACTCCTCAGATATTGTAAGTTATACAATAGTCTCTAAAAATTATCTTATAAATATATTTTCCTAGACACTTCAACATTAGTAACACACATTGAATTCCGGGACGGAATTCCTATTAAGGTGGTGAGACCTGTAACAACGCCGCATTTTTGGGTTACTTTTCATATTTTTGAAATTTTACTATTCACATTTACTATTACTTTCACTATTCATCCCGTAAAATTTTTAATCCACATTCTCGTAAGAAAAATTATTTTAGTAATAACTCGAGAGTTCGACTATCGTTAGATCATTTTCAAAAGTTATTAAGTAAACATCGCTTTTAAAGTTTCGCTTTTAGGACGGTCTACCGCTTTAAACATCACGCATAACGAAAATCAACTCGACAATTTTCCTCGCATCGATAAATTTTTAGATCACTCATGATTAATTTGAGAATTTTTAAGATTTATTATTTTTAATATTACCAAATAAGCCCAGAACAAAACTAAACTTACGTTTTAAACAATTCTACTTACACCCGGGCTTAACGACATTCTTGACCTTTGTGTTTCTAATATGTTTGTGACACTTTTACATTTTTTGGAAAAGTAAAACATATTTCCCTCCTCCTTTGACCATAAAGGAATTAACCTTATACGTTCTACATTTTGCATAAATCGCGTAACTTTTAAACTTCACAAATAACTGTTAAGTTATCCCGCGTATGAAGAAAACCACATTTTAACATCTCATATCACTTTTAGACTAATTTTAGTCTACTCTAAATAAATTCACGGTCGTTTCCTTGAAAATTCATTCTTTTCCGATAAACATGAATTACGAGTTTTTGACCCGTATTTCCAGCTTTAAGCAGCGTTTTTGCACCCAATAAGACTTATCACCCATTTTATATTTTTATATGGAGTATAATGATGAGTTTCATCATTCCTGCAAGTTTCATATTTTTACGATACCCGGTTTTACGTTTTATGGCTTCGGTTAGCATTTAACGGAACCAAAACTCACTCCGTAATCAAGATAATACCAAAACTATCCATCTAAGTCATCTTATCTCTATATGAACGAAATTAGGGAGGGGAGTCATCACCTTGGTGTCAAAATCCTAAGCATGCTTCCTTTAGATCATTTACATGTGTAAATTTAACCATGGTTAGTTTTTAACCCAATATATAGTTAACTAAAATCTTTAGCCTATAAATACCAAGCATAAACCTTCATTTATTCTTGCACCACCCCTTCTTAACATCTAAAGTCCTAAACCTAAGGCATTTCTTATAAATCTTGTAAGAACATTCATGTGTTCTTGAAGAAAAACTAGCGTTTGATCTTCGTTCTTGGAAGTTTTCAAGAAAGAGTCGTTATAATCTTCAAATAACTTCAAGTCTCCAAAAAGACGTTGTTATAATCTTCATTTCTTCTTTGGGTTCTCAAGAAGGCGTTGTTATAATCTTCTAATAGCCTCGGGTTTTCGAAGATTGCAAATTCTTCGAAGCTCGCTTATATTTCTTTTTTCCGTAATACTCAAGCATTCTATATTAAGGTAAGTATTTATAAAACTCAAACTTATATAAATACTTATAAACTTTGTTAGTTTATTTATTGTATTTATAAACTCTTAATATATCATAGAATCAATTAATTAAAATACATGTTTTACGTATTAAGTGCTACAATAGTAGGGAGCTTCATGTGAGGGGTTTCATTTGAGTAAAATGTATCGACGAGTTGTTGGATTTACGACTTAAAGTGTCCTAGCTCCTCGAACGTTTACTGCATGACCTCTGAATTATGATGGCCCGAACGGTAGTAATGAAGTTATACAAACTAAAACCATTTATATAAACAAACATACAAATACTACATCACGATCAATATAGAGACGTATATAGTTTTGTTATTTCTTTCGCATCATTATTTCAAACCTAAGTCGCAATATCCTATTCTAGATTGCTCGTAGAAGTTCTCACGGCATATCCATCATTCTCATTATACATTTGCTATCATTTACTTTGAGGTGAGTTCATAACCCCACTTTCTATTATTTAATTGTTTTACAAACCCTTGGGGGAGATACATGCTTTATTTTTAAACCGAACACATTGCTTTGAAACTATATGTTTATCTGAACTGAATGTTTTTTTATGCTAAGTAACTGATTGCTATACGTGAATTGCATTTGTATAATTATGTGCATATATAATTGTATCAAACCAAAGCGGGCTCGAGTATCATATACTTGAGGCGGTACCGTATCAAACAAAAGCGGGCTCGAGTATCATATACTTGAGGCAGCCGTATCAAACAAAAGCGGGCTCAAGTATCACAACGTATTGAGGCAACCGTATCAAACAAAAGCGGGCTCAAGTATCACAACGTATTGAGGCAGCCGTATCAAACAAAAGCGGGCTCAAGTATCACGTATTAAGGCACCCAACATATCTTTGGGTATAGGCACCCAACATATCTTTGGGAATAGGCACCCAACATAACTTTGGGTAGTGGCACCCAAAGATAATTTGGTTTCATCATGAGCTTAGTGCAATAATAACTGTTTTGTTTTCAAACCATTGGTGTGAATTTATAACTCACACTACAAACATTATGTGTTCAACTGATTTCCTAAACTCTATGAATTTCACTCAACCTTTGTGTTGACAGTTTTAAGCATGTATTTCAGGTTCATAATGTCGGAAGCCGCACGGATGAGCAAAGATCTTGAAGAAGGCTATAAATTTTATTATCATTCGAAAACCCATTTAATGTATTTTGTAAACTTGGAACCATCTGGGACCTCATTTTTGTAAACTTCGATATTTATATAAATCGAATGATAAATCTTTTAAAACGACTCCATTAGAGTACGTTTTCTATTGTTATGATTGTTGTGCCATGAAGTAACACCCAGTTTGAATTCCATGCGTATCACGAAATTGGGGGTGTTACTGATTGGTATCGAAGCCACGCAGTTATAGAGAAACGGGTCTAATCGAGACTTAAACTATAACTACTTTTTCAAAAAAAACATTTTATAGACTTCCGTTCTCCGTGCCTTCCATCCTCCAGACGATTATGTGACTTTTAGGCTTTGTAAAGCTATATAAACATACTAGTATATTGATATATACACTTGACATAATTTCAATCATAAACAATGTACTAAACATATCTGCATATGCTTATTCTAAGGCATTATGGCATAATCATATTTTCCTAATTTCCCAATCATGCATCTACTTGTGCTTTTTAGGATTACGAAACTTTATCCAAGACATTGTAACTGATTACAATGGTCTTTCCTACTTCCTAGACATTGTGAGATACAATGGTCTCTATTACATTCTCAGACACTGTAAATCCTACAGTGGTCTCTATTACATTCTCAGGCACTGTAAATCCTACAGTGGTCTCATTTATTTCTCAAGACATTATAGGTTACACAATGATCTCTCCATCCTTTCTCAAGACATTGTGAGTTACACAATGGTTTCTCCACTATTTGTCAAACATTGTGAGTTGCACAATGGTCTCAACAACTCCTCAGATATTGTAAGTTATACAATAGTCTCTAAAAATTATCTTATAAATATATTTTCCTAGACACTTCAACATTAGTAACACACATTGAATTCCGGGACGGAATTCCTATTAAGGTGGTGAGACTGTAACAACGCGCATTTTTTGGGTTACTTTTCATATTTTTGAAATTTTACTATTCACATTTACTATTACTTTCACTATTCATCCCGTAAAATTTTTAATCCACATTCTCGTAAGATAAATTATTTTAGTAATAACCTGAGAGTTCGACCATCGTTAGATCATTTTCTTAAAAGTTATTAAGTAAACATCGTTTTAAAGTTTCGTTTTAGACGGTCTACCGTTTAAACATCACGCGCATAACGTAAAATCAACTCGACAATTTTCCTCAGACGATAAATTTTTAGATCACTCATGATTAATTTGAGAATTTTTAAGATTTATTATTTTTAATGTTACCAAATAAGCCCAAATGCAGAACAAAACTAAACTTACGCTTTAAACAATTCTACTTACACCCGGGCTTAACGACATCAGACTGTGTTTCTAATATGTTTTTGACACTTTTACATTTTTGGAAAAGTCAAACATATTTCCCTCCTCCTTTGACCATAAAGGAATTAACCTTATACGTTCTACATTTTGCATAAATCGCGTAACTTTTAAACTTCACAAATAACTGTTAAGTTATCCCGCGTATGAAGAAAACCACATTTTAACATCTCATATCACTTTTAGACTAATTTTAGTCTACTCTAAATAAATACACGGTCGTTTCCTCGAAATTTCGTTTCTTTTCCGATAAATGCTGAATTACGAGTTTTTGACCCAGATTTCCAAATTTTAAGCAGCGTTTTGCACCCAATAAGACTTATCACCCATTTTATATTTTTATATGGAGTATAATGATGAGTTTCATCATTCCTGCAAGTTTCATATTTTTACAATACCCGGTATTACCTTTTATGGCTTCGGTTAGCATTTAACTTAACCAAAACTCACTCCGTAATCAAGATAATACCAAAACTATCCACCTAAGTCATCTTATCTCTATATGAACGAAATTAGGGAGGGGAGTCATCACCTTGGTGTCAAAATCCTAAGCATGCTTCCTTTAGATCATTTACATGTGTAAATTTAACCATGGTTAGTTTTTAACCCAATATATAGTTAACTAAAATCTTTAGCCTATAAATACCAAGCATAAACCTTCATTTATTCTTGCACCACCCCTTCTTAACATCTAAAGTCCTAAACCTAAGGCATTTCTTATAAATCTTGTAAGAACATTCATGTGTTCTTGAAGAAAAACTAGCGTTTGATCTTCGTTCTTGGAAGTTTTCAAGAAAGAGTCGTTATAATCTTCAAATAACTTCAAGTCTCCAAAAAGACGTTGTTATAATCTTCATTTCTTCTTCGGGTTCTCAAGAAGGCGTTGTTATAATCTTCTAATAGCCTCGGGTTTTCGAAGATTGCAAATTCTACGTCGAAGCTCCGCTTATATTTCTTTTTTCCGTAATACTCAAGCATTCTATATTAAGGTAAGTATTTATAAAACTCAAACTTATATAAATACTTATAAACTTTGTTAGTTTATTTATTGTATTTATAAACTCTTAATATATCATAGAATCAATTAATTAAAATACATGTTTTACGTATTAAGTGCTACAATAGTAGGGAGCTTCATGTGAGGGGTTTCATTTGAGTAAAATGTATCGACGAGTTGTTGGATTTACGATTTAAAGTGTCCTAGCTCCTAACGCCAGCGTTGCATGACCTCTCAATTGTGATGGCCCGAACGGTGAGTACGAAGTTATACAAACTAAAACCATTTATATAAACAAACATACAAATACTACATCACGATCAATATAGAGACGTATATAGTTTTGTTATTTCTTTCGCATCATTATTTCAAACCTAAGTCGCAACATCCTATTCTAGGTTGCTCGTAGAAGTTCTCACGGCATATCCATCATTCTCATTATACATTTGCTATCATTTACTTTGAGGTGAGTTCATAGCCCCACTTTCTATTATTTAATTGTTTTACAAACCCTTGGGGGAGATACATGCTTTATTTTTAAACCGAACACATTGCTTTGAAACTATATGTTTATCCGAACTGAATGTTTATTTATGCTAAATAAAAGTATTGCTATACGTGAATTGCATTTGTATAATTATGTGCATATATAATTGTATCAAACCAAACCGGGCTCGAGTATCATATACTTGAGGCAGCCGTATCAAACAAAAGCGGGCTCGAGTATCATATACTTGAGGCACCAGTATCAAACAAAAGCTGGCTCGAGTATCATATACTTGAGGCACCAGATCAAACAAAAGCGGCTCAAGTATCACAACGTATTGAGGCGTAGTATCAAACAAAAGCGGGCTCAAGTATCACAACGTATTGAGGCAGCCGTATCAAACAAAAGCGGGCTCAAGTATCACGTATTAAGGCACCCAACATATCTTTGGGTATAGGCACCCAACATATCTTTGGGAATAGGCACCCAACATAACTTTGGGTAGTGGCACCCAACATAATTTGGTTTCATCATGAGCTTAGTGCAATAATAACTGTTTTGTTTTCAAACCATTGGTGTGAATTTATAACTCACACTACAAACATTATGTGTTCAACTGATTTCCTAAACTCTATGAATTTCACTCAACCTTTGTGTTGACAGTTTTAAGCATGTATTTTAGATCCATAATGTCGGAAGTCGCACGGATGAGCAAAGATACTGAAGAAGGCTATAAATTTTATTATCATTCGAAAACTCATTTAATGTATTTTGTAAACTTGGAACCATCCGGGACCTCATTTTTGTAAACTCTGATATTTATATAAATCGAATGATAAATCCTTTTTAAAAACGACTCCATTAGAGTACGTTTTCTATTGTTATGACTGTTGTGCCATGAAGTAACACCCAGTTTGAATTCCGCTGCGTATCACGAAATTGGGGGTGTTACAATAATAGTATAGAAGTTCCATGATAAATTTTGCTAATATATAATACGCATATGTAAGTCTCTGTGATCTCAATAGAGCTTGTGTGAAATGCCTTGTCAAAAGAGGCTTTGTCGGCAGTGGACAGTGACATAATAAAGCATAAAATTACTTAAGGCTTATTTATGTATATCACGTATTTAACATGTGTGGATTATGTTTTATGCTAAAAACAACATGAAAGCTCTAACAGAGGTTCTAGGAACATATGGTATCCTCTCTCAATGATGTAATATCTCTAATGATCATTATGTCATAAGCAGATGCTCAATAAAAAATGGTTTATAGTGCTCTTAATAAACATCAAAAGTTTCATATCTAGATAATCTAATTTGTAGTGAAACAAAGGCAATATAGCGTATTAGTTTCGTAGAAAACATACCAGATTGACAAAGGGTATCCTCTGTTGTTAATGAACGGTCTCTGTTTACCTTGTGGTAAACATTTTGCAAAGGAAGGTTCTGGCCCTACTTGAAGGTACCATAATGTGCCCCAATTCCTTAAACGAATCCGTATGAAGGTAACAACAGAGGTTGCCATAGAGACTGGAACAGAGGGCTGGTGATTTCCAGTCTTCTTCTTAGGAAAACCTATCTTGCCGAGGCTTGTAGAGACTTCTTCTCAAAATGAACCCGAACAGAGGCTCCTACGAAGGTTATTGAGTTTGAACCTTCTTCATAAAATGAACCCAAACAGAGGTGCTATGGAGTCCTGCAATGGAGGGCCCTACGAAGGTTGTTGAGTTTGAACCTTCTTCATAAAACGAACCCAAACAGAGGCTGCTACGGAGTCTGCAATGGAGGACCCTACGAAGGTTGTTGAGTTTGGACCTTCTTCATAAAACGAACCCAAACAGAGGCTGCTAGAGTCTGCAATGGAGGCCCCTACGAAGGTTGTTGAGTTTGAACCTTCTTCATAAAACGATAAACAGAGGCTGCTACGGAGTCTGCAATGGAGGGCCCTACGAAGGTTGTTGAGTTTGGACCTTCTTCATAAAACGAACCCAAACAGAGGCTGCTACGGAGTCTGCAATGGAGGGCCCTACGAAGGTTACAGAGGCCGTAACAGAGACTGCTCCGTTTAAACCCGACATAGGCTGTTGAAATGATAAACGTAAAGTTTGTGGTTGGTGGAAAATCTCGTGATTAGAGATAAAAGTGGAGATTTCAGTGGTGCTACCAGGTGGTAACAAGGATGTAGGGAATTATGGTTGAATTCGACCGTTATTTATGGAAAATGGTTATTTGACTCGGAAAACGGGAAGCCTCCACATTTTCCAGCCTCCACCATATTCTCTCATCTATATAATAACCTAATATAACAGCCACCACCACTGTCAAATCGCAGCCTCCACCTCTCTTATATTACAGCCACCACCACTGTCAAATCGCCACCTCCATCATACCACCACTGTCGAACCACCACCACTGTCGAACCACCACCACCACCATACCACCACTGTCGAACCAAAGCCTCCACCATATTCTCTCATCTATGGAGCATGAAAGGAACAAAGGTGCGAAGGGTATGTTTGTATCTACCTCTAGAGGCGTTAGGGTATGTTTGGGTACGAAGATGGATCTGGCGTTAGGGTATGTTTGGGTACGTTAGGGTACGAAGATGGATCTGGATGAAGATGGAGCATGAAAGGAACAAAGGTGCAAACGAAGATGGATCTGGACGATGGGAAAAAGGTATGTTTGGGACAGTGGCGTCTTCGAATCTGGATTTGAAAGTTAAGATTTTCAAAAACTGTTACGATTTTGGGACAGTGGTATTATGAAGTCTCCTTCGAATCTGGGACAGTGGTATTATGAACCAAAGTGGCGTCTTCGACTTTGGTATGTTTGGGACAGTGGCGTCTTCGACTTTGGTATTATGAACCAAAGTGGCGTCTTCGAATCTGGGACAGTGGCGTCTTCCGGCTGAACTGATTTTGAAAATAAAATATAACTAGTTACTTAGTATCTTACCTTGTAGTTGAAAGTTAAGTGTATTTGAAAATCAGAATTATCCTTTTTATATACATGATTATATCTTGTTTTAAGTGTAATTTATTTAAAATTTATTATTAGTTTGTTAGGGAAGTGGTTGAATGATATTGTAATTTTCAAAATAAGCAATTCCAAGTGAAATAAAACAGAAAAGCAGGTGTTGTTAAAAATGTGTAAAGTTAAGTGTTTCCAAGTGAAATTAAATGGGTTGACCAAGTGAAATTTAATGCTCTGACAAACCATTTTTATGAATTTCGAGAAATAAGAATTTTGACCAAATTAATACTTGGTGAGTTTAGCAGGACCCTATCAAAAAGGTGGATCTCTACTTCTGTTTGTGAATTGTAACTAACGAATGAGATGGAGTAAAAATGTCGGCTGTGTTTTTGTGAACCTCCAATGATGAGATTGTGGCCGCCCTTTTTATTCAGTGTCTCTCCTCTTTTTAATGACCTAGCACCAATTCTTTATTTCTTCTTGTCCACTCTTTCAAGTCCAAAACAATAATAGGCCCAAGGCCTTAAATGTTTTAACTCTTCTTCTTTTCTTTTTCTCATGTTGTTGCGATTAAAGCTCAACAAAAAATAACTACTTTTCTTTCTTGACGTGTCTATTGTCACGAGCAAAATGGCGCGGCAACATTCAAAACTTGCATGTCTTCATTTTAAGCTTATAAAATCACAACTTTAGCTCATTTTTACGCATAACCTGAATAATCACAAAACATCCTCAAAGTACATGTATAACAATGAATAATGATGCAATAATGCGTAATTAACATGCAATGAGGGGTATGTAAAATACACCGATCAAACCCCCTCAACTTAACTCTTACTCTCCGAGGAAGAAATCTAATATATCTTAGCATGTTAATTACATAATTTTTAATCATACCATTGAAATTCCATCAAAAAGATTAAATTCAACCTAGTACACTAATAAACCATCCTATGTAGCAAATAATCCAAAATGATTACCAATATTTTTGTCCTTCTTAAACACTTAGCATAACCGCTCCCATTGGTTCCATTTACTTTATGTTTCATATAATAAACCATGTGCCCAACATGCTTAGTACACTCCTATAATCAATCTAAACATAGATCCAAAACGAGAGGTGAGAATACCTTATACCTTTTATAATACCGGAGTTTTTATTCCATAGGAGCAAACTTTTTAAGAGCACATTAGCTCTCATACATCACTTTAAGCGCAATCCCCCCTTTTTTTTTTTTTTTTTTTTGCACTTGAATTTCACTTCATATTTCAAGCATTTTTCTCATACCATACATAAGCTCCTTTTTTAGCCATCCGGGACCGTTTCTTATACATGTCATCCCGAATGCTTTATACACTCCTTTTAAGGTTGATATAAAGACCAATCATTTGAGAGTATGAATATCTATCCTATAGGTGCATACTAAGACACATCGGCACACGGGAACCGGTTATTAGTTCGTTTTAATTAAATGGGAACAGTTATGCTTCGTGCCTACTGGTATATCATATGATGGAGTTATCTACCACATAGTCTAATTAGTTAATGCACTAAATTAAACCAACCTTCCTAATCTCATTATCAACAATACAAGGATTGGGTTATTTCACATAAAATTGTCTCAACTAAGTGCAATGCTATCCATCATAAAAATCGACGTCTGACCCATGCTAACAACTAAAATATCACCTTGCGCGGGTGTGAATCAAATAGGCAAGCCCAGCATATGACTACCACCAATAATTATGACAGTTCTCCAACTTTTTTCTATGGCCACCGTGCGCGGGTGACAAGCCAGATAAGATCAATTTAAGTATCCTAACCCAACTATTACATTATTATATTTCATATTATATTATTTTAACTTTCTTCCCGTTTTAAGCAAAAGTAAGTGAGGAAATTCAATCGGGTATGGTTTGATCATCTACTAAATATACATATGCCTAACTACATGCAAACTATCAAATCAATTTATAACCAAATTATACAATGAAATCGGGTGCACCTTATAATCATGGTTGGGTCTTCTGGTTTGCTCCAATAAGTCATCCACAAGCTAATATTCAGAATCTGCAAACACTCAACAAATATATGTAGAAGAAACTTCCACATCCAATTAGCACAAAAATCAAATATTTTTTACCACAATTTCACACAAAAACATGTAACACATGTGACACCCCCCTCAACTTAAAGCATTGCATTGTCCCCAATGTAAAAACTTTAAGTTGAAATTTTGGTTAAAAATCACTTTGACAAACACACACACACACAAAAACCTAACTCCCTTTCGTAGGAATCACGGTTGCATTTAGCGCATGCAACAAGCCTTTTAAACCACTCGGTAGCCCGAGTGGACGAGTTTAGTCTCGTGAGGGTTTGTAGTGAACACACCCACAAAGTTTTTAACACACATACTACAACCCACGGGTTGCCTCCCTGGCGCTAAGTTTAACGTCGTCAGCCCGACATAACTCATTGGAGCTATTGAGACGGTTGGAGTGGTTCCAAATAAACCACATCAACCGTTTCCATATGATCATCTCAACACAACATACGGCTTCAAACGGTGTCCATTGACTTTAAACGGCTCTCCACCTACCATATTTTTTATTTCAATGGCTCCATGTGGAGAGACTTGAGTCACAACGTATGGACCCGTCCATTTACTTCTTAATTTTCCCGGAAAGAGCTTAAGTCTAGCATTGAATAACCAAACTTTTTGACCCACCAAGAAAGATTTCTTGGTGATGTGTCGGTCATGAAAAGCCTTAGTTTTCTCCTTATAAATCCGGGCACTCTCATAAGCATCGCGTCTAATCTCATCTAATTCAGATAATTGAAGTTTCCTAGAATTACCCGCATTATCTAAGTCCATATTAACCTGCTTAATTGCCCACTCAACCCTATGCTCAATCTCAACCGGTAAATGACACGCCTTGCCATATACCAACCTATATGGTGACATTCCAATAGGGGTCTTAAAAGCCGTCCTATATGCCCACAAGGCATCGTCTAACCTCAGGGACCAATCCTTCCTATCGCTACGAACGGTCTTTTCTAATATTCGCTTAATCTCCCTATTAGATACTTCTACCTCCACTAGTGCGTGGGATGATAAGGAGTAGCTATTCTATGATTAACCCCATAGTGTTTCAATAACTTTCCAAATTTGAAGTTCTTAAAGTGGGAACCCCCATCACTAATGATGGCCTTGGGAATTCCATGCCTAGCAAATATATTTTTCTTAACAAACTTAAGAACTACACTATGGTCATTTGTTCTTGTAGCCTCAGCTTCTACCCACTTACAGACATAGTCAACTGCCACCAAAATATACATATTGCCATGGGAGGTAGGGAATGGTCCCATAAAATCAATACCCCACACGTCAAAGATCTCAACAACGAGTATTGGATTCATAGGCATCTGATCACGCCTTGAAATCCCACCAACTTGTTGGCAACGAGTACATGCTTTTACAAAAGACTGGGCATCCTTGAATATAGTCAGCCAAAAGAAGCCACTCTGCAGGACTTTGTGCCCAGTTTTCGTCGCACCAAAGTGTCCCCACAACGCATAAGAATGGCAATGAGCCAATATGTCCATATGCTCGTCATCAGGAATACACCTCCTAACAACTTGGTCAGCACACACTTTATAAAGATCCGGATCCTCCCAAAAATAATGCTTCAATTGAGAAAAGAAGTATTTTCTTTGTTGTTTGGACCAGTAATCCGGAAGCTTTTTAACTACAATGTAGTTAACAATGTTTGCATACCAAGGAATCTTAGAAACTTGGAATAAGCTTTCATCAGGAAAACGTTCTTTAATCACGTCAGATGGATTGAACGGAGGAGGGATAATCCTGGACAAATGGTCGGCAACCACATTTTCCGACCCCTTTTTATCCCGGATTTCCAGATTAAATTCTTGTAACAGCAGAATCCACCTAAGCAACCTCGGTTTTGTCTCTTTCTTGGTTAATAAATGTTTCAAGGCACTATGATCTGAAAATACTATCACCTTAGAATGCCCCCAAATATATGAACGGAACTTATCGAGAGCAAAAACCACGGCTAGCAATTCCTTTTCAGTAGTGGTGTAATTCATTTGAGCTTCTGAAAAAAGTCTTACTAGCATAAAAGATCACAACGGGTTTCTTATCGACCCGTTGTCCCGAACCGCCCCGAAGCGGCATAATCGCTCGCGTCACACATGATCTCGAAAGGCTTCGACCAATCGGGTGACTGCAGAATTGGGGCTTCTACAAGCTTTTGCTTAAGCATATTGAATGCTTTAAGACATGATTCATTAAAGTCAAATCGTGCCTCTTTTGAGAGTAAATTACAAAGAGGCTTTGATATAGCACTGAAATCTTTAATAAATCGCCTATAGAACCCTGCATGACCAAGAAAAGATCGCACAGCTTTAGTGTTAGTGGGAGGAGGAAGGGTTGAAATTATTTGCACCTTGGCACGGTCAACCTCAAATCCTTTTTCAGAAACGACGTGTCCTAATACAATTCCCTCTCGAACCATGAAATGGCTCTTCTCCCAACTAAGCACTAGATTAGTTTCGGTGGATCTTTTTAACACACTTTCAAGCGACCCAAACACTTTCGAATGATTGACCAAAGATGGAGAAATCATCCATGAATATCTCTCTGATTCTCCAACCATGTCCGAAAAGATGCTCATCATGCACCGTTGAAAGGTAGCGGGTGCATTACACAAACCAAACGGCATTCGACGGAATGCAAATGTCCCATAAGGACATGTAAAAGTGGTTTTGTCACGGTCATCGGGATGGATGGGTATTTGATTATACCCGGAGTACCCATCCAAGAAGCAATAGAACTTCGACCGAGAAAGCTTCTCAACTATTTGATCAATGAAAGGTAGTGGTAAATGATCTTTAGATGTGGCATCATTCACTACGGTAATCTATGCACACCCTCCAGCCATCCTGGTCGAGTGGTGAGTCTTTCCCCTCTCTCGGTTTCCACAACGGTGATACCGGCCTTTTTAGGCACCGTTTGCGTGGGACTTACCCATTTACTATCCGAGATGGGATAGATGATACCAGCATCTAGCCATTTGAGAACTTCCTTCTTCACTACCTCCTTCATATTAGGATTCAAGCGCCTTTGCGCATCTCTTGATGGTTTAACATCTGGGTCCGTAACAATTCGGTGCATACATAATGAAGGGCTAATTCCTTTCAAGTCTGCAATTGTCCATCCCACTGCTGCTTTATATTTGGAAAGCACTTTCAACAGTGCTTCCTCTTGTGATCCAGAAAGATCAGAAGCAACAATAACAGGTAAAGTATTGTTAGGACCTAGAAAAGAATATTTGAGATTGGATGGCAAAGGTTTTAGCTCAAGAGTTGGAGGCACCTCTAGCAACGGCTTTGTGGCCGTGTCAAAAGTAGTAGGCAAGGGCTCCACTTTATAAGACCAAGGTGGTTTTTGATGGTCTAAAGAACTGACCAAACACTCTTGAATCTCTTGAACTTCAGCAAAATCAAGAATCTCCTCATTCTCACCAGTTAAATATAAGTTTAAAGGATCAACCTTAAGCATACGGGGTGCATGCTTTTGGACTTCCTCATCGATTACGTCCACCTGGTAGCATTCATTCATAGTAGGAGAATTCACGGAACTAAACACATTCAATCTTAGCTTCTTATTACCGAACGCAATATCCATGGCGCCAGTTCGACAATTGATCCTAGCGTCTATCGTGGCTAGGAATGGTCGCCCAAGGATAATGGTTGGTTGAACATCCTTGTATGGTGTCTCGGTGTCCATAACAAAGAAGTCAACTGGGTAATAGAAGTCATCAACTTTCACAATAACATCCTCTAAGATACCTCTAGGAATTTTGGTAGATCGATCGGCTAAGGAAATTATAGTGTCAGTCTTACGAAGGGTTCCTAAGTCATACTTATCGACCAAACTAGCAGGAAGGATGTTGATACTAGCACCGAGATCAAGGAGTGCCTTCTTAATGGCAATATTTCCCACCACAACTGAAATCAATGGTGCTCCAGGATCTTTGAATTTGGGAGGAAGAGAGTTAGATAAGACTGCACTAACGTGCTCAGTTAGGTCAACCTTTTTAGGCACCGTTGCCTTTAACTTCCTCTTTTGGGTACACAAGTCCTTTAAAAACTTGGCATATGCAGGAATTTGCTTGATAGCATCAATAAGGGGGAGATTGATCTTTACTTGCTTGAAAGTCTCCCACATATCCTCAGAATGAGGACCCTTTTTAGCCAATCTAGCAGATGCCGATTTTTCCAAAGCTGCGGGGTAAGGAGTGGTTGTGCTTGACACACCACCCTCCCCAACTTTTGGTGATTGAGTAGCTTCAGGATTCTGAGTTGGTGGTTTTGGAAAATCATTTGACAAATCATTTACTAACTCAGAATCGAACTTAACATTTTCAGCTTTTTTACCTTTAATAACAATTTCGTCATCGAACGAAATCCTCGACATCATGCGAAAAATCATGAACACTTGGAATTTTGATGTCATTGTTGTAGGTTTTACCATTTCGAAGAGATGTCACCATATTCACATGCTCAGGACCATCTGGCTTATGCTTTGGATTAAGAGTGGGATAGCTTGGAAGCTTACCCGCTTCTTGTTTGTGCACTTCTTCGGCCAACTGCCCCAGTTGTCTTTCAAGATTTACTACAGATTTGGAAAGGGACTCAAACTTTAGGTTTGCACCTTGATTAGACTTGGCCAACTCGCTTAGGATCAAGTCAAACTTTTGGTCAACATTGGATTGTTGGCCATTGTTTGAACCTTGACCTTGACTTTGGTATTGTTGTGGCCTTTGTTGGTAATTGTTAGGCGCTGTCGTCATCCTTCCAACGGAAGTTGGGGTGATTACGCCATCCTGGATTGTAACTATTGGAGAATGGGTCGTTTCGTGGATGATTTCCATAGACTCCATTTACCTCCGCATTCGGTGGTGCCCCCAACTTTGACAATTATTGACTGAATGACTCGGATCACCACACATTGAGCACACATCATGCGACACATTTGAAGCACCTTTTCCTAGATTTCACAACAAAAGATCAACTTTCTTACTTAACTCCCTAATTTCAGAATTTGTGCCATGTTGGTTAGACACATAATTGGCGGAAGATTTGTTGTTTCGATCCACTGAAGCTTGGGTCTTGGAACCCTTGCTCAGCTTTTCAAAGAACTCCCATTCTTCCTCCATGGGCCGTGAGAAAACGTTCCCCACTAGTTGCCATTACAAATTGTTGGTTATGATAATCCAACCCGTCATAAAAGACTTTGACAAGCTCCCATTTTGGAACATCGTGGTGAGGGCAAGTTCTTAGCAACTCTTTGAGTCTACTAAAAGCTTCGTGAAACTGCTCGCCTGGGATTTGACGAAAGGATTTAATCTTATTTCTAATGGCAGCAGTTTTGCTTATAGAATAGAATTCATCAAGAAAGGCGGATTGCATTTCAGACCATGAGTTAATACTACCTGGTTCGAGAGATGTAAACCAGGCCTTAGCTTGATCTTTAAGAGAAAAAGGAAAAAGGCGAAGTCTTACCCCATCCTTAGTGGTGTTATTAACCTGATATGTATCTGCAATGGAGAAAAACTCGCGCAGATGTGCGTACGGCTCCTCATGACCTCTAAACGGGTAAGATCGCTATGAGGGTTTGGATCTTGAAGTTGCTCACAGCCCCATTAGCGGTAGTCGGATAGACAATCGGGGAGGGATCATCGAAGTTCCCCGGTCTATAATAGGAATCCACACCCCGTGGTGGGGATTCTGCATCGGCGGCATCGTCGTCACCTGGCATTTCCGTGAAAAGCTCTTCTAAACCTGCAAAATCAAGGTTAGTAGAAAACTGTCTAGCTGCTTTCCTCCTCAACCTTGCGCTTCTCTCTACCTCGGGATCGTAAGCTAACGGTGATGTACGTCCCGATCTGCGCGTGCGCATACACTAACTTGCACACTCACAATCAACAAAACAAACAAACAAACAAAACAAAAGAAAAATAAAATCTTTTTGTATTTTTTATTTTTATTTTAAAACTATTAACAAAACTTAAATCAAAAGCGCACTCACTCCCGCAGCGCGCCAAAATTTGACAGGCTCGTTGTACCAATCAAAAATAAACCTAATTACCTTATACTAGATAGGGCAAGCGGGTATCGTATCCACGAGGAGTATGTGGTTCTAATTTAAGTTTTGAAGTGATCACTGATCAATAAAAGTTTTGGTTTTGAAATCTTAATAACTAAATTACTAATTAAACTAAAGTCTATGAAATAAATAACTAATTTAAGAATTAATAATAAAACTGATGATTAACTAAAAAGCAAATAAACAAATAAAAATTAAATAAACAAATAAAAGCGAAGTTGTGAACAATTGAGTGAAAAGTAATCCCTCCCGGCTCCGGATATATTGATATGACTAAGTTACGGATTATTACTAACGTTGGCTTTGTATTAATTGAAAAGGATAATTTTGGGCGCAAGTTATGTTTACCACACGAATTGTCTTAATACCTAAACTAGTTGGACTCGGCACAATTCGTTGACTAGCAATAACATGTCTTCTAATAATCCTATTAATTAATTTTATAATTATTTAACGAACAACTATGGGAACAAATTATGTTAAACATACGACCGTCTTAACCCTTATACTACTTAGGCTTGGCACAATCGTTGACTCGCAATAAAATGTCTCACAATAATTCAATAAAATAATTATACTAAAACATTAAATTCAAACAAATGATATGCAATAAAATCATATGAATTAATGTTTGACAAATAAATTATAATCCGTAAACATGATCAAACCAAATATATCTTTTACCGGGAGAGATTACAAGAAGCTTAGCCGCACATAACAAACGTAGATATCATATTTATTTTAATATGCATGATACGTATTGAATATGATCAAGACTATAAAAAAATAATTAAAACCTTGTTAGCACGCTCGTCGAGATGTCATATAACATACAATGATTAAGAATATTATGGCTTCTTCAATGATATCAAAAAGGTGGATCTCTACTTCTGTTTGTGAATTGTGACTAACGAATGAGATGGAGTAAAAATGTCGGCTGTGTTTCTGTGAACCTCCAATGATGAGATTGTGGCCGCCCTTTTTATTCAGTGTCTCTCCTCTTTTTAATGACCTAGCACCAATTCTTTATTTCTTCTTGTCCACTCTTTCAAGTCCAAAACAATAATAGGCCCAAGGCCTTAAATGTTTTAACTCTTCTTCTTTTCTTTTTCTCATGTTGCTGCGCACCCAGATTAAAGCTCAACAAAAAAATAACTACTTTTCTTTCTTGACGTGTCTATTGTCACGAGCAAAATGGCGCGGCAACATTCAAAACTTGCATGTCTTCATTTTAAGCTTATAAAATCACAACTTTAGCTCATTTTTACGCATAACCTGAATAATCACAAAACATCCTCAAAGTACATGTATAACAATGAATAATGATGCAATAATGCGTAATTAACATGCAATGAGGGGTATGTAAAATACACCGATCATGTACCGGATTTTGTATATGGGGATTGAATTTGTTTATATGGGATTTGGATTGTGTATCGGAATCGGTTGGTATATTTATATTTATTCGGTGTACCGGAATCTGTTAGTGTATTTGTATTTTTCCGGTGTACCAGAATCTGTTGGTGTATTTGTATTTATCCGGTGTACCGGAATCTGTTGGTGTATTTATCCGGTGTACCGGAATCTGTTGGTGTATAAAAAAAGATGATTTGATTTTTGTATATAAAAATGGATAAAAATTTGAAAAAAGTTTGACCAAAGTTGGATTTGCATTGTCCAAAATACCCTTGAAACACAATTTAATTATTAAAATGTCACTCATTTAATGCTAATCTCATCTAATCTCATCTAACACAAATACAATTATCCAATGGTCCATATTTGGTCTTACTTTTATAACTTTAAGGTTGATCTTACATTAACCTTCCCCTATATATATATATATATATATATATATATATATATATATATATATATATATATTTGAATATTAATAATTATACTCTTTAAAGTAACCCACATGATTTATTAAATATTTATTTTTACTTTATCTTTATAAGTAATCTTTTACTTGTATCATCCATCTATGTGGGACAAATTTAACAAACATTATTTTTGAGAACTAAATTTTCTTAATGTAAGTGATTTTTAAAAGTCGCTATAGTGTTAATATTTAATGATAACTTACGACTACGAGCTATTGTCAACTACTTTTATCTCATACATTTACAATATACATACTATTAACTCATTATTGTCACCACATCACGTGGATAATCTACAATTTTTATATGAAAAAAATTGTTATTGCATAACCGCATTCAATACTAAAATTATCGTCGTCCGTATATCTATTGTATTGTAAAATATATATCTAAAAAAAATTCGCTGAATATTTTAATTGTATGACGCCCGCCGCTGCAACGCGCGGGTACCCTGCTAGTATCACTTAAGGTATGAACAAAAAATTTATCAAACTAGTTAAGTGATCAAAGAAATATTTTTGTCCTTAAATCTCACTTTTTTATAAATGTGACAAAACTTTTGTTGATATCCATTATATCTTCTTTCTTCTACTCTACTCCTCCAAAGTCCGGTTAATTAATGGAAGAGAGAGATGTAAGTTTATATGTAAGTTTAGGCACATGACCAGGGAATAGAAAGTGGGGTTACCGTTGTCGGAAAATGGTGTCGCCGGAAATAGCCAGTGAGTAGAGGAAAGTTGGAACTTGATAGAAAGAGTGGGTGAATGAAATGAGAGTGAATAACGAGAGATGTAATGTTGAGTAAGAAAGTGGGGTAGATAAGTTTTCAAATGCTGATGTGTCATTTTTTTAGCTGCTGATGTGTCTTTTTTTTAGCCTGCTACAGGAAAAAAGGGGGTTCTTTTTATATAATAGGTAGATATATATATATATATATATATATATATATATATATATATATATATATATATATATATATATATATATATATATATATATATATATATATATATACTAGATTTCAAAGCCCGCCCAATGGGCGGGCATGACTTATAATTATTGTTAACATATTTTTCTTTATTGTAAGAAGGTTGTTATCACCAGTTAGAGAAACCTTCTACCCAATCCTTTTGAAAATGGTAAGAAAGCATCGAACTTGGTAATATTTGTAACCTTTAAGCCATAACATTTAAATCTAAAACAGTTTAAGGAAAAACAGTGACTACGTATATATTCCCGAAGATGGTGTTAGTTAACGGAAAATTTTTTGCAAGGACGGGGATTTCATTTTATATTTTTATGTTATTAGTTTACAGTTGAAAATTTTTTATTTCATTTTATTTTGTTATCGTATTAGTTTTTGTTTAAAAAATTTTAAGAAAAGGTCATTTTTTTTTTTAATTTTTATGGTGTCAGCTAACAGAAATTTATTTTTAAGGACGCGGGCATGACTTGCAATTATATTTTGATGTTGTTAGTTAACGAAAAATTATTTTAAATTATGGAGATTTCAATTTATTTTGTTTGTTAAAGATTTTTAAAGGAATAGTATCAATATTTGTCAAATTTTTTGTGTTTGTTTCAATGTTCTTTGTAACAACATAGTATATCATTTAAACTCAAATGCGAAATAACGCATCTTTATAAACAACGTTTGTAGTAGCATAGCTTGTCCGATGGGTGGGCGAGCCTTATGAATATCGTTGAAAAATTTAAGTTAAAGGAAATAAGTTATAAACATACCAAAATATTTATTGAATGCATTAAACATTTCAGTTATTTATTGAAAATAAGTTAATGTAACAAACCCTTCTTTATATACGGGTTAACAATTAATAATTGTTGTTAACGTCATACATTTATATATTCTTTTCCATTAACAAACACTGTATCAAACACACAATTAAAAGGTACAAAGCTATTCATAATAATTAAAAGGTACAAAGGGATCCTTTTACAAAAATAAGTATCGCCATACATCTTACATTCTAAAGAAAAAAAATGAATGATATACAAAACTACTAATTCTTCATATAGCTGCAACAAAAAAATTCTGTCGTTCATCCAAATGAATGTTCTTTAATCCTTGGTGAAAAATGACCGCCACCTAATAAAATATGCATTGAATCAGAAATAATGCATTCATAAAGATATATCTCATAGAAAATGGAATGAATTACCTTATAGAATTCAAGTTTCTCTAGAAAATAGGTAGACGGGAGTTAGGTATGTAACGTCATCAACCCTTTGATATCTAAAGTGATCGTGCCCGTTTTACTGATAAGAATGTGACTGGAACAGATTACAACACATGCATTCAAATCAATTCACCGAGGACATAATTAAACTATGTAATGTCATTTAACAAATCGAAAACCCTTAAACCAAGAATGCAATTAATGAGGACTTAATGATAAAGAATTTCAATTTCCGAGTTCTCAAATAAAAAGCTCAGGGAACTACTCTATATATATTACATTTAGCTTCTTTTGCTAAACTCGACGAATATCATATTCGCATCTTGGCTTTCCGCGAAGTGGTCATATCTTTTGCTAATACCCTTGTTTATCAAAGTCGTCGGCTATTTCATCGTATAGAAGTTTCAAACTTTCAAAACTTGAGCCGCTGCAACATTGATGGAAGTCAAATGAGACGAACATGAATCAATAATAAAGTCACGTTAAAAGTGCAATCGGCTTACACGTGTAGTCTCCAGCATATGAAACTTACAAAATTCTATTTATTAAAGTATATTCTTAAACGGGTATGAAGATTGACCTAACGTCGGAAAGATTTTCCATTTCTGTGGCAATTTTTGTAACACTGTTTGTTCTAAAAGATAAGGTGAATACATTCCTTTGGTGAAGAAAATGTTATACTTTTTTTATTCTCTTTATTGTTTCAATTTCTCACTCGTCTCGTATTATAGAGCATGCATCGGAGGAAGTTGTGGTGCATATCACAAGGGACATTTTGTTGTCACTTCGGTAGACCTTAAGGTACAGAAGCCCAAGGTGCATATTTAATGTATAAGACCTAATCATTTGGATTCAACAATATTAGACTATTACTATTGTTCATTCAACGTATACTCATATGAGTACTAATAGAGAAAAAGCTAAAAGAAACAGAAAGTGATCTCATGGTCTTTATAGACAATAAGACAACATTGGTTTATACCGAACTTTCTATCTTGTTGATACCATATTAACTGACCCCACAATTACGATAGGGTCACACTCATGTTTGCAACGGAAGCGATATGATTTTACTGAATAAGGGACTTGGTTAGCTAGAGCTAGGAGAAAAGGGCATGAGATAGGTTTTTGATCATGGGCATTGCTTGCCACTACAATTACTCCATATTACTTTGGTTGCACCTTCAAACACAATATAGTAATGACAGCAATTTGGAAGCCTCGTGTCTAGCAAGTTCAGGAGGCACCGGACTATTGCTCTGCATAAGCATCTTCTTGAGATCATAAAACACACATGTTAGAGGTTAGAGAGAGTAAGGGAACAAATATTGCCAAAGGGTGGGTAGCAACTAATCCATGTCTCCCTCCACCACATTGTAAACACCATTTTAGTTTCTGTCTGTCATTTACACAATAGTATTCTACCCTCACATGATCCAAGCACTAATGCGCACACCATCACCATGACCATATTTAACACTATCATATTATATATGAACAAAACTTAAATCAAAATGAAGGACATGGAGTACTTGGATGACAATACACAGATTCCAGTGTTTCATGGTCGTATTAGTGGGAAGTTTAGCATCTTTTATTTTCTTATGAACATGTAATTGTATCCTTTTAGCTAATCTAAAGGTGTAATAGACAATTTGGTATAATACATGTTTAAGCTAAACATAATTGATCTGATTTAAATACTTGATGATATAATAGCAAATAAAAAAATTGGCTACACAACAAAGCAAAAAGTGACAACTAAGATACATTTTTTTGACAATTATCCTTTATTTTATTGTTTTTTTCTTCAACTCTCGGGGATTTTTGTCTTGACTTGAAGCTCCTCCAATGTCATTGCAAGCTTAACAGCTCTCTTTGCTAGATCCAGAGAGTACAACCCATCTATATTCGGGTCTATGATTAGCTGGATCCTTTGCTTTCTACTCAGGTTACGCTTAACGGACTCCACCAGTACCTGCTCACTTAATGGAAGGTTCTTGTCAAAGCACTGCCTCCATGTTAAGATTTCCAAAAGAACCACACCAAAAGTGTATATGTTGTTTGCTGTTGTTAAGTCTCCTTAATAAAATGCACCATTAAGAAACGTTTAGCTAGATCAATGAAGGTTAATGCAACTGATTTATGCAGAAAAAAAGGGGGAGATATATAGTGTTGTCTGAAGAATTTTCATCATTGAATTAATTCATGATAGATTGATTTCTGTTATAACGTCCATTGTATACATGTTATGTTGGGAGGGGAAGGTTGCCGTGGGAGGAGAAGTTTATACGTTAAGGGCAACATTGGGAGGGGAGTGTGCATACACATGTAAATTACCTGTGTCCAAATATTCGGGAGCAGCATACCCACTGGTACTCCTAACTTGTGAAGAGATATGACTTTCCACATCTAAAAGGCCACTCTCAGCCAACCACCTCATACAAAGCTTTGCATTCCAATTCTGGGAATAAAAAGAAGTCAGAATTGTAAACGAACCATACAAAAGTGTTAACGTAGTACTTGATGAAAATGATAAAGCATACAGAATCAAGAAAGATTTTGGTGGAATTAAGTTCGTGATATATCACATTTACTTCTGGGCTATGAAGGTAAGAAAGCCCCTTCGCAAAACCAGCAGCGATTTTAAGTCGTACGCTCCAAGAGAGAGGATCAATGTATTTTCCTGTTATGAAAATCATATCAGTGGGGTGGAAAGTAAATAAAGCCAACTATTAAACTCGATAACAATAATGAAGTGAGTGATTAATTATGGCAAGAACTCACTTCCAAGACAGGCTCCAAGGCTTCCTGTCTGTTCTTCCATAGCAGTTGCCTTCAAATAGGCTTCCTTCCTGTTCTTCCATAGCAGTTCGTGGCGATATGACTCATGGGGCTGTTTAATGAACTATCAGCTTAGAGTGTTTAACAAAACCAATTACGTAAAGAATTGCTGTAAAATTATAAAAGCAATCTCACAATCCTTATGTCGTGGCTTCGGGTTATTTCTAATTCTGAGTTCTTTGAATAATAATAATCAATTGATAAAAGCTAAAATGATTACATTCATCATCAATAACCACAATTTCCCAACAACTTCATGCTCATTTCTACAACCCCGATAACTCTGACCCTAAATAGTAAGCAAAAGCTTAATTTGTTTTCAAACATTTTAAAAAACCCGACTAATTATCACGTTTACAACAGTCCAAACTCTCATAAGTAAAAAAACATACATGGATCTCAAAAGACATTCATACTAAAGCGTGAATCTTATTTTAGCTACTGTATGAATTAGCTTTATGTTTCCTTAAGCCACGATCTCGTCTTTTTGTTAACACTATTTTTCATGATCAAAATCAACTTGGTGACAAATTTGGAGGTTGCAAACAACTTTTCAGATGAAACTCAAAAGAATTCAAGTGCTTGTCATTTCTCACCACTCCCAAGAATTCATCATAATATGAGCTAAACTATTCCAAAATTGTACAGATATTTAGACATACAGAACAAACAGTTCTAACTGATTTAAAAAACGCTTACATGCAAAAACAAATCACAATTTGGTCCAAAGCTTACTTGTTTGCTTCGATAAATTCTCTATACTCTTTCTTCATTTTGACCCCTGATACACTCCTGCATATTCATTCATGGATGCAAGTAACTCAGAATTCAAGCATAAAATGTATAGATGAACAGATTTACAACACTTTTGATATTATAGAAGATAAAAAATAAAAATAAAAAGCCAAAAAGGAACAGATTTGTCAACCTGATCATTTCTTTATGCTTAAGGAATTGGACACATGGTGTACCCATGATATTTGCTGCCTCTGCAATTTCTGCATCTTCTTCTATTTCAATCTCAACATACTGTATATAATACACAAATGAGCCTGGGACTTTCATGGTACAATTTACGCACATCATACTGTGGAAGGAGAAATATAGATAAGCATGGGCCCAATAGAAAATGACCATTATGTTGCATATATTTTGCGAAGACGAATTTCGACCCCATCAAATCTTGTGTATCTAATATTAAGTTTTGTTATGAGCTGAAAACAAAAATAATTTGGATAGAATCTTCTTGACTTACCGGCTTTCATTGCATTTTGTGCTTGCAATTCTGAAATCATTAGCTAGTGCAGGAATTTTGTCGTTATTTAGTCTTAAAGTAGGTAGAATTCAAACAGAACATTACCTCTGCTATCTACCAAGGATTGCATGGCTTATCTGTTGATGAAACTCCCATTGCCAGTGAAATATGTACTACGCATATGTGTCAGAAAATGAAGCTGTAATGACGTCGTACTATTCAAGTGCATCACAAGGACACCTCGAAAGAAGAAATTCCAAACTGTTAATTCACGTTGCACCTCATTCCGTACCTAATAAGAAACACATAAGCATTTACCAAAATTTATCTTAACAAAATAATGAAATCAAAGCAAAGAGGACATGATAGTAATAATAAAAAACATACACATGTGGGTTGTTTCACATAATCAGAATAACTCACTTTGAATATCCATTTTCCTCTGGTTCTTGATTAGAGGGTCCCAATCCATCACATTCCTTCTCCTCTTCATCGTTGTCACTATAACGTCTTTTGAGTCCTATCAAACACGATAAAAGACCAATGATTTAGGAAAGAAATGAATGTAGTCATGTAACTGTGAACCTAAAAACTAATTACAATTTACATATCATGATTAATTACCTTCTCTATAGTTTCAGCTATTGTGAGATCACATAGGCTAGCCAACTTGACGGTTCTTGTAGTTTTACCTTGTGCATAAAACCTGCATCAATATACATCAAAGAACAAATTAAACGAACTTGTATAATATAATTGTCAGAAACAACAAATTAGAATAAACCAAGACAAAGCCACAAAATTATTAAACATGAAAATAATATGCACAACTTTCCCTAAATCGGATTAATTTGGAATCATAATTAAGGAATGCTTTCATAATCACATATCGACTCAAAATTATCGAGTAAATGACAATATGTTAGCTATGAGTTTCTATTGCCTTCTCAAGCTCGCGTTATCATCCTGTAATTATAAAGTTGTTTTCTAGTAGAGATGACAATTTCGACCCATATACTTTTAAATGGGTCCTATGGGAATTGGGTTGTATACAGCTAGGACTATGGGAATTGGGTTGTATACAGCTAGGACTCGGGCCATTCCAAATTGGACTACTGGATACATCTATTTTATAAACGCAAATTATTCACTATTATTTAACAATTTCTTAGATTTTATAAATCTAAACAAAGTTTTCAGTTGTCATACCAGTTTCATCAAAGGTTAGACGTAAACGCTGGTTCAATCCCTAAACTTCTCCATTTTAGATGTCTCTTCAAACCCATCCTGAAAAACTAAGATTTAATTCAAGAAAATGGCTACTTATCGTATAATTTGATGAAACTGGTCGTTTTAAAGACTGACATTATCTATACAGAGAACATTAAGTGAAAACTGAATTGGCAGAAAATGTTGATCCTAACGATCTTAACAGTCTTTTGTAACCAATTTCAGATAAACTTATATCAAAGCAGACTCACTATTTAACATACTTAATCTCTTATTGGTTATATTATTACCACGTGACACTAAACAAAGAAATTGAAGTGAGTTATTTCAACCCCAAACAACTAAAATCATGACGAGACGTTATTAGTAGTAGAGTACTAAGGGCTTATAAGACATACACAATAACACATCATGTTACAACCTCTTTGGAAAGTGTAAGTGGAACGTTCCCTACAGAAACATTATAAATAAAAACATGCTGAGAAGGAAAACATGCCTGTTGGTGTAGCAAAATTGGCAATTCATTGCACGGTCCACTTGACTTGAAACACACACCGTGGTTCTCCCCTATCACTGTTCGGTATTATGACCGTCTCTATTACCAATCCATCATCAACAAACATGGCACTGACAATAAACATATGGCAACAAAAATTGAAATTAAACACATGAAGCATTAAGATCAAATTAAACAGTTCGTATTATAACCCAAAACTACATAACAAAACTATCCAACAATGTCGATCTGTATCGCTCTTCAGGCTGATCATTCACCCATCTTTCAACCCAAGTAGACTTCCCTGAAGAAGGTAACCAGACCATAATGAAGTATACCTGGAACATGGCTTTGTGGATCAACTGACGTGGGCCAATTTAAAGTATCTGTGTTTCGAGAGCATCCACTTACGCCTTAATCTGTAGTTTTGTAAAGATAAAAACCAAGTAAAATTCCAGATATCGTGAGAAAGAGTACCTCATCAAACTGCATAATGCACTGTGATTTCCCAGCGGAATCAAAGGGGATAATGTTGTATGGTTCGTATATAACCTATTTTGCCTCAATATCTCTTGCTGATTCTATTGCTGCTTCAGGGAAGAACACACCCTTCACACTCGTAACCGTACTCCCTGGTTTAGTGAGAACATACCCATCCGGATCAATAACTTATCCAAAAACTTAGTCGCAAACTGATGCCCAATAGCAAAAAACAGCCCATTCACCTAAAGACCACGTCGAAACACCACATGTCACTTCCAGCCTGCATGTGACAAAAATATTTGAAGGTTAGACTAATTGGGAACAGATCATGAGTTATTTCACCTATCGTTTTCACCTGTAAGAATAATAGAGAGGGAAAATTTAACATGGCTAAAAATAAAAGAATAACCAAATAGGATTTCAAAGATATAGACGGACCAGAATATTTACAATACAGAAAATATTAATAGTGAACTAACCTCGAATGGTTGACTGTCGGAGGCTCGCGTTTCCATGTAAATTACTACAACCTGCATCTGGTACTATAATTATACCTACAATAACAACAACCATGAACAAATCAGTGTCACGTAGACCGCGAATTGGATACTATATAAAAGGGAATAAGGCATGTAATATTCACGATTCAACAATTTTGTATTCACTGAATCTATAAATTAACCTACCTTGAACAGACGAAAACTGTGAATAGCAGTTCCTACTGTGGCTTTGACATTCATACCTAGAAAGTACTAAATTACCAAACTTTATCCATTGTTCAATCAATGTTTGCAATATCAGGCAGCCGAGAGAGGACTGTGATGATTCTGTAACTACCCTTGCATACCTTGCAGAAGAATCTTATGATCCTTTTGTAGATGCTCTAAGTTCGAAAGGCAGATTGTTGAATTTATTTGTTCAAAACATTAAGCAATTGTGTTTAGCTACAAAGCTACTCCAAGAATCTTGATGTACTTCCCAATCTCTTTTTGAGGTAAATTTGCTGCAATCGAGATTTCCTGTTTGACAAACAACAGACTGTTAAAACTTGAACAATCAATAATGCAAATATGTTTTCTTTTATTCTTCAATTGTTGACGTAATACTATATTTAAACAATGTCAATAAAACATTAATCTAATCCATAAAGGATAACTTGATTAATCAAATCCATAATAATTTATATAAAACTTATGCAAACAGTACATCAAAACTTATGCAATCGAGATTTCCTGTTTGACAAACAACAGACTGTTAAAACTTGAACAATCAATAATGCAAATATGTTTTCTTTTATTCTTCAATTGTTGACGTAATACTATATTTAAACAATGTCAATAAAACATTAATCTAATCCATAAAGGATAACTTGATTAATCAAATCCATAATAATTTATATAAAACTTATGCAAACAGTACATCAAAATGTATGGTTAAAACAAACTACTAACCACAAGACCATAAGAGAATGGCCTAATCCCAAGCTTTGCAAGCAAAGCAGCCTCGAAAAAACCCAATTTGTCTCCCTTTTTAATCAGCTCAACATGGGTGATGATTTCAATTGTTCCCTTGTTGATCTTGGTAGGGATATTTAGCACCTAAAGCATCAATAAACTTAAAGTCAGAAAAAATAATGGAACATGCGTTTGGGTTAAATAAAAGTCACCTGAAAGAAAGAGATCTGAGCTGGGTCTAGACCGGTGTTTCCTGGAGGAACAACCACATCCACTGGAGCCACCATACCCACACGAGCAGGAGCTCCAACCTGAAAACAAAAAGTGGAAGAATGTTACAAACCCACAATTGCAGAATAACTACTTCCAAATTATACCATTAAGCAACATAAAGAATAAACAGAAAGACCAAAGTTGAGAAAGCCAGTAAAAGTAGTATGACTACCAACAAATGAGCACAATAACTTAATCTTTTTCTGGTTCATTCTTTGATAGTAAATCGTCAATTCGACCTATGAATCGTCAACCCGTATTTGAGATAACACGAACACATCTTAATAAAACCCCAATCAAATAAATCAATTTAAAAATTAGATCAACAATAAATATCAGGGACAAACAAAAGCGAGCCGTAAATCATCAAGGGTCGAATTATTTTAAAAAATATATAGAACTTACAATGTTGGTGGATTGATGGGGTTAGCTTCAAATCGTCGTTTATCTGCAACAGCTTAGGTTTAGGTTTTTTTAATTTGATGGAATCCTCAAAACCTATTTTTAATTATCGGTATGGATTGAGAAGATAAACATAGTATGGATTTAGTCTGGTTTGTTAGTGCAAAATTGTAGGGGTGCAAATGGATATGCTTTACAGAATTTGTGCCATAATATTTTGGTTTTGAATTTCCTGTCACAACTTCTTGCTAGCTCCAGTGGTTGAAGTGCTTGTTTGTGGACTAATTGAGACAGGTTCGAAACTCTTCACTCGAATTTTTTAATAAATTAGTTCCGGATTTTAATCCTTAAATTGCTTGTTAAGTGGACTTAATGAGATGATGACATGGCATATTAAATTGATGATGTGGCATAAAACTAATTACTGGGCAATGAGGTGGCGTTTACGTGGCATTATCTACGTGTAACGCCTCCTGTTATATATAATATAGAGATATGCAAATATGGTTTTCCCTCCTAAAAGGATCTTACCTTTACGAGAAAAATATTTCACCACAACAGGACAAAAACAGGAGCGTCCTACGAGGACGGTCCCTTATAGTGGTGACGGTCCCAGATATATATGGGACCGTCCACGCTCCTCCTCCAGCCTATATATACTGGACCATTTCCAAATGATTTTCCAACCTCTTTAGCACAAATCTTTCTGTTTTCTTTCATTATCTTCTTTGATCACATTAACTTATTGTTATTTGTTTATAAGTGATTTCATTCTTTCATAATTCAAAGTGAAAAGAGAAGAACGCTCGTATTCGCCAAGAAACCAAGTGTTGTAGAATAGACATTATATACATAACCTTTGTTACGATTCTATTCTCGATCTAAACTCTCTTAATCCCCATTCTTGTAATATTGGTAGATCCGAACTGTGTGTAAGTCAGGAAGTGTTTTATGTATTTAGGTTAGTATTTCGGTCCTAAAAATACAAGTGCGAGTGTAGATTGGTTCTAGCTAAGATTAGAACTTGACATTTAGCTTAGTGTCCGAAATTGGTGTAAGCGACGTTGTATGGTTTTCTCTGCCTGAAGAGAGTTTGTTGACATAGTGATTATGAAATCTCGAGTGTGATACTCTGGGAGTAGAGTAGGGCGAAGATAGAGCTTCGTAACCGAACTACTATAAATCTATGCATATTGGTTTGATCGTTCATTCTCTTTACTATCCTTTCATTTATATTGTCTATACTTATTGTGTTAATGCTTGTTCATATTTATTGTGTTTATATATTATTGATTGATATCAGATAACTACGAAACAAAAAGAGTTTTGAAAAGAACAATTTTTTTTGAAAACGTAACTAAAGTGGTGAAACTATTTAACCCCCCTTTCTAATGTCTACAGATTCATCCAACATGGTCCTCAAACGATCAAGTTTCTCCGGTTCTTGTCTATGAATCTCTTTCAAGTAAGTGAGAGCCTCGACAATAAGCAGACGAGGGCCAAGAACCTCCATCTATGCAATCAAATCCTCGTGCTGCCTTATGTGCTCACTCACTTCCAAGCACTGGCCGCGCACCACCGACCCCCAATCCTCTTCTTCCATAACTTCCATCTGAAATAACACATACATTTGATCCCTTAGAAAAGTTGAACCAACATCATCAACAAGTTCCTTGAGTAAAACCAAATGCGGAGCCACTAAAACAAAACTGAATGAGTAAATATTATTGAAAAAAATGAGAAACCCAGATGAAAGTGGGAAAGATTAAAACGAAACTGCTTTAAATAGATGACTTTGAAAGTGGAAAAGATAGCAGTCAAATCTTCGGTCATTATGACTAACTTAATGATGTGCCGAACTGCCGACTTCATGCGCAATTCTATCATTGCTAGTATTGAATAAACAAGAAAATTGACCTGAAAGCCCCTTTATACATGCACTAATTGGTCTATTAAAATACCTGTATTGTATCAAGAAATGCTAACATAAAAAACTGTGTTCTCAAGTTAGTGTTGGAGAGTGAAAGTGAAAGTAAGGGAAAGTAAAAAAAATGTGTTGTTCTTGAGTAAGTTTACCAATTTTAGTTTTGAAGCTGATGTTTTACAAAATTTATATATCCTACAAGTAGAAAAACCAAATGCAAAATGATTGGCAGGTAAAAATAAAAAATCGTGGGGACTAAAAACGTAATGAAAAAAACAATACAACCTTCTAAAAACAATACATAAAGACAATTCTACCCTCGTGTGATAGGTCCTAAATTTGTCGTCATTAGCAAAATGGATGGCCGCGTGCAATGTTGGCGAATATGGGGACTAACAACATAGTTTTTCTGTAATGGGGACTAAACATGAAATTTGCAACAAACATTTGGACCAATCGTGTATGTATATTTTAGACAAAATAGACTGGATCCGAAATGAGTCAAAACCACAAGGACCAAATCCGAGACAAAATGAGAAAATGAACTGAATATGTAATATTCAACAAAAGTAAGGAGCGAGGATCGAACCCCTGACCTCTCGGTTGAGAGGTAAAAAGTTTTCCAACTGATCCAACCCTACTTGTTTTTGTAATATTCAACAAACCACCATAAAAATACATGTAAATTGATAAGTATTGGGCTGTGTGTTGGCCCATTCACAATTCTAAGCCTTTAAATATAGGGTTTGGATTCAAGAAACCGACACCAATTTTTTAAAATAATTTATAAACCCTAAAATCTATCTTTCTTTCTTTCAGAAATTGGGGGAAAAACACTTCCTCAATCAATCTCTCTCTCTCTCAATGCACACACAAAAGCCCCACAATATTTAATGATAATGTTAAGTGATGATGAGCTCATAAAGAGGTTATGTTGGGAAGATCGATTATTAAATAACAACGCAAAGGTTCGGTATGATGCAAATATTGACCTAAAATTATTATGTGATTCTGTTACAGATCCCAAAGATGGTCGTCTCCGTGAATTTGGTACTTTTTTTTTTTTTTTTTTTTTTTTTTTTAATATATATTTGCTGTTAGGTTCAATTGGAATGTATATTTATATTATATTGATTTATTATTAGGTAACCTCTTTAAGGAGACGGTTAGTGGTGAACCAAATGTACCAGTACAAGATAAGGCGTTAGACGCGTTAATTGCTTACTTAAAAGCCGCTGATGCGGATGTCGCTGGAGGGTAGTATGATTTTTAAAAATTGTGGATTTTTTGGCGAATCAACACTTATAAGTATGTATTGCATGTTATTATTGGTATAGGTATGCCAGGGAAATTTGCGATGCAGTTGTGGCTGATTGTCTTACGGATCGACCGGAGATGGTGAGCAAGGCACAAATTGTGTTTATGCTTTGGGTCGAGTTGGAAGCTGTCGATGCAGTTTTGGTATGTGATTTGGTTTCCGTTTCTATATGATAGTTGTACATTCTCTGCGTTTTGCTTATACATAGTTAAGGTTGTCTTCCGTCTTCAAAACTGATATTTGTTTTGCTAATTCTTGAAATCACCTCGTTAATCTAATTTTTCCTAAAGCTTAGCAATTAATTACCATATAGGTTGGCTAACATGGTTATTTGTAAATGCAAATAGTTTTAAACTCTTTCCCTTATATACACCCCCTAGTGAGATATTTGATTAACGTTTATTGTACTTCTGGAGTCAGCATTATACGGAAAATTAGGGTGGCTTATCTTGCTGGTATATTTGTACCTTTCGTGTTCACTACTAAATTGTGAAAACAGTTATGAGAACACACTTTCTATTCGTTTACGTAAACTAACTTGGATCTATGGCGCCTTGCTTTATTGACACAGTCTCTTCGTTTGTGTCATATGAATATTGCCACCATGTTAAATTTTGTTGACATTTTAAAGAAAGTGTCATACTACATGATTGCCGAGTTACGGGTTTCTAGATGGTTATGTCATTTACAATCATAGTATTTTAGTGTCACATTATACATAATAAGAATATAATTAATAACAGTTTCCAATAATGTTGTCATTTTTCTCACTAAATTGTTTGTTGATAGGATGCTATGGAGAAAGCAATAAAAACCCATGCTGCTAAAGCTATTCTTCCTGCCGTAGATGTCATGCTTCAAGCTATAAGGTTTGCGATCAACTTGTACATTTTTTTTGTAAGAGGGTGTTTAGGATGGCATATTTCGAGTGCTTATTACATGTTGAAAAAGAAAAAGAAAAAAAAAACACTTTTGAAAGGTTTGAATAGCTAAATGCTTATTGGCTTATATTATAGAGGAATTTACGGCATTGGAAAAAAAACCATTTCACTTTGCTTGATTTATAGAATATTTTAAAGATTTACAAATTGAGAGCGTTTAATTTGAGGAGATGACGCGTACCCAATTTGAGTATGACACGTCAACTCTTAATTGACCGTTTATTGGTAATGAAAATAAAAACACAGCTCCGTTAGTTTTAAAATACCGTCGGTCTCATCCGTGCCTTCCTTTTCTGTTTAGACGCTGATTGATTGTCTAGATTCGTAAAGCTTAAAAAAACTGTCCACATCATGCAAATATTGTAGTTTGTAATTTACTCTATTCTCTGCCATTTATAATATTGAAGTTTTCTTTGCCAATAACCAGTGAATTTGGTTCAAAGATCGTGCCACCGAATAGATTATTAAAGATGCTTCTGGAAGTTTATGATCATCAAGATCAAAAAGTCCGTGCTTCATCTAAAAGGCTAACACTTGAGCTTTGTCGTTGGATTGGCAGAGATTCTGTTAAGTCCATATTGTTTGAGAAAATGAGTGACACGATTGTGGTATGGTGATAATCTTTTTGTGGTTTCCACTTGTTGATTTTGGTAAAAAAGAGAATTATTTATTTTTATTTTTCTTAGAAGAGAGAGTTGGACGCTGAGCTTGCCAATGTCACAGTGGCTGCTAAGCCTACTCGCAAAATAAGGTTTTACTCGTGACTCTTTTACTGCATGATTTGCCGATTTGCTCAGTTTCTTTATTAAAATTCAATAAATAATTTATTCATAGTAATGAATTCTATTAGTCAATAGACCCGATAGTAATATTTTTCTATTTTTTTCAGATCTGAACAAGTGAAGGAACCTGAACTGAAAGTTGCTACTGATGCTACACGCTCTGGCCCTTCTGAAGAATCTGCTGCTAAAAGTATGTGATCAACTCAAATAGGTTTATATAAAAGGGGCAATTTCATATCTCCCCTCATTTTAGTTGAAAATTTCATATATACCCAAACATGCATAAAAAGTATTGTACATTATGCATTCAATACTTGCACTTTTGGTATATATGAAATTAATCATCAAAGTAGGGTGATATATGAAATTAATCCTGTATTTACTGATATAAAATTGCGTGGCAGCTCGTCTGGGAAAAAATAAATACGAACTCGTTGACCCTGTTGATATCTTAACATCTCTAGAGAGATCAGGGTTTTGGAATAAAGTGGTCAGTGCACATGCTCTACATTTTATGGAAGTTAGTAACCATTTTTGTTATGTTATATGAATATCTGTGGTCTGTTGTATTTACAGAAATCTAGACAATGGATTCAGAAGAAAGAAGCTGTAGCTAAATTAACTAAGCTTGCTTCAACAAAGAGGATTGCTCCTGGAGATTGTACAGAATTATGCCGTGCACTTAAGAAGGTATACCGGGTAATGTGACTAAATCTACCTAAAATATCTCTTTTTGAAATTGCTTTTCTCTTTTTAGCTTATTACGGATAGGAGTATTTCTGTTCGGGTAGAAGCAGTCCGAGCCATTGGGAATCTTGCACTGGAATTAAGAGAGAGTTTTTCGATATGTTCACACAATTTGCTGCCTGTTTTACTTGTAAGATCACATTTATGATGTTTAAGATTTTGTGGAATTACTTTGTAAGACATTAAGAGCTAAAATGTCTTGACGTCAAAATGTTATGTTAATTTGTATCATAAACTAGTTTTTTTGTTTTTTTTATAGGCAAAGTTGAGGGAGAAAAAGCCTATCATGACGGAAGCACTCACTAATACACTTCAAGCAATCCACAAGGCTGGATGTGTCACTCTTGCTAGTATTCTAACGGGTTAGGCATGGTTTATAGTTCAACATATTCCCTTGTTATATATGTATGGATAGTAATGTCAATTTTTTTCATCTAAAATGGTTTTGCGACAGATGTTGAAGCAGCTGTCAAAAGCGAAGATCCACATGTGTGTTCACGGACTTTGAATTGGGTAATGTATTGCATCGACTCAAGCAACAAGTTAGCCATTCTTACAATGCACAAGGAATACGTTCGGATCTGTTTGGAGGTATAAAATTTCCATCATTTTATTTGGCTTTTCCAAGACATAATTTGTTGTTAATGGACAAGTCTAGAACCTTAATTTGGTATTTGTAGTTTCTTAATGACGGGACAGCTCAAGTCAGGGATGCTGCGTTTTTAGTCTTGGTAGCAATAGCAAAGGTATACCTCATGTTTTCTTCTATAGTCTTGGACTGATAGTTTTGTTTTTTTGTTTGTTTGTTTTTTTTTCCTCCTTTTTTTTCAATAATATTATTTTTTCCTTTCCTCTTTTTAGTCAGTTGGCACGGTGCTTTTGAATATACCATTGGAGAAGCTTGACGATGTCAGGCGTAAAAAGCTTTCAGAAATGATTGGTGTTTCAGGAGGTGGTGCTCCAACCGTGGCACGCCATGGCATCAGGAAACAGGGAGTGAGCCGCCGGAGGATTGCGGATGTGTGTTTGTTTATCTTTTTCGTCAAAATACGTTTCTGATAGTACAATACAAATTAATTACTTAGATGTGTATTTGCAGGCGAATATGGCTCGTTGCATGAAAGCAGATGGACCACGTCAAAAGAAATTAGTTAGGCATAAAGATGTTGAGGCGAGTTTATCTTTCACAAGAAGTTTTGGACTAGTATCATATCTTTATAACCACTCGTATCTTTATAATTAAATATCATGGCTTGCTTGTTGCTTGCAGCCATCTGAGATGACCCTTAAAGAGAATGAAAGCAGATTAGAATCTCTTTTTCAAGAACATTCTATCACCCAGTTGAAGGATGCTGAGCCGCTCAAAGGTTCTTATTTCATTAATGCCCTTCCTTTGTCTTAACAGGACCAAATTCTTTTCTAACAGCAGGTATACATAGTTGTCAAACGTTTATGAGTCTCGACTCTCGATTACCCTGAAAACAAAATGACTTGGACCCTGTGGTTAATAAAGTGCACCTCTGGGCGACTGAGGCACGAGGCAGTCATGTCATCGCATCAGCACCCTTTGTGCGCAGCGATTACAAAAAGCGGGCGCTTAATTGGCGCCTTTGATAATCTGGATCCTCATCATTGTGGGCCCAAAAAAAGAAATAAACCTACAGGGGTGTCAGATTGGCCCTTATAATCCATCAATTTTGGGCTTTAATAAAGCCCAGATTAAAATATAACAAAATAAGGTTGCTTTATTACATAAAAATTTGAAAGCCCTAAGGTCCTGTTTCTTTTTTGCTTAATGTTCTGTTTGCTAACAAATGCTTTTACACAGGAAATTTTTATGTTTATTTTTAACTTATTACAAACATTACACCTTAATGTAGAAGGGCACAAAACCCCCACCCCTTTCCATCTAGGACACCAATTACACCCGACATGACCATCCTACCTCATTATGATTTACCTATTTTTTTCTTATCTTCTTCGCCCACCTCACGTTTTTATCTTCATTTATAATTTATACTTTCCAGTTCTTCTTATCTTTTTCACCCACCTAACATTTTTCTAGTTTCCCATATCTTCATTAACACTTTCTTCTTCCTTACGACCTTACTTACCTCACATGGTTGCCCCTCAACTCCTCCCTAACCTCCATTCCACCGCCTCGCTTGTTGTCTTCATACCATCTTTGACCCCTCACGACAGATCTTCAACCCCACCCCTTTCCATCTAGGACACCAATTACACCCGACATGACCATCCTACCCTCATTATGATTTACCTATTTTTTTTCTTATCTTCTTCACCCTCCTCACATTTTTATCTTCATTTATAATTTATACTTTCCAGTTCTTCTTATCTTTTTCACCCACCTAACATTTTTCTAGTTTCCCATATCTTCATTAACACTTTCTTCTTCCTTACTTACCTCACATGGTTGCCCCTCAACTCCTCCCTAACCTCCATTCCACCGCCTCGCTTGTTGTCTTCATACCATCTTTGACCCCTTACGACAGATCTTCGTCACGTGGTTTTATCTCGTGATTTTTTGTGCTTATTTAGCTTTTGCAAGTTTGGAATTATCGAAGTGTAGTTTTGTTTTTTTGTGGTTCGATCTTTGTATGTATGAATATTAATAGAAGAGTATGACATATGGATAATTGCGGTTCCAGTTTTCTTGTCCGGTCCTTTCAATCTTCTTTTGTGCTTCTATCTTTTCGATCTTCTAATTTTGTGGTTCGATCTTTGAATGTATGAATATTAATATATAATTTTGGATGGTTGTTTTCATAAGATATTTCTTCTTTTTCAACTATCAGGTCCCAACTTTTTATTCTTTTTAAAGTAAGACTTTGGAGTTCAATTTGAAAAAAAGTTTCAGATTTTGATTCTTCAGTTTATTTGTAATTTTCATATCGATTTGAATAGAAGGGTAAATTGGGCATTTAATTTGTTAAAGACTTTTGTTCAGGATGAAAAAGAAACGCATATGATTCATACTCTGAACAACTTTATTTATCTAAACAGGATCTATGTCTAAATGGGAAAAAAAAGAAACACCCCCTAAAAGTCCTTTGTTTCTTCCTACGTTGACCTTTAGCTTCTTTTTCTCTGTTTTGTACTTAAAGAGCTTTTGCTGCTGTTTTAAGAGCTATTTAAGTATGCATCTCACCTACGTAGGGCGTGCGATTTTGCCTCATTGGCTCGCTTTTTGGCTTTTTAACTGTTAGTGGGATGAGTAATTTTTCATTTGCTGTATTTCTTTGTTTCTTGCTTCACGTGGACAATTTTTTTCTAAAATTATAATGTTAGTGTCAGCTAACACACTTATGGGCACACGAAGCTGGTTTCAAGCGAAAACACACATATACAAATGGTTTGGACAAGACAAGTGCTAGTAGAAAATGAATAGAATAACTTGATGAAATGAATAGCAATTTAAGAAATTTCTGGAAAATATGGTAAAATAAATGACTAAGCAGTTGTTTTTGTTGCTATATTGTGACTTCACCATCGATCCTCACCTTCTTGGGAACAATAATTTTAAACGATGGTTGTCTATTTTGAATGCTATGTTAAAGACACCATAGAGACTGAGAAATGAATGTTTGAATAAACGGTTGGGGAGTCAAGTTTTTAAATTAGTATCACCCACCGGCTTGTCTCATGAGTTGAACTTTATGATTTTGAGTCGAGTCGACAGCTATGAGTATATCACCTTAGCTATTAAACTTGTTCAAATATACTTTACACTCATGAAATGACTTCTGTAATAGGATAGGTCCGGATAGGTCCTAAACTTAACTGAGTACAATCGGGTGCACATACGTATCATCACAAATTTTGATGCTAATTTTTAAGATTGCATGAAAGTCATTGTTGAAGTTTGATTGTTCTGTTTTATCCGCAATTAAATACGCAGAAACAAACCAACTCCAAAAGATGTCACTGTCTGATTCTCAAGAGCAGAAGCAGCATACTGGTAGTGAGTCTGTTTCTCAAGAGCAGAACAAGAAGCGGAAGTATCATGCTGGTAGTAAACATGGTACGTTTGATTTTACCTTCTTTTCAATATATTGATTCTCTTGTCTGGTTGTCTTCACGGCTATCACCACTATATAACTTTATTTTGCATACACTGTTAAATCAAATAAACCACTATATCCTAAAAATAAATGGCGTTTTATTTCCTTGTGGAGAACACGAGCACTTTGTTTCCTTTTGCCAAAAAAAAGCAAAAGAATTTGCAAAATAAAATTGAGATATGACATGAATATCTTCTTAATGTAATGTAGGTAGACTTTGTTTTAAAGAACGAAACTTGTTTCAAAGAGAACCAAAGTTGAACAACATAACGACTCTTCATGTTAAATAAAGTATGATTACACCTCTTGCTAATGTTTTAATTGAATTGGTTGTAATTTATTTGCGTTTGCATGGACAGGGTTTCGCCACTTTGTAAAATCTGTTTGGGGTGAAGACGGTAAGAAAAATGGTACCTCTGTGTTTCTTTTCGATATGTTGCTACTTTTGTGCTCTAATATCAACCTTTTTTGGTTTACTAAATTAGTCGTTACTGACGAGGAGGATCTAGAAACGTGGAAGGAGGAACTAGAACGGATGAAATCACTTGAATGCACCAAGTGTGGGCTAATTCTTGATATGAGCTGTGTTTGTCAACGAGAGCGTGAATTTGGTATGGATGAGATTCGATCAAGTCATATCATTGATTATGGTCCTCCCGACCCATATGAGATTTTGGAGACAGGAACAGATCCAGATCCAGATCCCTGGTGTCCTCCTTGGGATTGTCCAGGTTTTTATCTATGTGTTTGACTAACCTTCCGGGAAATAGTACGCTCTGCTTTGCGCTTATTGCCTGGTTGCAGATGTTGAATGTTACTTAAATAAATTTATCTATGTGTTTTAGGAAACAAGTCTTATGTTTTTTAGTAAACAAAACTCTTGTATCTTGTTACTTAAAAAAAAAATTGGGATTGTCCAGGTTTTTATCTCTATTTTAGTCGTTACCAGATAGACAAGGCTTGTCAAGCTTGGATATCTCTATTGAACAATAGGAAAGAGTATCCCCCTCCTAGGGAATTTGAACGTATCATTGCTGGTTCTAAAAAATGTTAGGGTGAAGGCTGAGAATACGTAACAAACTTTCTCAAATATACCAAAGTACGTAACATACAAATTTTATTATTTTTGTACGTAAATAATTTTCAAATTTTGTTCAATGTACGTAATATTGACAGGTTACCAAGTTTTAAAGTTACAACATTGGTTCCTGTCGTTTGCATTCACTTTCACCGTTAGTCATTTGACATTTTTTCACTTAAAAAAATTACAGTAACGATTCTTGTAGTTTGCTTTGACTTTCACCATTAGTCCTTTATCTTTCATCTTTTTTATATATGTTTTTTATGCGTTTTTATACACATTTTTTTACATATTTTTATACACGTTTTTTACACACGTTTTTATATACATTTTTTTACACGTTTTTATACACGTTGTTTACATGTTTTTATACATGTTTTTATACACGTTTTTATGTACGTTTTTATACATGTTTTTTATATACGTTTTTATATACGTTTTTTATATATGTTTACACATGTTTTTATACACGTTTTTTACACATGTTTTTATACACGTAAAAACGTATATAAAAACGTGTGTAAAAAACGTTTTTATATACGTTTTTTACGTGTATATAAAAGTGTGCGTAAAATCGTGTATAAAAACATGTAAAAAACGTATATAAAAACGTGTGTAAAAAACGTGTATAAAAACATGTAAAAAACGTATATAAAAAACGTATATAAAAAACGTGTGTAAAAAATGTTTTTATATACGTTTTTTACGTGTATATAAAACCGTGCGTAAAATCGTGTATAAAAACATGTAAAAAACGTATATAAAAAACGTATATAAAAACGTATATAAAAAACGTGTATAAAAACATGTAAAAACGTATAAAAAACGGTACATAAAACCGTGTATAAAAAGTGTATAAAAAACGTACATAAAACCGTGTATAAAAATGTGTAAAAAATGTGTATAATAACGTGTAAAAAATGTGTATAAAAACGTACATAAAAACGTGTATAAAAACATATATAAAAACATGTAAACAACGTGTATTAAAATGTGTAAAAAAATGTATATAAAAACGTGTGTAAAAAACGTGTAAAAATATGTAAAAAAATGTGTATAAAAACGCGTAAAAAACGTATATAAAAAAGATGAAAGACAAAGGACTAATGGTGAAATTCAAAGCAAACTACAAGGACCGTTACTGTAATTTTTTTAAGTGAAAAAATGTCAAATGACTAATGGTGAAAGTGAATGCAAACGACAGGGACCAATGTTGTAACTTTAAAACTTAGTAACCTGTCAATATTACGTACATTGAACAAAATTTGAAAGTTATTTACGTACAAAAATAATAAAATTTGTATGTTACGTACTTCGGTATATTTGAGAAAGTTTGTTACGTATTCTCAGCCTTCACCCAAAATGTTATTTTCTTCTTTGCTACAGTAAAGTCCACTATCGATTATGTAATCTTTGATCCTTTTTCCACACGCGTTCACCAGACCGTCGTCCTCTCTCTCTCTCTCACATTTATGAAAGGGGTCAATTGCATATATACCTACTAAAACTTGCATATTTACATATATACCCAAAAAATGCTTGAGTATCCACAACATTATCTGCGTGTGACACTGAGTATTGAAACGTAACTCCTATTAGTCATAGTTAACCAGGTCTTCAACCATCCATCCATCCCGACTGCGGGTAACTAGATAAATCAAGTCTTTAACTCAAATTCTTACGCACGAGCAAGTTATCATTAAAAGTCGTGCATTCAACCAACCTCGACTTCAAAAATAAAATAAAAACACGCCTTTGTGAAAAACAACTTCAATCTCAAGTGAGTGATAAACGATTAATTCTGAAGTAATCAATCTGTGTCAATTGCCCAACATGTGAATACACATACAATCAGATGTACGTCGATCAACTTAATGAACCGGAGCAAATGATTCCTCAACATTGATGCCATCTTCCTAACGAGCATTGTACATCATGCATTAAAAACTTGTATTATGAGTAAATATGCAAAATTTTAAGTTTTATTGGGTATATATACAATTCTCTTTATGAAAGTTGGTGGTTATTTTTATTTTATTTATTTGTTTATTTTTTTTTTTATCTTTTTTCTCTTTGATACAACAAATTTTACTATCGATTCTATAATCTTCTCTAATCCTTCTATCTTCCATACATACATTTCATAGATATCATTGTCTTCTCTTCGATTTGCGATTGTTATGTGGTTATCAGCAAATCTTCGTTTAGCTTGAAACCTCCGGTTAGTCTCACACGTGTCCACTATATGATAATGTGTTTTGTTCATGTTTAACACATGCATGCTAGATCTGACCCTCATTGTCACTCTCCTTTGTTGGTTTCGTTGTTTTTTCTTGGCGAATGATGAAAATGCACGAACCTGAAATTAGGGTTTTGTTAATTTAGGCGTTTTCTTATAGATTTTAGTGTTTTAAAGTTATTGAGATAAGGTATGGAGACAGTGCAATGTTATCGGTAATCTTTATCTTAAAATATTTTTATTTGGGAAGAACATATCTTCCACGAATTCATATTGGTCTGTATCATCTTTTCGTATGACATATAGAGATTTTAAAAAGTGATGTGATGCACGTCTAAACAATGATAAGTTTAGTAGTATAATATGTAACATATTGGATTTCACATACACATCAAAACATTAACACAAGAGGCGTACAAGATGAATTTCTAGAGAGAGAAAGGGTTAGAGGTTTGGGAACTTAGTGAGAGAAAATGAAAGTATTATTATGAGCTCCAACTCTCTACCTTGGGAGGTAGAGTATTTATAGTTCTTACATAAATCGCCACCTACGGGCTGTGGATCAGGCATACAGTGGGTAAAGACCCGTCCGTCCTCCACGGTGTTACAAACTAAATACTACTTAACTTATAATAATCTACGACTACGAGCTTTCTAACGATTACATATACTTGAGGTGACCGACTCTTTAATAACTGGATTTACTAAATCCTAACAATCTCCCCCTAAGGGAGGTCACCTCAAACACACATTAAACTTACATTGAATACAAACCGATATTACATTATAAATTGTTCTTGCATTCTTGATGTAGTACTTTGCTCTGAAGCTCGTAGTCATTGATTCATCATTGATGCATGTTTGGTTAATCCAAGTGGAGGTCATTAACTGATCCACGTGATGATGATTTTGAGCCAGCTTTTGAGATCATCAGCTAACATAAATCTCTGACTCATCCATTGTGGTGTTGGTATTATGTGATGTTGTGACTTATGGACCGACATGCTCACATTCTGGATCATGATATATTCTCATCAGAGTAGCGGAAGCTTTCGTTGATTCATGATATTGGCAGCAGCGTAGCAGAAGCATGGAGTGAAAATATCAGAGTCATTGATGCACTTATCATGATTTCTTTAGAAATGAATGTATTGTGTGAGCATGCGGCTATGGATTGACCGCTTCATTCTGATCAGCTGCAAACGTCGGGCGTACCTGCATACAACAGTTAGCAATAAAGCGCACGAAAGTGTCTTTGATCACTTTCGTTGAATTGAGGTACACGGCCCACGGATCCCCGTTGATCAGTACAAGTACTGCCTGTGATCAGGTAAAATTCCAAAGAATTTGCATGACAGGGTTTCACAGCTGCTCTAGCTGTTCTCAAACCGGAACGTCTCAAAGAAGACAACACGGAGTGAGTGAACTAGCGAATTGAGATTCACTGATTGATAAAAAGAGATTTGATAAACAATCGTGTATCGCTCAATAGAAATTGTTTTTGCAATACAACGAAGGTTTTAATGAAAATCAATTATCAATCATAAACACCTTTTATTTTGAAATATTTGTACACGGTCGATGTGCTAAAGAAAAGAGTTTTTAAGCACAACGATCGGTTTTTCAAAGGTATCCGTCAATCCATAACCTAAACCAGGATTGATTCAAAAGATAGAATCACCCCATTTTTTATGTTCAGTTGTCACATGGTTGATCTATTGAATAGATCTCACATGCCACCCACCAGGAGCTTGTTTGATGTTGGCTCCAGAAGGCTTTCCATCTTCATTGTGAATATGTTTGCATATCACTCAGATGTTCTGGCAATACCACAAGGATAATGCGTAGGACTCAAGATATAATCTCTCTTTCCACATTGTGTGAAATAGAGAGTCTTCATTGAAAGTGTCCTAATGAGATTTATAGATGATCCCGTGGCTCTAGACTCAATTGTGCATATTTAGATCCTATTTCGGAGACTAGGGAGAGGGTCTCCTTCTTCAATATCAACAATCTCTAAGAGAAAGTCGATAGATTATGTCGGTTCCCCGTGAGAATGAAACAAGTCCTTTTAAGAGGAACTTGAGTGGTTTGGGGAGTTGAAGTGCAGTGCGTCACTGGGTCCATGACGTCTTGTCTTCAATACTGATGTTACCTTCGTAACCACCAGTAGCATATGAATTGAACCCGGTATCTGCCCTAAGGTTGAATAATTGGAGGGCTATTTATTTTCACCCTTTTCTCATTCAATTCTTTTTCATTCTTCAACCCCTTCAGTGCTTACCGAGACTTCATAACTAGAACCTTGTTGGGTTTATTCCAGTACTAGCTCAGTCTTAGTCTGCACTCTTTCCATATCTCATTTTTCTCCTTTTTTTCAATATACCTAAGGACTTCTACACTATCTAGTGGATTGTCCCTGGGTAGATCCCTCCGGTTCTGGCGGATCATGGGAACAAATACCTAACCTTAACGTCCTTATATCACCATACAATAAATAAAGTTGGTCGGTCTTTTTGGTATTGTTCATCTGCCATTGGAACCAATTGAAAACCATTTGAAAATCAATCCAGATACTTGTGATATATTATCAAAGCATTTTATACCTGAATTGTTTTTGATATTTTTAGAACAAGAGCTCCCCCTCAACATTTGCATCAAACATCATTTTGTAATAGAAATAGTTTTCATCTTTGAGGGGTTGACTTGCATCTAAGAGTAGTTATATAAAGAATGTGGTTTTCAAAATAGTTGCTCCCCCTCAATATGTGCATAGATATTTGAAAATGTTTTGCACATATTAGGAGAAGACTGCACATTGAAATAAATTGATCACGTTTCAAATCATTGTGGTTTAAGATAGATGCTCCCCCTCAACATGTGCATGAAAAATTTGAAATCGTTTGGCACATGTGGGAAGGAAAGCTTGAACATACTTATAAAACCATTTACCGAATTATCAATTTAAATCCAATTTAAATCACAAATTCTCCCCCGATCACAATTATCAAATCATTTGAGATTTGTGAACTCTGAAGATTTAAATTGATTTTGAAAGCTTTTAAGGAGAATTGTGACATGATTATGAAAACGTTTTAACTGATAAGGATCAGATTTTGAGACTTTAAACTCCATTGATTACACATGCATGATTATCTTTTGAAAACAATTGTATGACAAATAACATTTTGATTTAATTGTAATCATTCTCCCCCTCAATCAATGACATACGTTGTTGATTGAGAGATAGATGTTTTTGACTAATGTTAAGTCCAGATGATTTTCAAAAATAGAGTCCGAGTTATTTTTCAAAGCAATTAGTTTTCATTAGATGGTAAGGAATTGTTTAAAGAATCAGAGCACGAGATTTGAAAACCAAGATAAAACATGGCTCTGTTCTTTCATTGAAGAGCGGGTTACTGACTGAAATGAAAATAAACCATTGTTTCACTTTCTCCCAAAAATATTTTTTGATTTTTTTTAAAGGAAAAATATGTACATTCGAACAATATCTAAAGACCCGTGTCACTCTTTGACTGACAGCAAAAAGGACCGTAGATATATATCGAATCAAGAAAAATATGACAAAAAGACAATATTTTTTGAGATTTTTCGAATTTTTCAAATTTTTATGGATTTTTGAAAGTTTTATATTTTTCTCTTTGCTTTTTGTTGGTTTTATAATTTTGTATTTTGGTTTTTGAATAAGTATATACAAGAGATAGATGAAGGAAAACCTTTTACTCCTCTTCTTCCTCTTGAAGACGTTTGAGTGTTTCTGGTTGTAGGCTCTTAAGACCAAGTCGTGGAAGGATAAACTCAAAACGTTCTCTAGGAAGAGCTTTGGTGAAGATATCTGCTAACTGCTATTCAGTCCTCACAAAGTATAGTTCCACCACACCGTTTTCTACTTGCTCCCTGATGAAATGATGTCGAATGTCGATGTGCTTTGCTCTTGAGTGTTGTACGTTGTTGCATGAGATTTGAGTGTCGAATGTCGATGTGCTTTGCTCTTGAGTGTTGTACGTTGTTGTTGAATTCAAAGCCATAGACAGATAGTTGGGATCTCATCCATAGGATTTGAGCACAACAAGATGACATGGCTATGTATTCAACCTCTGTAGAGGAAATAGAGGTACTCATTTGCTTCTTTGAAGACCAGCTCACAAGCTTATCTCCCAAAAACTGAGCACCTCCAGACGTACTTCGACGAGTATCTTGACATCCTGCATGATCAACATCTGCATAGGCTGTTAGTGACATACCGGTGTCCTTCGCGTACCAAAGTCCCATATTGATGGTTCCTTGGAGATACCGAAAGACCCGTTTAACCGCTTCAAGGTGCTTTTTGGTAGGCTTAGCCTGGTATCTAGCACACATGCAAACAGCGAACAAGATGTCTGGTCTACTAGCTGTGAGGTACATCAGGGATCCAATCATACTACGATATTTCGTTTGGTCTACCATGATCCCTTAGTGGTCCTCATCTAGTTTAGTACGCTCTATCATGGGAGTGTCAACAGGGTCACTAGAATCAAATCCAAATTTCTTTAAGATCTCATTTGCATATTTAGATTGATTTATAAAAATGCCTCCGGGACTTTGTGAAATTTGTAATCCCAAGAAAAATGACATTTGTCCCATCATTGACATTTGAAATTTAGAACCCATTTCATTAGAAAAACGATCACACTCATTGGGGTCAGTTGAGGCAAAGATAATATCATCTACATATATTTGAACGTGAATTAAATGTTTGCCTGACTTCCTGGTGAACAGTGTTGGATCAACTGCTCCTTTGCTGAATCCAGTAGATATAAGAAACTTTGATAGCGTATCATACCATGCCCTTGGAGCTTGCTTTAAACCGTAAAGAGCCTTCTTCAAACGATAGACGTGAGTAGGATGCTCTGGATTCACAAAGCCTTCAGGTTGGCTGACGTATACGACTTCTTTAAGATATGCGTTAAGAAATGCCGTCTTTACATCCATTTGATAGACTACCATGTTCTTACTTGCAGCATTAGCCAAGAAGATTCTGATTGTCTCGATATGAGCAACAGGAGCAAATGATTCTTCAAAGTCAATACCCTCCTCTTGACAGTATCCTTTTGCAACCAATCGAGCCTTGTTCTTTAAAACATCACCATGCTCATCAAGTTTCACTTTGAAGATCCATTTTAGAGCAATGATCATAGCACAATCTGGAGCAGGTACTAATTCCCATACATCAAGTCGATCAAACTCATGAATTTCTTCTTGCATGGCATTGAACCAACTGTCTTCATTCATGGCGGTTTTAACATCTTTTGGTTCGATCTTAGAGAGTACGGAGTTGAAGAAGCACCATAAGGCATCGGTTGCAAGTTGTTTCCGTGTGGATACTGGACGAGAGGGGTTTCCAATGATGTTGTCCAATGGATGATCATGAGTCCATTTTCTGAGGTGTCCATGTGGCTGTTGTTGAGGAACTGAAGTAGCAGAGTCAATATCTCCTGATGAAGATGGTTCTGTTGATGATTCAGGAGCAAATATGTTTTCAAATGGAGCATCTTTGGGAGTAGCAAAGGGATTAACTTCATCATTGATGCCAGAAACAATTCCATGATGTACATTCGATGATTGATGATTTGTTGATGAGACAGAGTGATCAGCAGCAGACGCTTCTTGACTTAATGATATTGAGACTGAAGGGTTGACTTCATTCACAAGGATATGAGCAGCCTCTGTTGATGGAATTGACATTTCATCAGCATTTGGTTCATAGTGTTCATCAAACATTGGATCAAACAATTTCTTTAAATCATCTTCTGATGGAGGTACATAAGGAGTTGCTGGAGAGGGATTAGAAACAAGAGTAGAACTGATAGGACTACTTGATAAAGGTTGAGATGCGGGTCCAGAACTGGATTGTCCTGGAGCCATTTGACCGGTCAGCTCATCAAACGAAACGTGAATTATTTCCATGATATTTCGGGTTCTCTTGTTGTAGATTCGGTAACCTTTTCTGCTTGGTGCATATCCTACAAATATTCCAATGTGCGCTTTAGCTTTCAGTTTACATAAATCTTGACCGTCATTAGTTGGATAACATAAAGCACCAAACACACGAAGGTATGATAGATCAGGTTTTCGATTGTGGACAAGTTCATATGGAGTCTTTCCATGAGATGTATGAATTAGAGATCGATTTTGAGTGTAACATGCAGTGGCAATAGCTTCAGCCCATAGAAACATTGGAACCTTTGAGTAAATCAACATTGTTCTTGCAGCTTCTACAAGAGTTCGATTTCGTCTTTCAACTACACCGTTCTGTTGAGGAGTTCGAGGAACACTTCTTTGACGACATATTCCAACATTTTCATAAAATTCATTGAGTTCTTTATTAACAAACTCAGTTCCATTTTCAGTTCGGACGATTCGAACCGTTTTGTTGAGACGGATCTGAAGTTGTTTAATGAGTTTAATGATGGCATTTGGAGTTTCATCCTTTGTCCTCAAAAACTTAACCCAAGTGAATCGGGAGTAGTCATCAACCACAACTAACACATATCTCTTCCCATTAATAGTTTGCACTCTCATGGGTCCGCACAAATCCATATGAAGGGTGTGAAGAACTTCCATTACTGAGTTTGTGGATTTTGGTTTGTGGGCATATTTCGTGCTTTTTCCCAATTGACATGCTGAACAAAGATGATCCTTTTCATACTTAAGTCTAGGTAATCCTCTTACTAAGTCCTTTCTGGAAAGATTGTTTATGGTACCAAAGTTCAAGTGATTGAGACGACGGTGCCATAGCCATGACTTAGTTTTGGAAGCTTTTGACAGCAGGCAGATGGGTGAAGATTTCATCATGTCTTCGATAGATATGGTGTATAGGTTTGAACCACGAGTTCCTCTGAGAAGTTCTTTACCATCAAGTTCTCTAACGAAACAAGTATGTTTTCTGAAGGCTACTTCTAGATCAGAATCACAGAATTGACCGACAGAGAATAAGTTATGACCAAGACCTTCTACGAAATATACCCTGGAGATAACACTATCACCGACAACATAATCTCCATAACCCATAATTGCACCGAAATGATCGTTCCCGAATCTAACTGTCCCGATGAATTTACTCACGAAGTTCATGAGCCGTGACCGGTCTCCAGTCATATGCTTGGAACAACCTGAGTCCAGGTACCACAGAACGATTTGAACGATCTGTAGTTGAACACAGACAAGAATGGATAACTGGATAATTGGGATCCCCATGCAAGAATGGGTTCTATTTGGTTAGTAATAGTGATTGGAACACCCACATCAGAAATAGAAACACCCATATCAGAAATAGAAGCAATGGAATCATTAGGAATAGATGCAGTGCTAGTGTCTGTATTTGACCTATTCAAAGTATGTTCACTTCTTAAAGGAATAGTTCTACCAGTAGGCATCCATTTTCTAGTGGGCATTGTCTTAGCAGATTGAGGGCAGAACTGATTAACCTTATGGCCAAAAGGTATCCATTGATAACCTATCTTACTAAATGTTCTTCCTGTGGGTTTCCACTGTTTTCTAACTTTCTTTCGCCTTTGCCTTTTAGCCTTCTTAGCATGATTTTTAGCATTAACAATTTTAACTGGGCATTTGACAGCATTAGACACAACATTCACACCACATTCATGATTAGTAACAGAATTCAAGCAGTCAACATTACATGGTTTGCAGATAGTATCAGAATTCGAATTAATTACAGTACGCCTATGGCTAATACTAGAATCAACACGATTCGTTTTATTCAACACAAACTTAAAGTTCCTAGGTTGGTCTTCTACTCTCTTCCAATGCACATTCTTAGCTTGCGAGGTCCTATCTTGCTTGGTATTGCCTGGAGGCTTTGACCCGCTTGATTTAATGTCATTGATTACTCCTGTAGAGGAAATTATGGGAACATTAGTTGGTTGATCTACTTTTTTCATTCCTGAACAAGATGTGCAAGGATCTGAACTACTAGAAGGCACATTAGTGTTCACTTTCTTAAAACTGGGCATGGAATGGTTTGTATGCTTGGCACTAGGCATAGAACAAGGCATCACAGCTTTACCTTTCGCACCTAAGGATTTAGGACATGTTGCAATTAAACATTCTAGCAGCTCCTGAGATCGTTTGGCCTGAATGCAAGCAAACCTAATTTCTCTATCAAGAGGTTTATTTATGAAATCCTCTTCGACAATCTCACAGAGACATTCTAGACTATCCTTAAGGTGAACACAATAGTTATGAAACATAAGTTCATTATTCCTAAGATGAGGAGGAATATATTTAACAGTCACAGTATATTTGCAGTCAGAGGATGACTTTGAAGTAGCATTCTCATTAAAAACAAGTGGCAGTTTCCCTTTTTCCTGACTCCTCAGATTCTCAATTTCTTTTTGTAAAGAAGTTACTTTTTCGTTGTTTTTGTCACGAGTGACTTTCATTGAATCATATAACTCTTTAAAGTGACATTTAACTTTTTCATTTTCTTCTAGAAAACTCTCGTTTTCCTTTTGTAAAGCATTTACTAAGTTTTGAAGATGAAAAGTTTGAGAATACTGAGAATCTAAAGGAGGAGGCATTTGGGATCCAGTCACATTGTTCTTTTCACCCTTTAATTGAGAGATTTAGGCTTTTAACTTTCTGATCGTGTTACAATGAGCTTGAATCTGTTCGTCACGTTTGTTTATTTGAAAAACTGCATCAAACTCTGGAGCATCTGAGGATATCTTGATATTTGAGGTTTTGACATTTTCTTTAAGATGTTGATATTTTAGTTGTAAATTAAAATGTTCAACTTCTAGTTTAGAAAGATGTTTTACCAGATTATCGTGATCATCCAGATCAATTTTCTCATTTAGTTTAGAATTAGTCTTTTCAAGCTCAATGACACGATCATGGGAGACTTTCAGAGAAACAGATAATTCATGAAATTGAGAAGCATTAATGGAACAATTCGTAGTAGTGTAAAACACATCTTGAGTAATGCATTAAGAAATAAGATTCTCATTCAGTGTATGCAAGTTCTTCCTCTCAATCTCATTATATTTTAATTCTCGCTCATAGTCACTAACCTCAACAATCATTGCATCAAATTCCTTTTCCATTTCTTTAATATCTGTATTCATCCCCTTTTTAAGACTCTCAAATTGATCTTTTAGTTGTTTAAAGAAAGGCATGACCTCAGTTAAATAGCATTCTTTTGTTTGCTCAAAACCCTTTCCCCTTCAGTTATACCAGTGGGTGTGATCCTTTTCTTACAAGTTTTCTCAAAATCAACAAATAATTGAAAGATAACATATTGACTGATTAAGGTCTTGCTTTTAGTGGCAATAGTTCTAGGGACTAAATGCATTGGTGTATTAGGAGGATACACAGTTGCTGAAGGCATTTTCCTAAGGGGGGAGGGTTTGTTACAACAAGATTCTCTGCTTTTTGCTTGTCTAAATCCTTTTTCCAGAACACTTGTTCGGGTGTTAACAACGTTTGAGGCTTAAACTTGTTCAAGGAAATCCAATTTTCTTTTTTGTAATCATGGGGTCTGATAATTATGTTTTTCTCTTTACATGTAGGATTGTTGAGTTTCTTATCCATTTTCTCCATAGTGACTTCATCTGATTTCTTATCTTCCTCAGTGCACTCAGCGTAACTAGGTTTCTGCCTAGGCTTAAGGATTTCATTTCCATCATAAATTACCTTATGAGCAGTTCTAGCCTTTTTAATGACCTCTGGATTTGGTTCCTCAACAAGGGGAATGCTATGCTTATCGCTTAAGACTCTATGCTTAGTGATCAAGTGAGCAGTCTGAATGGTGTTCCCTTGTACGTACAACTTATTTTCAAGCTTGTTTTTCAAAGTTTTTTGATTGGAAAAATCATTCAAATGTTTTGATTCCTTAGCATTGAATTCTTGCTTAAGCATTTTCACATTTTCTTGAAGTTCTTGTTTTTGCTTAGCAGTTTTAGAAAGCTTTTCTTGTAAGGAGTTTAACTCTTGTTTTAATACTTCTTCTCTAAAATTACTTTTTCTAATAATTGTACGCATTTGGTCATCCATTTCCTGCTCACGGGTGGTCAACTCAAATTTAGTACGTTGTTCATAAATAGCAACTCGTTCTTTATAAGCATTAAGTTAAGAGATAACAGAATCATTAGGGGCACATGCAGTGTATTCATAAAAAACATAGTCATCATTGACTGCGGAAGATGCATTACTTGGTACACCCTCACTTTCACTTTGCTTCACATATTGATCATATGGGACAATATTGCTATTACCCTCATCATCAATATCTGATTCATAAGTCTCAAGAGATTGTACTTCATTATGCATCTTTCGCTCATCAACATCATCATATAGTTTTAATACATCTGAAATGATTTTGTCTTTGGATGGATCAGCTTGTTGTGGTGAAGAGACCTTTGGAGAGACCATAGGTGAGATGCTAGCCATGAAGATTGTTTGAGCAGTAGGTTCATCATCGACATCAGAGTCGAATGCATCACAATCAGCTACTTGAAAGGCATTCTGATGATTATGACCTATCTCCTGAATTGGTTGTTCATCAACATCAACATCATAGGTTCGGGCATTTCCCTCAGCAAGAAACAACAATTCCTCTTCATCCAAAGCTGCCCCACTATCCTGAGCTTGAACAAGCAACATCTTGTCTCTGAAGTATTCTGCATTCTGTGGACGCTTTGGAGATGTGCAGTTCCTAGAAATATGTCCCTCTCCACCACAGTTGTAGCACTTAATTGGCTTTGCTTGACCTTGATTTCCAATCCTTCCCCGATTTTGATTTGCCATATAACCTCTACCAACTCCACTTCTTCCCTGTTCATGCTGCCTTTCTTGAACTGGTTGCACCATAACCTTCCCATCTCTGACCATAGCTTGATTGTGTGGATTGGATGCAGTTCTGAGGTTACTGTTGGTGTGTGGGAGAGAGTTCATGTTTTGACTAACCATGAGAGAAAGTTGATTGATGAAGTTTTCCATGAGTGTTTTTGAGTCGGGAGGCTTATATGCTGGATCAAGAATGAGCTTGTGATTACTATCACCCATGGGTATGACTTGAGAAGCTTTGGTGGTAATTTCAACATTGGTGTAAAAAGCTGTTGAATCATTTGATGAGCTTGTTTCTCCCTGGTTGGTTTTGAACTGATCAAGAATCCTTTTTTCAAACATGGCATGTCTCTCATTCTGAAGAAGAAAGGCATACAGTTGTTCATAGTTTGTATTTTTCAATCCTTTGGTTAGCTTCACAGAGGTGACAAACTTGTGCCATTCGGGATTCATGTTGTTCACAAATTTTGAGTTCAGCTGAATGTTGGCATGGTCATCTTGATGTTCCTCATGTCATTCACAAGCTTATGGAATCTAACATAATATTTGTAGATACTCTCATCTGGTTTCATCTTGAAGTGCTCAAAATCATCATACAGTTGTGATTCTCTGTCTTCCATAGTTAATTCAGAACCTGAGAGAAGCATCTTGACATTATCCCATACTGCCTTGGCTTCAGTATTGTGATTGATAAGCTTGTAGATATATTTTGGAAGACCCTGAAGTATAATGTTAGAAGCCCTGATATCAGCATCGAATCTCTTTTTCTTCTTATCATCGAGCTCATCATACGTGTTTGGTCTGTCTATTCCATAGATCATTGTTCCATCTGCAGCTGTATCAATTAAGTCTCTTGTAGTCTCAATCTGATAAGGTCCTTCATCAATAGACTTGATAATGTTGAATCCGTTTTCCTTTCCAAGACAGTACAATCTGATTTGTTGTGACCATGAGTCGTAGTCAGTTCTGTCAAGCATGGGTGGACGAGTATCTGAGCCAGCTGCTTGAACATCCTCAGCAACAGTGGAGATGATTGTAGGTACGTTGGTAGACATGTTAACAGATTACACGGGAGTTTATTAAATCAAGAGAAAACCGTATTACAAACAAAAATTCAACCAAGTCGCTAAGAAACCTTGAACCAAGTCGCTAAGCACCAAGTTGCTAAGTATTATGAAATCAAGTCGCTATAATGCCAAGTCGCTAAGACACAGTCAAGTTGCTAAAGAACAACTCGCTAAGATCCAAGTCGCTAACACCAAGTTGCTGAGAATTATGACAACAAATCGCTAAGCACCAAGTCGCTAAGTCGTCAAGTCGCTAAATAGCAACTCGCTAAGGTCCAAATCGCTAACACCAAGTCGCTAAGAAACTTAAGTACAAGTCGCTAACAAAATTGAAAGCAAGTCGCTACCTTCACCAAGTCGCTACCCGTAGTGGAGAATCCACTAAGTGTACTATTTGTCGGCTTGTCTCAAAAGACAAGTCGCTAGGACCAAGTCGCTACCAAAAAGCACTACAACTCGCTACCTTTTACTGAAGCAAGTCACTAAGATGAAATTCACTACGAGAACCAAGTCGCTACCAAGAAAAACTTCAAAAACACACTTTTCAATCCAAAACAAGATCAACCACAGTGATTCAAGCTTACCAAATCAAAACCCAAGCACATACAATGATTTTAAACACAAAAGTACGCCCAAAATTCAAACTTTAACACTAGAAATGAACAAAATGATGCAAAAACCACTAAACTTTTTCAAACTCTAAAACCATCTAAGAACCACTAGAAATCCAAGGATATGTAAGAGATGATCAAACCATGGCTTTGATACCATATGTAACATATTGGATTTCACATACACATCAAAACATTAACACAAGAGGCGTACAAGATGAGTTTCTAGAGAGAGAAAGGGTTAGAGGTTTGGGAACTTAGTGAGAGAAAATGAAAGTATTATTATGAGCTCCAACTCTCTACCTTGGGAGGTAGAGAGTATTTATAGTTCTTACATAAATCGCTACCTACGGGCTGTGGATCAGGCATACAGTGGGTAAAGACCCGTACGTCCTCCACGGTGTTACAAACTAAATACTACTTAACTTATAATAATCTACGACTACGAGCTTTCTAACGATTACATATACTTGAGGTGACCGACTCTTTAATAACTGGATTTACTAAATCCTAACACAATACTACACCATGTTTAAAAATATGAAAGTGACTGTAAGCTGTCTTATGGGCTCATGGATTTAAATTATGAGATAATAATGGCAAGGAATATTAGACATGAATATTTTTTTGAAAGGCTAAACTTGAATTAAGAAAGGGCTTCAAGAAGGAGGCCCAAAAACACAAACTGAAAGTATGCACAGAACCAAATCCAAGCCAAACAAACCAAAAAAGATTACAAAAAGAGATCAAAGGGTTTGGCCACCCAACAGTTCCAGTTAGCAAGATTCGAGGAAAGCCGAGCGGATATCCAAGTCTTGGAAAGGCGTTGGATGAATGGGAAAATATCTTCGTCTTTGATTTTTGAAAATTCATCCGAATGGAAATTAACTAATTTGTTCATCCACTTCCAAATAACCGATCAAGAACATTGCATCACCCCCTGTATAAACTTCAAGAGCATAAAGCAACCATTAGCTGAGATCGAGATGTTACCAAGCGCAACATCATAAATAGAGAAAGAAAGAAGAGAAGCATGAGGATTCAAGTTCTACCAACTCCAAACTTTCTTCCAAACCTTTAAAACATAGGGGCAACGAATGAAGGAGTGATCAATATCTTCCAACACGAGCTCACAAAATGGACAGAACGAAGAACTGAGAGCAATCCCACGAGAAGAAAGATTGGCTCGCGAAGGAAGCCTATTCAACAAGGCTCTCCACATGCAAATTTTAACTTTACGCGGAATCCACGAGTTCCAATAATGATGCTTACCGAGAACATAGTTACTAAACGATAAGTTTTGAATCTTCTTAGAAAGGGATTTAACCTTGAATATTCTCAACACTTTACCGGACCAAGTGCATTTATCAAACCCATCAATACAAGAAACGAGGCGAGATAGCTCGTCTAGAGCCCTACCGCAAAGAGGAAACCGCCAAGACCAGTTGTCACACCAAATACCATTAGAATAATTCCATCGATCGCTAATCTTGCAATCTTTAGAGGACTCGAGAGCATATAATCTAGGGAACAAATCCATAAGACGAGATCCATCACCACACCAGTGATCTTTCCAAAATGAGGAATTAGATCCATTAGCAATTTTGAGGATAAATGAGTCTTTAAAGGAGGAATCAATGTCTTCAATACACCTCACAGCTTTTAAAATATCACACTACACACCACCAATAGACGAACTATCAGATGTAGCTTCAAGTCCCCCATTTTGACCATAAAACTCATTAATAACCACATGCCAAAGAGTTTTTTTTATTCAGTTAGAAATTTCCACCTCCATTTACCTAAGAGGCCTAGGTTCTTGGTGTGAAGGCAACCGACTCCCAAACCCCCAACTCCCTGTCGAGGAGCATAGAGTTCGACTTTACCCACGAGATGCCACATTGAGAGTCTTTAAACCCCCAAACTCCTAATAGTTTCGAGAAGATTAATGACCTTTTTTGGAGCCTTAAAAAGAGAGAGATAGTAAATTGGAAGGCGGCCAATAATCGATTTAATGAGAGTGGGCCAACTCCCGATCGAGAGATATTTGGATTTCCAAGATGAGAGTAGCTCTCTAATACAATTGACGACCTCATTCCATCCCACAATGCGGTTCATCTTTATGCCAACAGGCAGACCAAGGTAAATAAACGGGAGGGAGCCATGACCACATCCAAGAGAACAAGTGACTACATCAACATCTATCCTACTAACACCAATTCCGTAAAGTCTACTCTTTGCAATATTAACTTTAAGACCCGAAGCCATCTCGAAACATTTAAGATTTTAATAAGATTAAAAGCATTAAGGCTTGACCATTCACCAAAAAATTAAGCATCATCCGCGATTTTGAGAAGAGAGACATTGGTTCCACTATGCGCAAGAGAAACACCATTATAGACCTCATTTTCACACGCTTCCAATATGGTGACTTGAAGAGCCTCGACGACTAAAAGAAATGATAGAGGAGACAAAGAGTCGCCTTGAGGGAGACCACACTCCATCTTAAATTCTATAGAAGGGGAACCATTAATCAAAATCGAGATGGAAGCCGAAGAGAGACAAAAAGCTATCAACTTCTTCCATTTAACACCAAATCCTATTTCCCTCATAACGTCAAGAAGGAAATCCCAATTGACGATATCGAATGCTTTCTTGAAGTCAACCTTAAAGAGTAAAAGTTTATGATCTTCCAACGTGGCCATACGAATGATCTCGTTTGCGATAAGACAATCGTCAAGAATTTTCCTTCCCTTAATGAAGGCAGATTGGGATGGGTTACATCCGTTTTTTATATTTCTAGTAGCCTCAAAAAGCTTAATATAATTCCAGAAGTCGACTTTGAGGACATCTGATACACGTATAACGCGCGTTCGGGGTCAAAGGAAGCTTCCTTTTCTTCGAGCAAGTTTTTCAACCACCTAGGCAGTAAACCTAATCGTTGTAGTGTAGTATTAGGGTAAGCCTCGGGATTGATATCGTTCTCTAGGGGAATAGGAATGCTAGTGAGAAATTACTACGCTAATGTTGGGGTTGAGGAAGATTATTTTTTTATCTTTTTTAGAAAATTGAAAGGTACGAATCTCGGGGTATTGGATTTGGGGGGTGGTATTTCTACCGATTACTCTACTATTATCTATTCTAATTAACTAAGATAAGGGGTAGTCTATGTCTAATTGATGTGTGCTCGTATGATGATTAAAGACGTGTTTACCTAGATGCTATTACTCCCTAGTTATCTCCTATTGATGGTTGAATTGTCACGTCCTTATTCTTAACGTGTTGTGTCTTCTAAGGTCGTAGGGTATGCTTTCTTCACTAACTATTTGAGACTACCTTAAGGTTATTGCCTACAAAATCTCTAGGATTCATAAACTAACTCTAAGGTTATCTTTGGATTTTTAGCCTACAATAACTCTAGGCGATTATAAACTGATGTTCACAAAGATTACTCAAGCATTACAGAAACAACTAATGACCTATCGCAATCCTAGGTCAGTTACAATTAAGATAAGAGACAACCAATCAATATTAAATACCTAGGTTTCATAGATCTAAGCAAACACACAAGTAAATTAGCCAGACATGGAAAACATGAAAGCATACACACATACAATTGATGACATAATTGAATCAATGAAGTAAATTACTTATCTTGTTGTAAAATAGGGTTTGAGAACCCTAAGATACTGTCCAAGACAGCCAAAAATCGTTATTAGGTTTTACTCCACAAAACTACCTCTCCAAAAGTCTGAAAATTCGAATTCTATATATAGAGTTACAACTTGCGACGGCGTCACTCTTTAAATGTGACGTCGTCGGATCGCCGCCATTAGGGTTTCGTATTGATCACGTCAACCTTGTAATGGCGTCACCATATGGTTGTGACACCGTTGGGATCTGAATCTAGGCCGTCTGAGTTGTGACGCCCTACTCTTTAAAACCTGACGCCGTCGGGTACAAAATAGCAATTTCGCTACTGAGCCGTCCCAAATTTGGAGCACGTTGCGACGATGTCACCTTCTAACTGTGATGCCGTTACCTTCAATTCCAGCAGCTTGAGTGTCTTGATCTTGACTTGGCCATTTTCTTCATATATTCACGCCTTTTCGTCCAAATAAGTGTCATTCCAGCAATTTTCCTTCAAGAGACCTAAAAAGTGAAAAGGAACGAAATTAAGCAGTAACGGATATAAAAGTGGTCAATTAAGGGCTTAAATGACCCCTCAAAAGTGTACATTTTAAATCCTTATCAAATATCCCTACACTTGGTATTTGCTTGTCCTAAAAAAAATGTGCTTTTGGCCAATTAATTTATAAGTTAGGGGTCATGAAGCATTAGTTTAGAACAATTCACAATAAGTATAAGCCCCGCAAAAGTCATAACAAGCACGGAAATTACATACTAGCACCTCACAAGGGGTGTTTGGATACTTTCATCTCTCAGGTGTATATGAAATTTATCAAATTGGAAATGGAAGATAAACACTCATTAACCGGTCATAGAACATAGATTACCATAGGCTTGAAACTATATCAAACCTCCATCGCTTTGGCGTAAGCACCTAGGAAAAACTATCTAAGAGGTCTTTTAAAGGGTTGTAATGTTAGGCTTACGGTAGGGAAACAAAGGGTTTGGTGGGATAGGCGATATAGTGGTGGCAAGTCAAAAATCTTTATGTTACAAGCATGAGAAGAATGGCGTTGCTAAGCCAAGACACCAACAACAACAACAAACCCAATCCCGCCTAGGCAGGGTATGGGGGGTTGCTAAGCCAAGATGTAGCCCTTTTTTTTTAACACTCTTTTTTCGATTTTTTTTCTTCATACACTTTTACTCTACCACATCTATGATAACACCAAAATAATAGGGATTTATAGGCATATCCCTACACTTGAGTTTTTATTACTCTAACACTAATTTGACCCTAATTGAAAAGATCAAAACACTTGGAGTACATTATTACGTAAATAAAGGGAATTTGAATTTAACGTTCCTTCCCGTCACTTCATAAAATTTAACTTTTTCCATGAGTCTCAATCGTCCCAAAATCGTGTACAAAGGATGTGACTCGACTTAGCAGCTTATGCAAGCAACTGGATAATTGAACTAAGGGTTTAGTATGATAACAATAATGCACTAGAAATGAGTGCATACAAGGTAGGCTAAGGCGATTTGGGTGTACATTTGAGGGTGGATTGTAAACAATGCTCTTCATTGATATTCTAGAAAATCAAAACATTACGAGAATCGTGAAAGATGAGTACAACGCAAGGGTGTGGGGGAATTACTCAACCGATGTGGAAGAAGTAATTATAATACGGGTATCAAACAATGGTTATCCTAATGCCTCTTATCATTTAGTTATTCCTAACTACACAAGTGTAGTCTCACTAGCGATCTCGGAATGCATCACAAAACAAGTTCTAGAATCTATTATACTATGTTAGGAATTAGAAATTTCCAGTATTAAAGAGTCGGTCACCTCAAGTATATGTAATCGTTAGAAAGCTCGTAGTCATAGTAATATTTAGTTAAGTAGTATTTAGTTAAGTAACACCGTGGAGGACGGACGGGTCCTTACCCACTGTATGCCCTGATCCACGCCCGATGTGTGGCGATTTATGTAAGACTATAAATACTCTCTACCTCCCAAGGTAGAGAGTTGGAGCTCATAATAATATCTTTCACTTTCTCTCACTAAGTTCCCTAAACCTCTAACTTTCTCTCTCTAGAATTCCATCTATATGTTACTTTGTGTTATGGTTTGATGTGTATGTGAAAAGTTATATCCAACAATTGGTATCAAGAGCCAAGGTTAGATCATATCTTGCACATCTTTGGATTTCTAGTGGTTTTTAGGTGGTTTTTGAGTTTGAAAAAGTTTAGTGGTTTTTGCATCATTTGATTGATTTCTAGTGTTAAAGTTTCGATTTTGGTTGTACTTTTGTGTTTAGAATCATCACAAGTGTTTAGGTTTTGATCTAGAAGGTTTGAATCATAGTGGTTGGGTTGTTTTTGGATTGAAAAGTGGTGTTTATGTGTTTTTCATGCTAGCGACTTGAGCCACGGAAAAGTTTCTTCGTAGCGACTTGCTTCACATTTTTGTAGCGAGTTACAGGTTTGTAGCTAGCGACTTACCTAGCGATTTACAGTACAAGTAGTGGACTCTCCACTACGGGTAGCGACTTGGTGGTAGCGACTTGGTCTGTAGCGAGTTGCTCTTTAGCGACTTGTATTCCTAGCGACTTGAGTAGCGAATTGCTGCCAAAATTTCGCTAGCGACTTGAGGTTAGCGAGTTACTACTTAGCGACTTGCATTTGTCTAGCGACTTGGGAATCTAGCGACTTAGTGGTGTAGCGAATTACGCGTTAGCGACTTAGTGCATTATCTTCTAGCGACTTAGTGCATTATCTTCTAGCGACTTAGTGCATTATCTTCTAGCGACTTAGTGCATTATCTTCTAGCGACTTGAGTGATTGTTTACGGTTTTCTCTTGATTTAGTAAAATCCCGTGAAAGAATCTATTTCCCGGTTTAATCATAGAGTTATAAAATACCGTATAAACTGTAAACATGTCTACCAACGTTCCTACTGTCATCTCCATTGTTGTCGAGGATGTTCAAGCAGCTGGCTCAGATACTCGTCCACCCATGCTTGACAGAACCGACTACGATTCTTGGGCTCAACGAATCAGATTGTACTGCCTTGGGAAGGAAAATGGTGTCAACATTCTCAAATCCATTGATGAAGGACCATATCGAGTTGAGACGACTAGAGACATACTTGATACTAATGAAGATGGTACTCCAGTTTACGGAATGGACAGACCTAAAATGTATGATGAGCTTGAGGATAAGGAGAAAAAGAGATTCGATGCAGATATCCGGGCTTCAAACATTGTTCTTCAAGGTCTTCCTAAAGACATCTACAAGCTGATCAATCACAACACCGATGCAAAGGCAGTATGGGATAATGTTAAGATGCTTCTCTCATGTTCAGAATTAACTATGGAAGACAGAGAATCCCAACTCTATGACGAATTTGAACACTTCAAGATGAAACCAGATGAGAGTGTCTATGAGTACTATGTGAGATTTCATAAGTTAGTGAATGACATGAGGAACATCAGAATGACTATGCCTAACATTCAATTGAACTCAAAATTTGTGAACAACATGAATCCCGAATGGCACAAGTTTGTTACCACTGTGAAGCTCACTAAAGGATTGAAGAATACAAACTATGAGCAACTCTATGCCTTCCTCCTTCAGAATGAGAGACATGCTATGTTTGAAAAATTGATTCTCAATCAGTTCAAAACCAACCAAGGAGAGACAAGCTCGTCTAATGACTCAACTGCCTTCTACTCAAACATCGGAATCACAACCAAAGCTTCACAAGTCATACCCTTGGGTAATGGTAATCACAAACTCATTCCCGATCCTATGTTCAAACAAGCCGATGCTGATGCACACGTGGGTAACTTCATTAATCAACTAGCTCTTCCGATTAGTCAAAACATGAATTCTCTCCCACAAACCAACAACAACCTCGAACAAAGATCTAACCCACACAATCAAGCTACTGTTAAAGATGGAAGGATCGTGGTGCAACCAGCCAGAAAGACAGATGATCGGGAAGAGGTGGAGCCGGTAGAGGTTATGTTGGCAACCAGAATCGAGGAAGGAATGGTAACCAAGGTCAAGCTAAGTCAATCAAATGTTATAACTGTGGTGGTGAGGGACACATTGCAAGGAACTGTACATCTCCAAAGCGCCCACAGAATGCCGATTACTTCAGAGATAAGATGCTGCTGGTACAAGCTCATGACAATGGTGCTACTTTGGATGAAGAGGAATTGTTGTTTCTTGCCGAGGGCAATGCCAAGACCTATGATGCAGATGTGGATGAGCGACCTATTCAGAGATAGGTCACAATCATCCGAATGCCTTTCAAGTCGCTGATTGTGATGCATACGACTCTGATGTGGATGATGGACCTACGGCACACACAATTTTATGGCTAGCATTTCTCCAATGGTTTCTCCCAAGGTCTCTTCTTCACCACTAGCTGGCCCATCCAAAGACAAACTCATCTCAGAGGTATTAAAACTATACGATAATGCTGATGTGCAAAAGATGCATGACAAAGTACATTCAACTGAAACTATTGAATCAAATGTTGAAAATATGGGTAATATCGATATTATCCCATATGATCAATATGTGAAACAAAGTGAAAGTGAAGGTGTACCAAGTGATGCATCTTCCGCAGTCAACAATGACTATGTTTTTGATGAATACACTGCATGTGCCCCTGATGATTCGTAATTTCGAACTAAATGCCTATAAAGAACGTGTTGCTATTTATGAACAACGTGCTAAATTTGAGTTGACCACTCGTGAGCAGGAAATGGATGACCAAGTGCGCACAATCATTAGAAAAAGTAATTTTAGAGAAGAAGTATTGAAACAAGAATTAAATTCCTTGCAAGAAAAACTTTCTAAAACAGCTAAGCAAAAACAAGAACTTCAAGAAAATGTGAAAATGCTTAAGCAAGAATTTAATGCAAAGGAATCAAAACTCTTGAGAGATTTTTCTAATCTGAAAACTTTGAAAAACAAACTTGAAAACAAGTTGTACATACAAGGAAACACCATTCAGACTGCTCACATGGTCACTAAACATAGAGTCCTAAGCGATAAGCATAGTGTTCCCATTTTAGATAAACCCAACCCCGAGGTACGGAAAGATAGCAAAAGCTGCTCAAAGTGTGATCTATGATGGCAATGAGATTCTTAAACCTAGACAGAAACCTAGTTGCGTTGAGTGCACTGAGGAAGATAAGAAATCCGATGAAGTCACTAGGGAAAGGATGAACAAAAAATTAGATGATCCTAAATGCAAAGAGAAAAAATAATTATCACTCCCCATGACTACAAAAAGGAAAACTGGATTTCCTTGAACATGTTTAAGCCTCCGACATTGTTGACTCCCGAACAAGTTTTCTGGAAAAAGGATTTAGATAAGCGAAAGTCGAAAATATTGTTGAAACAAACCCTCCCCTATGGAAAATGCCTAGAGCGTATGTGTATCCTCCTAATACACCAATGCATCTTGTTCCTAGAAAAATTGCCACTAAAAGCAAGACCTTAATTAGCCAATATGTTATATTTCAACTATTTGTTGATTTTGAGAAAACTTGCAAGAAAAGGATCACACCCACGGTATAACGGAAGGAGAAAGGGGTTTTGAGCAAATGAAAGAATGTTATTTAACTGAGGTCATGCCTTTCTTTAAACTTCTAAAAGATCACTTTGAGAGTCTTTAAAAGGGGATAGAAACCTGATATCAAGGGAATGGAAAAGGAATTTGATGCAATGGTAGTTGAAGTTAGTGATTATGAGCGTGCACTAAAATATAATGAGATTGAGAGGAAGAACTTGCATACATTAAATGAGACTCTTATTACTGAATGTGTTGCTCAAGATATCTTTTTCACCGCTTCAAATTGCTCTATTAATGCTTCCAAATTTCATGAACTATCTGTGGCCCTGAAAGTCTCCCATGATCGTGTCATTGAGCTTGAAAAACTAATTCTAAACTAAACGAGAAAATTGAACTGGATGATCACGACAATTTGGTTAAACATTTTTCTAAACTGGAAGTTGAGCATTTTAATTTACAACTAAAATATCAACATCTTAAAGAAAATGTTAAAACTTCAAATGTCAAGACATCGTCAGATGCTCCAGAGTTTGATGCAGCTTTTCAAATTAACAAACGTGATGAACAGATTCAAGCTCAGGCAACACGATCGAAAGTTGAAAGCCCAAATCTCTCAATTAAAGGGTCAAACGAACAATATGACAGGCTCCCAAATGCCTCCTCCTTTAGATTCTCCGAATTCTCAAACTTTTCATCTTCAAAACTTAGTTGATGCCTTACAAAAGGAAAACGAGAGTTTTCTAGAAGAAAATGAAAAAGTTAAACGACATTTTAAAGAGTTATATGATTCAATAAAAGTCACCCGTGACCAAAACAACGAAAAAATAACGTCTCTACAAAAGGAAATTGAGAATCTGAGAAGTCAGGGAAATGGGAAACCGCCACTTGTTTTCAATAAGAATGTTGTCTCAAAGTCACCCTTAGACTGCAAATACACTGTGACGCTTAAATATATTCCTCCTCATCTTAGGAATAATGAACATGCTTTTCATGAATACCGTGCTCACCTTAAGGATAGTCTAGAATGTCTCCGTGAGATTGTCGAAGAGGATTTCATTAACAAACCTCTTGATAGTGAAATTAGGTTTGCTTGCCTCCATGCCAAACGATCTCAAGAGTTGCTAGAATGTGTAATTGCCACATGTCCAAAATCCTTAACCTTAGGTGCAAAAGGCAAAGCTGTGATGCCTTGTTCTATGCCTAGTGCCAAGCAGGAAATCCGTTCTATGCCCAGCCTTAAAAAGGAAACACTAATGTGCCTTCAAGTAGTTCAGATTCCAGATATGTTAGTGCTAAGAAAGTGAACTTTAGTGTGCCCGCAAAAAGCTCAAATCACAGTCTTAAAGTATACACTAATGTGCCTTCTAGTACTTCCGATCCTTGCACATCAAGTTCAGGAATGCAAAAATTAGATCAACCAACTAATGTTCCCATTCCTCTACAGAGTAATCAGTGACTTTAAAGCGAAGGTGTCAAAGTCTCAAGACAATACAAGGAATGATAGGACCTTGCAAGCTAAGAATGTGCATTGGAAGAGAGTAGAAGACCAATCTAGGAACTTTAAGCTTGAGTTGAATAAAACGAATCGTGTTGATTCAAGTATTAGCCTTAGGCGCATCGTAATTAATTCAATTCGATACTATCTGCAAACCTTGTAATGATGTCGCTTGAATTCATTGCTAATCATGAATGTGGTGTGAATGCTTTGTCTAATGCTGTCAAATGCCCGTTAAAATTGTTAATGCTAATAATCGTGCAAATAAGGCAAAAAGGCAAAACGAAAGACTGTTAGAAAACAGTGGAAACCCACAAGAAGAACTTTTATAAAGATAGGTTATTATTGGATACCTTTTGGCCATAAGAATAATCAGTTTTGTTCTCAAACTGCTAAGATTATGCCCACTAGAAAATGGATGCCTACCGGTAGAACTATTCCCTTAAGAAGTAAACATACTTTGAATAGGTCAAATACAACACCAAAGATTGCATCTATTCCCAATGATTCCATTGCTTCTACTTCGATATGGATGTTTCGATTCGATGTGGGTGTTCAAATTATCGTTACTAACCAAGTGGAACCCATTCTTGCATGGGGATCCCAATTATTTAGTTATCCATTCTTTTCTGTGTTCAACTGCAGATCATTCAAATCGCTCGTGGTACCTGGACTCAGGTGTTCCAAGCATATGACTGGAGACCGGTCGCGGCTCATGAACTTCGTGAGCAAATTCATAGGGACTGTTAGATTCGGTAATGATCATTTCGGTGCAATTAAGGGTTATGGTGATTATGTTGTTGGTGATAGTGTTATCTCTAGAGTATACTATGTGGAAGGTTTGGGTCATAATCTGTTCTCTGTTGGTCAATTCTGTGATTCTGTTCTAGAAGTAGCCTTCTAAAACATACCTGCTTTGTTAGAGATCTTAATGGTAAGGAACTGTTAAAAGGAACTCGTGGTTCAAATCTTTACACCATCTCCATAGATGATATGATGAAGTCTTCTCCAATTTGCTTGTTGTCAAAGGCTTCTAAAACAAAGTCATGGTTATGGCATCGACGTCTCAATCACTTGAACTTCGGCACCATCAATGATCTCTCCCGAAAGGACTTAGTTGTAGGTTTACCTCGACTAAAGTATGAAAAGGATCATCTTTGTTCAGGATGTCAATTGGGAAAAAGCAAGAAGTATGCCCATAAACCCAAACCTACTAACTCTATCACGAAGTTCTTCATACAATTCATATGGATTTATGTGGACCAATGAGAGTGCCGAATATCTTTGGGAAGAAATATGTGTTAGTTATAGTTGATGATTACTCTAGATTCACCTGGGTCAAGTTCTTAAGGACAAAGGATGAAACTCCCGATATCATCATCAAACTTATCAAACAAAGTGCAGTTCGACTTAACAAAACCGTCCGAATTATCCGGACAGACAATGGAACTGAGTTTGTTAACAAACAACTTAGTGAATTTTATGAAATCATTGGAATCACCATCAAAGAAGTGTTCCACGAACTCCTCAACAGAACGGTGTAGTTGAAAGACGAAATCAAAATCTTGTAGAAGCCGCGAACAATGTGATTTACTCAAAAGTTCCAATGTTTCTCTGGGCTGAAGCTATTGCCACTGCATTCTACACACAAAATCGCTCCTCGATTCACACTGTTCATGGAAAGACACCATATGAACTTGTCCACAACAGAAAACCTAATCTCTTTCCTTCGTGTGTTTGGTGCATTGTGTTATCCAACTAATGAGGGTCAAGACTTAGGGAAACTTAGGGCTAAAGTGACATTGGAGTATTTGTAGGATATGCACCAAACAAAAAGGGATACCGAATCTATAACAAAAGAACCCGAAATATCATGGAAACCATTCACGTTACGCTTGATGAGCTGACCGGTCAAATGGCTCCTGGACACTCCACTCAGGACCCGCGACTTCAAAACAGTCCCATTGGTTCATCTCTTGTTCCAAACTCTTCTCAAGAAACTCCATATGTACCTCCATCTCAAGATGATTTAAAGAAATTGTTTGATCCTATGTTTGATGAACTGTATGATTCAATTACTAATGAGGTGTTGATCCCTACAATAGAGGATGCTCATATTCCCGTGAATGAAGTCAATCCTTCGGCCTCAATATCTTTAAGTCAAGAAGCACCTGCTGCGATCCTTCGCCTCATCAACAAATCATCATTCTTCAAATGTACATCATGGAAATGTTTCTTGCATCAATGATGAAGTTAATCCCTTTGCTACTCCCGAAGATGCTCCATTTGAAAACATATTTGATCCTGAATCATCATCGAACCATCTTCTTCGAAGACATCGACTCGCTACCTCAGTTCCTCAACAACCGCCACATGAACACCTTAGAAAATGGACTCACGATCATCCATTAGACAACATCATTGGAAATTCCTCTCGTCCTGTATCAACCCGGAAACAACTTGCAACCGATGCCTTATGGTGTTTCTTCAACTCCGTACTATCTAAGATCGAACCAAAAGATGTTAAAACCGCCATGAATGAAGACAGCTGGTTCAATGCCATGCAAGATGAAATTCATGAGTTTGATCGACTTGATGTATGGGAGTTAGTACCCGCTCCAGACTGTGCTATGATTATTGCTCTTAAATGGATCTTCAAAGTGAAACTTGATGAGCATGGTGATGTGTTGAAAAACAAGGCTCGATTAGTTGCTAAAGGATATCGTCAAGAGGAGGGTATAGACTTTGAAGAATCTTTTGCTCCAGTTGCTCGAATCGAGGCAATCAGAATCTTTCTGGCTAATGCCGCTAGTAAGAACATGGTAGTATATCGATGGATGTGAAGACGGCATTTCAACGGAGATCTTAAAGAAGTCGCTCTACGCCACCAACCTGAAGGATTTGTGAATCAAGAGCATCCTACTCACGTTTATCGTCTGAAGAAGGCTCTTTACGGTTTAAAGCAAGCTCCAAGGGCATGGTATGATACACTGTCAAAGTTTCTACTATCAACCGGATTCAAGCAAAGGAGCAGCTTGATCCTACATTGTTCACCAGAAGTCGAGGCAAACATTTAACTCATGTTCAAATTTATGTTGATGATATTATTTTTGCCTCGACTGACCCAATGGAATGTGATCGCTTTTCTAATGAAATGAGTTCAAAGTTTCAAATGTCAATGATGGGACAAATGTCATTTTTCTTGGGATTACAAATTTCACAAAGTCCCGGAGGCATTTTCATAAATCAATCTAAATATGCAAATGAGATTTTAAAGAAATTTGGATTTGATTCAAGTGAACCTGTTGACACCCCCATGATTGATCGAACCAAACTAGATGAGGACCACTCAGGGATCATGATTGACCAAAAGAAATATCGTAGTATGATTGGATCCCTGATGTACCTCACAACTAGTAGACCGCACATCTTGTTCGCTGTTTGCATGTGTGCTAGATACCGTGCTAAGCCTACTAAAAGCACCTTGAAGCGTTAAACGGGTCTTTCGGTATCTCCAAGGAACCATCAATATGGGACTATGGTACCCGAAGGACACCGGTATGTCACTAACGGCCTATGCAGATGCCGATCATGCAGGTTGTCAAGATACACGTCAAAGTACATCCGGAGGTGCTCGCTTTTGGGTGATAAGCTTGTGAGCTGGTCTTCAAAGAAGCAAATGAGTACTTCTATTTCCTCTACAGAGGCTGAATACATAGCCATGTCATCTTGTTGTGCTCAAATCTTATGGATGAGATCTCAATTATCTGACTATGGCTTTTAATTCAACAAAATCCTCTGATCGTGATAATAAAGTGCTATTGCTCTCTCATGCAACAACGTTCAACACTCAAGAGCAAAGCATATCGACATTCGACATCATTTCATCCGGGAACAAGTGGAAAAGGGTGTGGTGGAACTCTATTTTGTGAGGTCTGAATATCGTTAGCAGACATCTTCACCAAAGCTCTTCCAAGAGAACGTTTTGAGTTTATTCTTCCACGTCTTGGCTTGAAAAGCCTTCAACCCGATACTCTCAAACGTCTTCAGGAGGAAGACGAGGAGTAAAGGTCTATCTTCATCTATCTCTTGTATATATCTATTCAAAAATCAAAATACAAAATTATAAAACCTTCAAAATCCATAAAAATCTAAAAAATCAAAAAAAAAAAAAAAAAAAAAAATCTTCAAAAAATATTGTCTTTTTGTCATGCGTTTTCTCGGTTCGATAATATCTACGGTCTTTGTGCTGTCATTCAAAGAATGACACGGGACTTTAGATGTTGGTCGAATTCCAAAAAAAAAAAAATCAAAAAAATGTTTGAGAGAAAAAAAAAAATGGTTTATTGTCATTTTCATGCAATAACCCGGTTTTAAAAGAAAGAACAGAGCCATGTTTTACCATGTTTTCAAATTCCATGCTCCGATTCTATAACATTTATCTGCTGAAAACTAAATGCTTTGAAAAATAACTCGGTCTCTATTTTTGATAATCATCACGACTTATTTGTCAAAATCTCTATCTCTCAATCAACAACCTATGTCATTGATTGAGGGGAGAATGATTTCAATTAAATTAAAAAGTTATTTGGCATTAAATTGTTTTCAAAAGATGTACATGCATGTTTAACCAATGGAGATTAAAATCTCAACATCGATCCTTATCGTTAAAACGCTTTCATAATCAAGTCACAATTCTCCTTAAAAGCTTTCAAAATCAATTTAAATCTACAGAGATCACAAATCTCAAATGTTTTTATAATTGTGATCGGGGAGAAGTTGTGATTTAAATAGGATTTGATAATTCGATAAATGGTTTTTTAAGTGATTAGCATGTTTGCCTCCCCGTAAGTGACAAACGATTTCAAATTTTCCATGCACACGTTGAGGGGAGCATCTATCTTAAACCACAATGATTTGAAACGTGATCACTTATCTCAATGTGCAGGTTCCCTCTAGTATGTGCAAAACTCTTTTCAAATCTCGAGGCACATATTGAGGGGAGCAAAATCATGAAAACCTCATCCTTCCCCAAAATGCTTTATCTACTTGATTCGATTAGGGAAGTGATGTTGATATCTTTTAGAAAATGGTAATCAAAGAAGTTAATTCTTTCTCTTGCCTCCGTGTGCAAAACATTTTCAAATACTTGATGCACATGTTGAGGGGGAGTTCTCGTTCTAAAAATATCAAAAACAATTCAGGTACAAAATGCTTTGATAATATATCACAAGTATCTGAATTGATTTTAAAATGGTTTTCAATTGGTTCCAATGGCAGATGAACAATACCAAATAGACCGACCAACTTTACTTTATGTATGGTGATATAAGGATGATAAGGTTAGGTATTGGTTCCCATGATCCGCCAGAACCGGAGGGATCTACCAGGGACTATCCACTAGTTAGTGTAGAGTTCTTAGGTATGATGATAAAAGGAGAAAAATGAGATATGGTAAGAGTGCGGACTAAGACCTGAGCTAGTATGGAATAAACCCAACAAAGTTCTAGTTATGAAGTCTCGGTAAGCACAAAAGGGGTTGAAGAATTAAAAAGAATTGAATGAGAATAGGGTGAAAACAAATAGCCCTCCATTTATTCAACCTTAGGGCGAAAACCGGGTTCAATTCATATGCTACTGATGGTAACATCGGTATTGAAGACAAGACGTCATGGACCCAAAGTGACGACCGCACTTCAACTTCCCAAACCACTCAAGTTCCTCTTAAAAGGACTTGTTTCATTCTCACGGGGAACCGACATTATCTATCGACTTTCTCTTAGAGATTGTTGATATTGAAGGAGGAGACCCTCTCCCTAGTCTCCGATATAGGATCCAAATATGCACAAATTGAGTCTAGAGCCACGAGATCATCAATAAATCTCATTAGGACACTTTCAATGAAGACTCTCTGCTTCACACAATGTGGAAAGAGAGATTATATCTTGAGTCCTACGCATTATCCTTGTGGTATTGCCAGAACATCTGAGTGATATGCAAACATACTCACAATGAAGATGGAAAGCCTTCTCGAGCCAACATCTAACAAGCTCCTGGTAGGTGGCATGTGAGATCTATTATACAGATCAACCATGTGACAATTGAACAGAAACAATGGGGCGATTCATTCTTTTGAATCAATCCTGGTTCAGGTTATGGATTGACGGATACCTTTGAAAAACCGGTCTTTGTGCTTTAAAAACTCTTTTCATTAGCATGTCGACTGTGTACTAATTTTTCAAATCAAAAGGTGTTTTATGATTGATAATTGATTTTCATTAAAACCTTCGTTATATTGCAAAAACAATTTCTATTGAGCAATACACGATTGTTTTTCAAATCTCTTTTCATCAATCAGTGGACGTAAATTCGCTGGTTCACTCACTCCGTGTTGTCTTCTTTGAGACGTTCCGGTTTGAGAACAGCTAGAGCAGCTGCGAAACCCTGTCAAGGAAATTCTTCGAATTATACCTGATCACAGGCAGTACTTGTACCGATCAACGGGGAACCGTGGGCCGTGTACCTCAATTCATCGAAAGTGATCAAAGACACTTTCGTGCGCTTTATTGCTAACTGTCTTACGTAGGTACACCCCGACGCTTGTTGATCGAATGAAGCGGTCAATCCATAGCCGCATGCTCACCTAACACATTCATCTCAAAAGAAATCATGATTAGTGCATCAATGACTCTGATATTCTTACTCCATGCTTCGCTACGCCGCCAATATCATGAATCAACGAATGCTTCCGCTACTCTGATGAGAATATATCATGATCCCGAATGTGAGCATGTCGGTCCGAATGTCACAACATCACATAATACCAACACCACAATGGATGTATCCGAGATTTTCTACTAGCTGATGATCTCAAAAGCTGGCTCAACATTATTATCACGTGGATCAGTAAAGACCTCCACTTGGATTAACCAAACATGCAATGAGTGGAATCAATGACTACGACCTTCGGAGCAAAGTACTACATCAAGAATGCAAGATCAATTGTTAATGTAATATCTGATTGTATTCAATGTCATTTTAGTATATGTTTGAGGTGACCTCCCTTAGGGGGAGATTGTTAGGAATTAGAAATTCCCAGTATTAAAGAGTCGGTCACCTCAAGTATATGTAATCGTTAGAAAGCTCGTAGTCATAGTAATATTTAGTTAAGTAGTATTTAGTTAAGTAACACCGTGGAGGACGGACGGGTCTTTACCCACTGTATGCCTGATCCACAGCCCGATGTGTGGCGATTTATGTAAGACTATAAATACTCTCTACCTCCCAAGGTAGAGAGTTGGAGCTCATAATAATATCTTTCACTTTCTCTCACTAAGTTCCCTAAACCTCTAACTTTCTCTCTCTAGAATTCCATCTATATGTTACTTTGTGTTATGGTTTGATGTGTATGTGAAAAGTTATATCCAACATACTACCAGTACACTCTCGAATCATTAAAGATGAATGCTTATATCCCTACAAATCTAAGGGCGATCCTCACATTTTGGGGTGGGATTTGAGTGGTAAAGGGTTTTGTGCTAGTCATATAACTTCCTATCCATGAGACGCTTTATTAAGACTAATGGCCCACTCCTACATGTCATGAAAATTTTTAAATTTGGTGCCAAAATTACCCTAAACGATATTTCTCATGGTTTATTACACAATTGAAATTAGACAAGGCAAATTGTCAAGGATAAGCATAGTTTCAAAGTTCCCGTTTTATTTTACCTCCCTACACTTAAACTGAACATTGTCCCCAATGTTCTCCGAAAGTATCAAAGTTATGATAATGGAAGGTAATTAAAAGTGAAAGAAACTAATACTCCCCTGATTAGCTCGGTAGGATCCGTGTGTGTAGTGGTTAAATTCTTTCCAAGAAGAATGTATGCGTGAAAAGCTTCATCCAATCTTATGTTTCATCTTCTTGATAAATAAAACCTGCACACTTTAATAAAACAGACAACCCAAAAAATCACAACAAGATGTTATTCTAGACTTAAATAAGATATAATGCTTGTAGAATGGATGTTTACAGTTTTTCTGGAAAATTAAGACCTGAGAAATTCCAAAAATTTATAAGTAGCACAAAAAACGAGACAAAGTTAGATAAGTGGGTTCTGCTCCTCCTGACGCCGTCAGGTTATCCTAACAGAAACTGGTCTGCTGTGTTTTTCTGGAAAAATTCTGGAAAAATTACATCTTTAAAATCTAGAAAAATTCCTGCAAAACATCCATTATGACTCGATACAAGCATTTGACTCTAACAAACACACACACATATCCATTTCACTAATTGTAATTCTCATGTTCACGTTCTTTTAAAAACATGTGTAATCCTCCCCACACTTGTCCTTTTTGTAAAATACCTTTATATGTAATTAAGAAGAGGTTAAAGACAAAATAAAGCATTTCACAAATTCAAACATGAGAATAATCAATCAATGAAAAGATATGACACACAAACAAGCAAACAATTAAGCATGGGTTGCCTCCCAAGAAGCGCTTGTTTTTGTTCGAGTCACGAGCTTGACTCTACCCTTATTTAATGGATAAAGGGGAAGTTTTTCCTATACTTAAGCTTAAGTGCGGGTGATAGTAGCGATACACACCTTTAGGGTGGAAATTTGCTACGTGAGGAGAGGGTGATGGGTGATTTATATGCTCAAAGGGGTGTGCTCCATTCATCATAACCTTACCTAATTCTATTGGTGTAGCGGGTGAATCAAATCTCTCTTCTAAAAATGGATCATCTTCTATCAACTTCAAAAGACGCTTAGTTAAGGATCCATTTTGACCTAATATAAACCTAAAAGAACGTTTCCTTAAGTTATGGAAATTAGGAAGTAAAACTTGCACCCTTCCAATGAACACGTCTCTAGGAAATATTTCTTTTATGCAAGGAGTGTTGAGACACGAGCTCTTACCAAATGGTGAGTCTTTGAGAGGGACTGTCTCGTTTGTTGAGATTGAAGAGGGCTCAGGATTTATACTCACGAGCTCCGGTATCGCGTATACCTTTTTGATCTTTCTAGGTATTTTATTCTTTGTGATTTCTTCATGGAGTTTCATCATGAAGTTGTCAGCTAGTTCCAAGAAAGTGTCGTGGTTTTTTCTCATGTGAGCTTCGAGGTGCTGTATTTCTTTCTCCTGGTTGTTGACGAATGTCAACATTATGTCCTCGAATTCATCTTGTTGTGATTTTCTTGGAAGCCAAAACTCCTTGACCGTGTCCACATGCTCATAATCATGTGTGGTCATTTCCATTAACTCATTCACTTGAGCCTCCATACTCATAAACATTTGTGCGCGGGAATCTATCCCACTTTGCCATCCTTCTTCTTCATATTGTGCTAAGTCCTCGATGAATTCCCAACATGCTTCAACATTGAGGTTACTTAGCCTTCCACCGGCGGCGTAATCAATGGTTTGTTGGATGGAGGGACTGACATGATCGTAAAAGATTTAGACTTGGAGCCAAAGATCAATGACGTGATGAGGGACTTTATGGATCAAGTCCTTGAATAGAGTCCATGCTTCGTAGAGAGATTCACCTTGACGTTGTTGAAATATCAAGATTTCATTCCTAAGCTTAGTAGTTCTCCCTGGTGGGAAAAATTGGGCAAGGAACCGAGTGGTGAGATCATCCCAACTTGAGATGGAGCCGGCGGGAAGTCGCTCAAGCCAATTACTAGCTTGGTCCCGTAGAGAGAATTGGAAGAGACACAAGCGCGTGGTCTCCCGATTAGTAGCATCGAGGTCGATGGAATCGACGATTTTAAGGAAATCCTTAAGATGCTTATTAGGATATTCGGAACGAAGTCCATGGAATGCACATTTGTTTTGCACCAACCGGATGGTGTCGAATCGAAAGGCTGTAGTTTGGGCTTGGTCGAGAAGCTCAATGGTGTTCCTATAGCCTAGGTGGCTTGGTCTTGAGTATTCACCAAGAGTACGACCTCTTGGTGGGTCATTTGGTGGTGTGTTGATGAGTGGTGGTTGGTTATCACCTTCAATGATGAAAAGTGATGGGATTACGAACAAAGGTCACGAAGAAGGGGGATAGACTATGAGGAAGCTAAAAATGAAAAAAAATATTACTTGATAGGAATCAAGCAAGGAAACCTAAACGAGGTGGAAATCTAACTAGTTATTCTATTCCCCGGCAGCGGCGCCAAAAACTTGATACGCGTACAACGCGCGTTCGGGATCGAAGGAAACTTCCTTTTCTTCGAGCAAGTTTTTCAACCACCTAGGCAGTGAACCTAATCGTTGTAGTGTAGTATTAGGGTAAGCCTTGGGATTGATATCGTTCTCTAGGGGAATAGGAATGCTAGTGAGAAATTACTACGCTAAGGTTGGGGTTGAGGAAGATTATTTTTTTATCTTTTTATATTTTTAGAAAATTGAAAGGTACGAATCTCAGGGTATTGGATTTGGGGGGGGGGTGGTATTTCTACCGATTACTCTACTATTATCTATTCTAATTAACTAAGCTAAGGGGTAGTCTATGTCTAATTGATGTGTGCTCGTATGATGATTAAAGATGTGTTTACCTAGATGCTATTACTCCCTAGTTATCTCCTATTGATGGTTGAATTGTCACGTCCTTATTCTTAATGCGTTGTGTCTTCTAAGGTCGTAGGGTATGCTTTCTTCCCTGACTCTTTGAGACTACGTTAAGGTTATTGCCTACAAAATCTCTAGGATTCATAAACTAACTCTAAGGTTATCTTTGGATTTTTAGCCTACAATAGGCGATTATAAACTAATGTTCACAAAGATTACTCAAGCATTACAAACACAACGAATGACCTATCGTAATCCTAGGTCAATTACAATTAAGATAAGAGACAACCAATCAATATTCAATACCTAGGTTTCATAGATCTAAGCAAACACATAAGTAAATTAGCCGGACATGGAAAACATGCAAGCATACACACATACAATTGAAGAAATAATTGAATTAATGAAGTAAATTACCTATCTTGTTGTAAAATAGGGTACGAGAACCCTAAGATACTGCCCAAGATAGCCAAAAATCGTTATTATATTTTACTCCACAAAACTACCTCTCCAAAAATATGAATATTCAAATTCTATATATAGCGTTACAACTTGCGACGACGTCACTCTTTAAATGTGACGCCGGATCGCCACTAGGGTTTCGTCTTGACCTCGTCAACCTTGTGACGGCGTCACCTTATGGTTGTGACGCCGTAGGCTTCATCTTCTGACACCGTCGGGATCAATCTAGGCCGCCCGAGTTGTGACGCCTTGTAAAACTGAAGCCGCCGGGTACAAAATAGCAATTTCGCTACTTAGCGCCACAAATTTGAGCACATTGCGGCGACATCGCTTCTAACGGACGTCGTCACCTTCAATTCCAAAGACTTGAGTGTCTTGATCTTGAATTGGCCATTTTCTTCATATATTCACGTCTTTTCGTCCGAATAAGTGTCATTCCAGCAATTTGCCTTCAAGAGACCTAAAAAGTGAAAATGAACGAAATTAAGCAGTAACGGATATAAAAGTGGTCGATTAAGGGCTTAAATGACCCCTCAAAAGGGTACCTTTTAAATGTTTATCAACATCCCAAAATGACTTAATATTAAATTATAGTTGAAACCATCGGGCCCCGGGGCCTTTGACCCGATACAATCCCAAACAGCAGATTTCACCTCCTTCAAAGAAAAGCCTAGACTCCAAAAAATTAGAATCCATGAGGGAGAGTCTACGAAAGAGTTAGCTAGTAAATGAGTGCCTATATTGCTCACTTTTTTTTGAATCTTGAAGAGAAGTAATCGATGGCAGCTTGCTTAATATTAGCAGGGGAGTCCAACCAAATGCCATTCATTAGAACGCCTTTAATAAAGGAATTTGCATATTTATATTTGAGAAGAGAATGAAAAAAATGAGTGTTTTCATCTCCCTCAACAGCCAATCTCAGCTTACATTTCTGTCGCATATCATCTCTTTGAAGTTGATCAAGAACACTAAGGTCCATCATCCATTCCTCCCTCTTCAAGACGTCCACATCATTGATACAACCAGCCTTAGCCTTGACATCCCAATTAACAAGCTTTCTAATCAACTCCTCCTTAGAACGTTGTTGGGCTAAAAGACGATTGATGGTCCAGGATTTGATAGCAAGTCTAAGATTTTTAAGCTTGTTTTTAAGGCATAGGTCTGGAACCACAGGAGAAGAAGCCAAGACCCAAGAATCCAAGACCATCATTCTAAACTCCCCACCCATGTTCCATTTGTCAAACACTTTAAAAGGTTTTGGCCCAAAGTTTCGAGACTTAACCTTGAGGAGGATTGGACAGTGATCCGATTAAGACTGACAAAAAACAGTGACACTTGCGTTATCCAGTGATCAAAGAATCTCTGGGAAACCAAGAATCTATCAAGCTTTCTAGCTTTTTTACCCTCCTTATCGAACCTAGAGAATCTCCTTCCTCCAAATGGAAGTCAAAAAGACCATTCGAGCAATGAAGTCATTAAAAGCATTCGCCTCTCCATCGTTAAAACCACAACCACTATTCTCCGTGCGGGATCTAACCATGTTAAAGTCCCCAAAAACGATCCACATAACATTATTGGATGACAAGAGGGATTCGATGGACAACCATAATGACTAAAATTATTATTGCCTAAAATTATTCAGAACTAAAATTGTCATCATCTGTAAATTTATTGTATAGTAAAATAAATGAACTAAAACACATTCTCTGAAACTTTTAATTGCATAGTATCTGTCGCCATAATACGCGAGTACTGATGACATATTGCACTTATAGCAGTGCTTATCGGGCCTAATTGCTATACACATACTGGGCCCAGCCCAACAACGAAAACAATTACGAACACGGACCAACAAGAAGCCCAATAACGAAATTGGCTATAGTCCGACTAAAAAGAAGCACGCAGGATACTTAGTAGACCGAACCTCGGTCGCGGAAGGTATCCTGTGTCTGCATCCGCGATTAACACGGAACCTTGTCCGACAAGGGTCCGGCTCGCACCAACTAGTATATGTGAGTAATCAGGAAACCCTAGTGGTAAATATCGCCTATAAAAGGGGCTTTAATCCCCATACAAGGTACAACTTTCTCTCTCATAATAACACACACATACTCTTATTTCTCTGACAAGAATGTGTACTTACTCTCACGCCGGAGTCTAATCGTAGGGTCCGTCCCCACGGTAAGGATAACGGTTTACTCTTCTTGTGCAAGGAATTCAATCAAACTACTTGGATTAGTACAAGATTAGCCCACCAACAGCTTGTTAGCCCAATCCAACAAGCAATACTAACACTTATTACAACCCGTCACACTTTTTGTACTAACAAGTTGGTGCCATCCGTGGGACCCAGTACACAACTGCGTTCTTGAATCCCACACGTGTATCCGCGGTACAGAACACGGCGGGAAAGGGAAACAGCGTAGCTCTGGTGGAACTTGAGGGACCAAGCCCAAAGGCCCGTCAAGAAGTACGTGACAAGTACTACGGCCAGATCCTATCGATTATGACAGAGAAAGTTCGGAAACTAGAAGAAAGGGCCAAGGCTATAGAGGCACTAAAAACTCGGCTGGACTTCCGTGAAACATTACAAAGACTCCGAGTCCGGAAGACCAACTAGAAAGAGAGATCTGAGAAAAAAATTGAAGCTCGAGCGCCAAAGAACGCACGAGAAGGCTCCAAGCCAAAGCATAGCTGATCTAGGTCACCAAGAAAGAAAAATTCTGAAAGAGATGAGGTGTCTAAAAGGTTGCGCAAGGATGTGTTCCACGGACTAGGAGATAAGGAAAAAAGTATCTCCGTGTACTCCAGAGATCCAAAGAAACCCAGTCATCGCGGCTCTCAAAAAGAGGAGGAAAGTAGTTACCATAACTCCTATTCGCGGAGAACAAAACCCTATTCCGTAGGATACGAAGATAGCCGGGCATACTCGCGGAAGACTGATCGAATTTCCGAATGTGAAGATAGCGGAGGCGAACACTGGAGGCCCGGGTCCAAAAGGCAAAAGTCAGATGTTGATGGCAAAGACTTAGCCAGGCCATGGGTATGCAAGGAGACCAAACCATAAACTCTGCGCATTCGCTATTTTGACATGCCCGAGAAGACGCGAATGCCCACTAATGTAAAGACGTATGACGGAAGCGAAGACCCGGAAGATCACCTAAAAATATTTCAAACAGCTGCAAAAGTGGAATGATGGGCCATGCCAACCTGGTGCCATATGTTCAATTCCACGCTTACTGGATCCGCTAGGGTGTGGTTTGACGATCTTCTGCCAGAATCAGTAGATAGTTATGACGAGTTGAAAGAGGTATTTCTAGCAAATTTCCTTCAGTAAAAGAAATGCATAAAAGATCCTGTGGAACTCCACCACATCAAATAGAAAGAAGGAGAAACTACGAAAGACTTTGTGAAGAAATTCAAGGCAGAAAGCAGGGATTTCAATGGAGCCCCATAAGTCATGAAAATCTCCAGCTTCATGCACGGAATTACTAACCCCGAGCTAATCAAGCGCTTGCATGACAAGATACCCAAATCGGTAGACGAAATGATGAGGGTAACTGCATCTTACTTACTAGGAGAAGTGGCCGCAGGCAACCACGAAAATAAGAAATCGCTTAACCAAGCACCATGGAAGTCATACAAACCTGGGCAAAAGCAAGGCTTCAAAAAGGGATACAGAAACTAGCTCAGGACGGAAAGGAAGCAAGATAGGTTTACTCTCCTCTCCAAGACACAAAAGGAAATATTGGCGTTGGAAAAAGAGAAATTCAAAACTCCTCCACCAATTGATCACACCAATCGAAAAAAAGGAACGCCAACAAATATTGTGAGTTCACGAAGAAGCGGGACACAATACAGATGTGTGCATGCATCCTAAAAGACAAATAGAATAATTGCTAAGAACTGGGAAGCTATCAAACGTAATAAAGGAGCTAAAATAAAACAGTGAAAGTATCAATCTAAAACGCCCAAAAAAGGAGAAACATCCGAAAGAATAAACCTATCGCGATCCTAATGGTGCAAACCCAGCAACGAGTGACGCAACAAAGGGTTACACAAAGCTTCTCTCCTAATCCGAATATCTCATTCCCGTCACTAAAAGAAGAAGAAGGCAATGATGGGCCAATGATTATTGAAGCAGAAATAGGGGCACTTCATACACCGCATGTACATTGATGGAGGTTTCGCATCGGAAATCCTATATGAACACTGTTTTGAAAGGCTTCGGCCCGAAATAAGAAAGCAAATGATACCCGCCACAACACCCCTTATCGGGTTCAGCGGAGAGGTGATATGGCTGATAGGACAAATATCATTGTTAACAAAAATCGGTGATGAGGAGCACTCAAAAGCATAGATGAACTTCATAATCTTCGATCTCACCACCATATAACGAAATTATAGGAAGACCAGAGGTCCAAAAGTTACAGGCGGTACCTTCAACAACGCACAGAATGGTAAAAATTCCGGTAGAAGGAGGAGTGCTCACAATAAGAAGAGGACAAATTGTTTCATTAGAATGCACTGTGGTTTCCGAACCAGAACCACAAGCCACATAAGAAAAACAACCAGTAGAGCAAAAAATACACGTAGCAATAAATCCAGAGCATCCAGAGAAAACCATAGCCATTGGATCTACCTTATCAATAGAAGGACGTAAGAAGTCAGGGCGACCTACTGAAGAAGAACTTAGAAATATTCATACCGGTGCCCATGGATATGACAGCGTTCTAAGGCACATAGCAGAGCATAACTTAAATATACGTGAGGGTAAAACCCCAATAAGGCAAAAGAAAATAGGCCGTGCACCAGAGAGAAATAAGGCGATCCAAGAGGAGGTGGAAAAACTCGTGAATGCAAGAATCATGAAATAAGTACATTACCACAACTGGTTGGAAAACCTTGTGATGGTAACAAAGCATGACGGAAGATGGAAGATGTACGTTGACTTTAAAGACCTCAACAAAGCATGCCCAAATGATGGTTATCCATTATCGGAGATAGATTGGAAAGTCGAATCATTCTGCGGAAATCCCTTCAAATGTTTCCTGAACACTTATAAGGGCTATCACCAGATACAAATGGCAAAGGAAGATGAGGAAAAACAGCGTTCATTACAAGTCAAGAAATATTCTTCATATACCAAAATGCCGTTCAGACTAAAAACGCAGGAGCAACATACCAGGACGGTAGATAAGGTTTCCCACAAGCAAATTGGTAGAAACCTAGAAGTGTATATTGATGACTAGTAATCAAAATCCGCTCAGAGGAAGAAATAATATGGGACATAGCGGAAACCTTTAAAACATCAAGAGATATAAACATGAAGCTGAATCCCAAGAAATGCACTTTCGGAATGGAAGAGGGAATGTTCCTGGGATACACCATGAATACTAAAGGAATCAAGGTATGCCCAGACAAAGCGGAAGCAGTACTAAACCTCCCATCTCCAAAGTGCCTTAAGGACGTTCAAAAACTGAACGGGAAGCTGGCAAGCTTAAATAGGTTCCTGGCTAAATCCGCCGAGAAGTAACTACCTTTCTTTAAAACACTCAAAAAGTGTACAAAAAAGAGTGATTTTCAGTGGACAAAAGAAGCGGAGGAAGCTTTTAGGCAGATAAATAAATGATAGCAAACCTCCCAACCCTCACGGCGCCCCAGGAAAAAGAGGAGCTCATAATATACCTTGCGGCAGCAAAGGAAGCAGTCAGTGCAATCTTGATGACAGAAAGGGAAGGCAGGCAAATGCCGATATACTTTGTGAGCCGAGGAGATCAACTACACACCTATGGAAAACCGTATTATCTTTGGTACATGATACAAAATGCCTAAAGGGATACTTCTAAGCACACAGCTAGTAGTTATCACGAATCACCGATAAAACAAATAATGTCAAAGCCGAGGTTGCGGGCATTACGAAATAGAGCATTGAGTTAGGAGAATATGACATACAATATAGGCCAAGGGTATCAATCAAAGGACAAATCTTGGCGGATTTCATAGTAGAACGTCCAAAGGATGATGAAGAAGACGAACCGATGAAAGAAGAAGAACTTCCGCAACCCTGGATCCTGTTCATAGACGGCTTATCTTGCATAGATGGCTGTGGAGCAGGACTAATACTGACATACAAGCAGGGAATGGAGTTCACTTATGCATTAAGGTTCCGCTTTGGAGAAACAAATAACGAAGCTGAGATGAGGTCTTAATTGCTGGGTTAAGGATAGCAGAACAAATGGGAGTCAAGAATTTACAAGCAAACGTAGACCTAAAATTGGCAGCCAACCAAGTCAATGGAACGTATATCGCAAAAGTGCCAGGGATGATTCAATACCTGGAAAAGGTAAAAGCACTCTTGAACAACTTCCGAATGTTCTCAATCAAACAAGTCCCTAGAAGTGAAAACAAAAAGGCGGATGCCCTCAGTAAAATGGCGTCTACCAGCTTCACATCTAAAAGCAAGTGCTGGTGGAAGAGCTCAACCAAAAGTAGATAGAGGAAACAACAATGATAGCAATAACGGAAGAAGAGGGATACACATGGATGACCACAATATATGAGATCCTGGCCAAGGAAATACTCCCAGCAGAAGGAAAGAAAGCACGGGAGATCAAAAGGAAATCATAGAGGTTTGTAGTAATTAACGGGACACTTTACAAGAAGTCTTTTCTTGGACCGTGGTTACGGTGCGTAGGACCCCTCCAGGCAAACTACGTGTTAAGGGAAATCCATGAAGGATCTTGCAAAGATGCACGCCGGAACAAGGTCCGTGGTGGCCAGAGCCTTACGTGCCGGATACAACTGGCTTACCATGCATGAAGATACTCGGAAGCTAATCCAAGCATGAAAAAACTGGCAGGTACATAGGCCAGTCCCGAGACATCCGCAAGAAAATCTAACACCAATCACTTCCCCATGGCCATTCTACAAATGGGGAATTAACATCGCCGGACCCTTTCCGGAAGGGCCTGGGAAAGTCAGATTCCTTATAGTAACAATAGCCTATTTCAAAAAATGGAAACACTCCATTTTCATTGACGTATGGAACGGAAGCTGTCATCCAACCAAAATAGGAATGCCCACGTGAGGACGTTGTAAGCAAACATAGAAGAGAGAACGATGAAGCCTTGGAAATGAATTTGGATCTCCTAGAAGAAAGAAGGGAATAGGCAGCAATACGTGAAGCAAAAAGCAAAGCAAAAATGGAGAAGTATTATAATTCAAGAGTTCACAACACAAGCTTTAAACCAGGAGACTTAGTGTACCGCAACAATGATGCAAGCCACGCAGAAGAAGGAGGAAAATTGAGACGTAAGTCAGAAGGACCTTACGAGGTCACGGAAGCATTAGGAAAAGGCTCGTAGAAGCTAAAAGACCGTGCAGGAAACCCAATTCCGAGGACATGGAACGTTTGCAATATTAAAAGATGTTATATACATCAAGTGTAAGCAACACACCCCCTGTGGACTCCGCAGAAGAGGGTTGATATCGCAATTTATTGTTCTATATTGTAATATTTGTATCTTGAATGAAAAAAGGTGAAGCTTAGCTACCTTCACCAACTTTTACTTTAAATTCTTCTAATAATTTACTTTAAAAGAACTCTCGACATATGTAAATAAGACAAGCATACATTTGGGCAGGACACATACAACGTTATTCCGAATAACTAAAGGTAGAGTAACATCTAAATTAACTTAAGATACGTACGAGATATTGCAAGTCTAGTATCGGGATAATAACCCACAAGTATTCTACTGATAACATCAAATAGTCCTGAATATTAAGTGTCAATTTCCCCCGATAATGCTCGTTATTTATATCATTTATATGTATTTACGCTTGTTTTCCATTGTTTTCCACTTTCAGGTAAATTACGAGCATAGGAGCTAAAGAGACGCGGAAATGGAGACATTACTAAAGATTTATCACAGTATGCCTATTTTGAAGAAGTTACGGCATAACTCCTCTCTCACATTACGCCGTAACTAGTGCGCGACCCAGAATTCCAACATATCAAGAGGTTGCGGCGTAACTCTTCCCAAAGGTTACGACGTAACTCCATTAGGTCAAAAGAGGTTTCGCGCCGCAGATACTTACGCCGTAACTACTGCATCACTTACGACGTAACCGAGTTTATTGAAGACTACGGCGTAACCACTTATTAGGTTACTCCGTAACTAGCAGATCTAGTGTATTTACGAAGAAATAGAAGGTTATGGTGTAACTCCTCTATTGGTTACGCCGTAACCCAGACCTGGCCTATAAATACCCCATGAATTCCAGCATTTCTAATCATCCCATTCCACA